>CM031600.1:6080309-6085309 GCA_018398815.1 Conus ventricosus | reverse complement strand
ATTCCCCTTCAGACATGTTAACGCTTTGTGCAATTTGGATATTCCCTCCCTGGATTTTAACGCTTTGTGCAAATAGGATATTCCCCTCCAGCCATGTTAACGCTTTGTGCAATAAATATTCCCCCTTCATGCATTTTAACGCTTTGTACAATAGGATATTCCCCCTTCAGACATGTTAACGCTTTTGTGCAATAGGATATTCCCCCTCCCGCCATGTTAACGCTTTGTGCAATACAGTATTCCCCCTTCATGCATTTTTAACGCTTTGTGCAATAGGATATTCCCCTCATTTCATTTTAACGCTTTGTGCAATAGGATATTCCCTCCATGCATTTTAACGCTTTGTGCAATAGGATATTCCCCCTCAGGCATGTTAACGCTTTGTGCAATAGGATATTCCCTCTTCAGGCATGTTAACGCTTTGTGCAATAGGATATTCCCCCTCAGGCATGTTAACGCTTTGTGCAATAGGATATTCCCTCCATGCATTTTAACGCTTTGTGTAATAGGATATTCCCCCTCAGGCATGTTAACGCTTTGTGCAATAGGATATTCCCTCTTCAGGCATGTTAACGCTTTGTGCAATAGGATATTCCCCTCCATGCATTTTCAAACGCTTTGTTGTACAGCGGCCTTGTAGTTACCAAACATTGTGCAATAGGATATTCCCCCTTTAGGCAGTTTAACGCTTTGTGCAATAGGATATTCCCCCTTTAGGCAATTTAACGCTTTGTGCAATAGGATATTCCCCCTTTAGGCAGTTTAATGCTTTGTGCAATAGGATATTCCTCCTTCAGGCATGTTAACGCTTTGTGCAATAGGATATTCCTCCTTCAGGCATGTTAACGCTTTGTGCAGTACAATATTCCCCTTCAGGCGTGTTAACGCTTTGTGCAATAGGATATTCCCCTCCATGCATTTTAACGCTTTGTGCAATAGGATATCCCCTTCAGGCATGTTAACGCTTTGTGTAATAGGATATTCCCCCTTCAGGCATGTTAACGCTGTGTGTAATAGGATATTCCCCTTCATGCATGTTAACGCTTTGTGCAATAGGATATCCCCCTTCAGGCATGTTAACGCTTTGTGCAATAGGATATTCCCCTTCAGGCATGTTAACGCTTTGTGCAATAGGATATTCCCCCTCTAGGCATGTTAACGCTTTGTGCAATAGGATATTCCTCCTTCAGGCTTTTTAACGCTTTGTGCAATAGGATATTCCTCCTTCAGGCTTTTTAACGCTTTGTGCAATAGGATATTCCCCCTCCAGGCACGTTAACGCCTTGCTGTACAGCGGCTTTGTAGTGACCAAATGGCAACGTATTCAACGAGTCTCAAGAGCCTAAGGGTCGTGAGGTCCAACCTCAACAAGGAGCAGAAAGAAAACAGGGACATACATGCGCAGACACACACACCCACACACACACAACACACACACCACACACACACACACACAACATACCACGCACGCACGCACGCACACACGCACGCACACGCACACGCACACGCACACAACACACACACACACACACACACACACACACACACACACAGATGTACGAATCCTTGCATTCAGTTTTAGTCGTACCACTGGAGAAACAGGAGCATGATGTGGGGCGGCAGCGTGCTGTGAGGTTTCAATCGGTTTCAACAGTTTGGAAAGGTACCGGCCACGACAGAGTGAGGGGGCAGGGATGTTTGGAGGTATGTGGGTGGCAAATGGAGAGACAGAGGACGGAAGTGGGGGGGGGGGGGGGGGGGGAGCAACTAAGCATTAATGGCGACCGCCCTTGCTAAACGCGCACTCAACAGCGGGGCCTCATGTTGTGATGTCGGAGAGGTGAATGGCCTGTGGGGTGGGAGAGGTGAATGGCCTGTGGGGTGGGAGAGGTGAATGGCCTGTGAGTGTGGAGAGGTGGTGGTGGTCTTCTTCCATAGCAAGGCGCCAGCCTGATGAAAAATGCACAACTCTAGACAGTATCATCGTCACATTCATTTCCATATTCACAGAGAGAGAAGAAGAAGAAGAAGAAGAAGAGAGAGAGAGAGAGAGAGAGAGAGAGAGGAGAAGAGAGAGAGAGAGATGAGAGAGAGAGAGAGAGAGGAGAGAGAGGAGAGATGATGTGGTAATGATTGGAAATACTGAAAATAAATATAAAAAAGAGTAGAATTGATTAGAAAAAAGAAATGCTAAAAATGAAAATAAAAAAAGAATAAGATTTGGTCAAAAGAAAAGATACTAATGACAAAAAATACAATGATAAAAAGATTGCAATAAAGTAAGAAGAAAAACAGAAAGAAAAAAGATAGAATAAAAACCTGACACAAGAAAACAATATCAGGGAGTCAACTGTGCACGAGTGATTTTCCAGACAAAATTCCCCCTTTAGGCCTTTGAAGGTTGTATTGTACAATGACTCGGGGGTGGTCAAAAGCACGCCTCTTCCAAACCGACACCTCAAGACTTTAAGGTTTTGAACCTGCGCCACGAGCAGAAAGCAAGCAGACATATATGCACATGTATGCGCGCCCGCCCGTGCACACACACACACACACACACACACACACACACACACACACACACACACACATCACACACACACACACACACACGCACACACACACACACACACACACGCGCGCGCGCGCGCGCGCGCGGGCTCGCGTGGATGTTTGAGGATATGCGGGCGGCAAATGGTGGGACAGAGGCGAGGGGGAGGGAGAGAGTGGTGACTGGCCACCTGCCAAACCTGCACTCAGTGCTGGGGCGCTATTGCATAATTTTGGGAGCCCTGTCTGTCTGTCCAGTTTACATACATTCTCCTGCAATGTCCTGTCTGTCTCTTCAGTTTACATGTCTTCTACGTGCTTTGTCTCTCTCTCTCTCTCTCTCTCTCTCTCTCTCTCTCTCTCTCTCTCTCTCTCTCTCTCCAGTTTACATACATTCTCCAACACGTTGCCACGCAATGCCCTCTCTTTACTCTGTGCGTGCGCGCGCGCGCGCGCGGCGTGTGTGTATGTGTGTGTGTGTGTGTGTGTGTGTGTGTGTGTGTGCATGTGTGTGTGTCTCCTCTTTCTCTCTCTCTCTCTCTCTCTCTCTCTCTCTCTCTCTCTCTCTCTCTCTCTCTCTCTCCCTCTCCCTCCCTCCCTCCCTCCCTCTGTGGCATGCGCGCGCGCGCTTTTGTGGCGGGCATTTGTGGTGTGTGTGTGTGTGTGTGTGTGTGTGTGTGTGTGTGTGTGTGTGTGTGTGTGATATGTACGTATGTCTGTACATACAAACTTATTTATAAATGCGCGCTCTGTGTGTGTGCCTCTGTGTGTGCGTGTGTGTGTGTGCGTGTGTGTGTGTGTGTGTGTGTGTGTGTGTGTGTGTGTGTGTGTGTGTGTGTGTGTGTGTGTGTGTGTGTGTGTGAGGGTGATATGTACGTATGTCTGTACATACAAACTTATTTATAAATGCGCGCTCTGTGTGTGTGCCTCTGTGTGTGCGTGTGTGTGCGTGTGTGTGTGTGTGTGTGTGTGTGTGTGTGTGTGTGTGTGTGTGTGTGTGTGTGTGTGTGTGTGTGTGTGTGTGTGTGAGGGTGACATGTACGTATGTCTGTACATACAAACTTATTTATAAATGCGCGCTCTGTGTGTGTGCCTCTGTGTGTGCGTGTGTGTGTGTGTGTGTGTGTGTGTGTGTGTGTGTGTGTGTGTGTGTGTGTGTGTGTGTGAGTGCGTGCGTGCGTGCGTGCGTGTGTGCGTGCGTGCGTGCGTGTGTGGTGTGTGTGTGTGTGTGTGTGGTGTGTGTGTGTGTGTGTGTGTGTGTGTTTATGTGAGCGTGGCGCATGCGATCGTGTCTATTCGCTCTCCTCTCTCTCTCTCTCTCTCTCTCTCTCTCTCTCTCTCTCTCTCTCTCTCTCTCTGCGTGTGTGCGTGCGTGTGTGTGCGTGCGTGCGTGCGTGCGTGTGTGTGTGTGTGTGTGTGTGTGTGTGTGTGTGTGTGTGTGTGTGTGTGTGTGTGCGTGCGTGCTTGCGCGCGCTCGCTCGCGCGTGTGTGTGTCTGTGTGCGTTCCAACACGAGCATGCGTTCAAGAGAAGACGCGTACTGCCGTGTGAGTACAGCAGAAGAACACCAATACCTGACACTTTCTTTTGTTCTTTTTCTTTCGGTCAAGGTGCTAGTGGGAATCAAAATCTTTATGTCTGAGTCTGACCGCAAACGCGTTGGCCTGTCTCTAAGCCGGCTGGGAATCTTCAGTATCCGTATTGCAGACATGATGATGCTCATTTTGTACCTTCACTATCCGTATTGCCGACATGATGATGCTCATTTTGTACCTTCACTATCCGTATTGCAGACAGGATGATGCTCATTTTGTACCTTCACTATCCGTATTGCCGACATGATGATGCTCATTTTGTACCTTCACTATCCGTATTGCAGACAGGATGATGCTCATTTTGCACCTTCAGTATCGGTATTGCCGACATGATGATGCTCATTTTCAGGCGTGTGTGTTCTGTAAAGCCAGTTTTGCCCCGTTATGTCGGCGCCTATATTGCAGACAGGATGATGCTCATTTTGCACCTTCACTATCCGTATTGCAGACATGATGATGCTCATTGTGCACCTTCACTATCCGCATTGCTGACATGATGATGCTCATTGTGCACCTTCACTATCCGTATTGCAGACATGATGATGCTCATTGTGCACCTTCACTATCCGTATTGCTGACATGATGATGCTCATTGTGCACCTTCACTATCCGTATTGCTGACATGATGATGCTCATTTTCAGTCGTGTGTGTTCTGTAAAGCCAGTTTTGCCCCGTTGTGTCGGCGCCTATATTGCAGACATGGTGATGCTCATTTTCGGCGTGTGTTCCGTCAAGCCAGTTTTGCCCCGTTGTGTTGGCGCCTGCGACGTCCTTCTAATGGAACAAAGCATCACTAGTGTGCTGCAATTTGTCATCATCACAAGACGTCTTAGGTGGTTTTTGTTTTTACTTTTG
>CM031600.1:6079005-6080209 GCA_018398815.1 Conus ventricosus | reverse complement strand
ATTTACATACATACTACATACATACATACATATACATGCATGCAGCATACATATCAATTACTTTAATGCATCAACTTGTCAAATCAACAACAATGCACATAGTCCAGATTGCCTGCCTGCCTGTCTGTCTCTCACTCTCTGTCCGTCTGCCTGCCTGCCTGTCTGTTGATACTATTTAATGCATGGATAAAAGTTATCTTTCACAACTCTCTCTCTCTCTCTCTCTCTCTCTCTCCTCTCTCTCTCCTCTCCTCTCTCTCTCTCTCCTCTCTCTCTCTCTCTCTCTCTCTTTCTATTCTTCTCTTTCTCTCTCTGTCCCCACGCCCTTTCTCTCTCCGGCTGGCTCCAATTCTTTGTCTGTCGGTGCTTTAGTCAGCTGATACTATTTAATGCACAGTTTGAAAGTCATCATCTGTCAGTTTCAATGCTGGTTCATACATACATACATACATACATACATACATACATACATACATACATACATACATACATACATACATACATACATACATACATACATACTACACACACACATACATACATACTGACGTACGTACGTACGTACGAACATGCATTCATTCATTTGATGCAAATCCTATAGACTGTTGAGCATCATTCGAGGATTGAAAGTGCAGGAAATTGACAGTTGAAGAAGAATAGTGATAACATCCGCAATGCAATATTCCCACTTTGCATTTGTTCATTTTCTCCGAAAGGGGCTGTAGCGATGTTATCACTTTTTCTTTTATATAAACAGGCTTCATCATTTCGCCCAACTGTGTAAAAGAAGGAATGGTTCAAGCAGAAAGATAAGAACCATGGAGGCTGAAAAGCGTCAGTTTTTGTCGGGAGGTTGTTTTTTGTTTTTTTTTCCTGCTCTGTTCTCGTCTCTGTCTGCCTGTCTGTCTGTCATGTCTGTCTGTCTGTCTCTCTCTCTCTCTCTCGTCCTCTCTCTCTCCTCTCTCTCCTCTCTCTACTCTCTCTCTCTCTCTCTCTCTTCTCCTCTCTCTCTCTCTCTCTCTCTCTCTCTTCTCTCCTCTCTCTCTCTCACTCTCTCTCCTCTCTCTCTCTCTGTCGCTGTCACTGTGTGTGTGTGTCTCTCTCTCTCTTTCTTTATTTACTTATTTATTGGTGAAATATGTACAATTGATAGAGAAACAAAGCCGCACCCCCTGGGAATGAAACTCTGCCAAAACACTCACAG
>CM031600.1:6066505-6069005 GCA_018398815.1 Conus ventricosus | reverse complement strand
ACTATACATTATCCACAGTCTGATCTCCTGCTGTGTATCACCATCGACTGCCATATTCTCCTGCACTGTGATACTGTCCATTGTCCTCTTCTTCTGAGTTCTATTTGACCCATTGTCGTTCAGTTTCAGTGTCATACTGGAGGTGTCACTGCGTGCAGACTAGTCCATATACGCTGCACCACAGCTGCTGAGTTTTGAGACCACACTGTGCATGATTTACTGCTGATGGATAAATGACATTATAAGGAAGATGACAGGATTTAAGACGAGAGTCTCATGGACACAACTTAGTACATGTCTGACCTGCGCATTAGCCCAGCGCGCTGATCACCCCAATTCCCCTACATTCTGTCATCATCGTCCACTGTCCTCTTCTCCTAAGCTGTGATGCTCACCGCCATCTTCCACACCACCTTCTCCTCCGTCTTGGGCCCTGTGCACTGCTCTTTCAATAAAGACAACACGCATCAACCACACTCCGTGCAAAATTCAGCAGCAGTGTGCCACCCTCCTGAGCGACAACAGAGAGTCAGAGAAGCACTGTTGCTTGTGTTGCTGATGTTGATACAGGGCCAGCCCCCTTGGGATAATGACTAATACATGAGAAGGGCAATAATTCATTGAAGGCCTGGTGTCCTATTTTGACCGCCTAGGCTGTTGACAAAGATGAAAGAACGCCAGAGAGAGAGAGAGAGAGAGAGAGAGAGAGAGAGAGAGAGAGAGAGAGAGAGAGAGAGAGAGAGAGAGAGAGAGAGAGAGAGACAGACAGACAGACAGACAGACAGACAGACAGACAAACAGACACAGACAGACAGGCAGACAGGCAGGCAGGCAGGCAGGCACAGAGAGAGAGAGAGTTTTCAGGCTCAAACATATCATTACTCAAGAATAAATTTTGATTAGCGTCTTGTCTTCCTATCTGTCTTTGACATTGTACTACTGCTGAAAGACAAAGGGCGATCACAAATGGAAACAACAAAACGCATGGCATTGATAACAATGATAATAACAGTAAAACAACGGAAGATCACAAAATTAAAACAACGAAGAGCAAAGCAGTGGTAATAATGATAGTAATAATAATGATAACAGTAGTAGTAGTAGTAGTAGTAGTAGTAGTAGTAGCAGTAGCAGTAGTAGTAAAGCAAACTAAGATGACAAAATTGAAACAAGGAAGAATAAAGCATCGGTAATAATGATAATGATGAACACAATGATTTTCATGTCAGTACTGATAGTGGTGGTGTTAGTAGTCGTAGCAGTAGGAGGAGGACGAGGAGGAGTTGTAGCAGCAGCAGCAGCAGTAGTAGTAGTAGCAGCAGCAGCAGTAGTAGTAGTAGTAGTAGCAGCAGAAGTAGTAATAGCAGTAGTAAAGTGATAAAGAGTAACATTTTTTTCCAAAAAAAAAAAGGAAAACCGAAAAGCCCAGTTTCAGTAACATATATTTTAAACTAACAAAGAACAGCGATAAAACAAATGGTCAGAAGTGAAGATAGGGAAGTCAACAGCAAAACAGAAGGACTGGTCAAAACATGGCAGAAGAGGGAAAGGGAGAGGGGGTGGGAGGGAGAGAGAGAGAGAGAGAGAGAGAGAGAGAGAGAGAGAGAGAGAGAGAGAGAGAGAGAGAGAGAGAGAGAGAGAGAGATGGTGCAGGGAGAGAGGGGGGAGGTCGAGGAGGGAGGAGGGGGGAGGTAAGCTCGGATGACAAATGGAGTTTAGTTGAAACCCAGGCGATGCAATCACACACCTGTCAAGGTGAATCAGTCTGCCACGGCTGATGAACTGGTAGGACAGAAACGAGACGCATTGCAGCAGGCCCCTCAGCTATTGATGTACAGCTTAGATGGAATGAAAAAAGAGCGAGGAAAGTGGACATACTGTTGCGATGCGAAATCGATCGCTGGACCACTGCCTGCTCACTGAATGCACTTCGATTTGTGGGTCTGGCGCCGTGAGACAATGGAGACGGCAGGAATGCCAAAGAAGGACTTTTAGATGTCTGCACTTCGGTTGTGCCCGTTGTGAACGGGTAGTTGAGATGGTGCCAAACATGGAGAATATGGGCTTGCTGCAAGAGAGAGGGGGGGGGAGAATTTTGACTCTAGTAGTTTGTTATCATTACTTGCAAAGGCCGGTTTCACGAGAGAGAGAGAGGGAGAGAGAGAGAGACAGAGAGAGAGAGAGAGAGAGATACGGATACGGATACGGATGTTTTATTCATATAGGCCCTAGCCCATAATGAAGGGGTAATGTGAACAAATCTTTTCGAAAAAGAAACAGGAACAAATAAATCAAATATTCATCAAAGTGCAACAGGTAATCGACTAACTGAATATCAAACAGTACACAACAATTAATTCTTAAATCATACTATACTTCTAATCCTAAACGCCTTGTACAAGAAAACAGCAAAACGTTTTATGGTGGCTTCGTTTGTGGATGCCATGAGTAATGAGAGTCGAAATAAAGAAGGATGCTTAGAATATTTTTGATCAATCAA
>CM031600.1:6046505-6056505 GCA_018398815.1 Conus ventricosus | reverse complement strand
GTAATTTCTTTAACTAATCCATAGCATAAGGCAAAGTAAATATACTTTCTTTCCTTTTCAATACGTATTACAGGGTAATGGTTCGTTCTTTCTTTATCTCCACAGATTACAGCGTAGTAATAGTTTCTTTGCTTATCAACACATATTACAGGGTAACAGGATTTTCCTTACCTATACGTATTACATAGCAGTAATACTTTCTTTCCTTATCTTTGCATATTACAGATCAGTAATACTTTTCCCCTTATCTATACGTATTACAGAGCAGCAGTGAGTTCTTAAAATATCAGTACATATAACCGAGCAGTTAGACTTTCTTTCCATTGTCAATGTTTATTACAGAGCACATGTGCTTTCTTTCCTCATCAATGGATATTACAGGGTAATGATAGTTTCTTTCCTTGTTAATACATATATCAGAACAATAATTCTTTCTTTGCCCTTTTCAATGCATATTACAGACCAGTGACACTTTCTGTCCTTTTCAATACACATTACAGAGCAGTGATTTCTCTCCTCGTCAGTATACAATGCAGTGCAGTAATATTTCATTTTCGTATTAATGCGTGTTTCAGAGCAATAATTATTTCATTTATTTCTTTTCTTATAATTACATATTGCAGAGCAGTAGTATTACTTTATCATCCAAACATATTGCAAAGCAATAGTACTTTCTTTAAATCATCAAAACTTATTTCTTACCCCTTCACCTAGCAATGGCAGTTTACCAGTACTACGTGTTGAGCGAGGGTTTCATATGTCTTCACATCAATACACAATTCAGATTACTAGTGTCCGTGTTATAGTCTTTCACTTCCTCATCACATCCTAATTGAAATCTTGATGGGACGACGACGGTCATTTTCTCTCTGTATTGATCCATTTTCCCCTCAGTGCCACAGTCTCCATCGCCATTGTTATCAAGGTTACAGACCAGTGACAGCGCTACTAGTTCCCACTCCTAGTGACGTGCCCTGAACACCATTAGTACAGGACCAGGTAAACAAAACGTTTTTTGTTTCTTTTACCGGGACGTTTTGTTTTTTAACAGATTTTATTTCTCAAGGAATGACACTAATTATTCAACTGACTTCATCTATGACGTGGCAAAAGTAAATGTGACCTTTCACCAACTCTGGAATCAATTTGTGATGCTCCTCAAAATTCCAGAGAAAGTTCCAGAAGTCTGCGACCTCTCTGTGGTAGCCCTGTGAGGGCTGCCGGTCATACAGCAGGACTCGGTGTCTGTCGGCTGTCGGGTTTCTCGCAGCCTGCTCCCTGACTGCAGCGGCATGGATTCTTCACAGTCCAGGAATGCTGCCAGCCATTGTTAGTTGCCGGAGAGAATCGATTCCTCAGGTGAGGAAGAACCGTGAACCTGCCCTGTAGATAGGGGGACGGCAGTTCCGGGGCGAGCTTGTCTGGTTTGATCAGTGGCATCTCCCAGTGGCTCCAAAAGACGAGTTCACCTAAACTCTTTTCAAAATCTCACATTTGCTTAAGCTGGAGCGGGGTTTTAGTCGTCAGAATGGACAAGCCTTCCCGTCTTTGATGTGTACGTGCCATGTAGTCTGTAAGAAGAAGCTGCCTGGTCTGTACCCATTGACGATGCGACCGGACGCCACATTACCTGGACTGCCATCCGATGGCGACTGTGATGTTTAGGATATGACTGTTCATTTCCTTTTTCTTCACTGATGAAACCAGCTAAAAATGTCTGGATTTTCTTGCCAAGTAAAGCTTGTTTCAAAATAGTGTATCTTTGGAGAAAAATGACAGCAAGATTGATTTAATGGTCAATACGTGTGGTATGTAGGGTAGAAGGTAATAATGTGTTGGTACTCGCAAGGTGCATTTTTTTTTTATCGTCATCATCAACGTTCTTCCTCATCCTCATCCTTCTCTTCTTCTTCTTCTTCTTCTTCTTCTTCTTCTTAGTAGAAGTAGTAGTAATAGTAGTAGTAGTAGTAGTAGTAGTAGTAGAACTAGTAGTAGTAGTAGTTGTGGTGGTGGTGGTGGTGGTGGTGGTGGCAGTAGTGGTAGAGATTACTGCCATTGATATTTTCCTCAAATTCTTGCCATATGTTTTTCTTTCCCGTCAGTATGAATCGTCGTCGGCGATATATTTCTTGTTTCTTTACCGTACACTTTCCTTCTCCATCTCCATGAATTACCACCAGTGACATTCTCTCCACTTCCCTGCCAAACACTTTCTCTTCATTCAGATAGATGAAAATTACCACCGGTGATATTTGCCTCACTTTCCCGCAATACATTTTTCTTTCCCATGAACAACAATTAACACCAGTGATATTTGCCTCACTTTCCTGCCGTACCCTTTCATTTTCCATTGGTTTGAATTACCCCCAGTGATATTTTCCTCATGTCCTTGCCATACACTTTGCTTTTCCATGAATGAAAATTAATGTCAGTAATATTTTCGTTTCTTTCTTGCTATACTCTTTCCTTTTTCTTTGGTGCGAATTACCACCAGTGATATTTTCCTCGCTTCCTTACCTTACACCTTCCTTTTCCATCGGTATGAATTACCATCATGGCTAATTTCCTCACGTTCTTACCTTACACCTTCCTTTTCCATCGGTATGAATTACCATCATGGCTATTTTCCTCGCTTCCTCGCCATACACTCTCCTTTTCCATCGGTATGAATTACCACCATGGCTATTTTCCTCACTTTCTTACCTTATACCTTCCTTATCCATCGGTATGAATTACCATCATGGCTATTTTCCTCGCTTCCTCGCCATACACTCTCCTTTTCCAGCGATGTGAATTAGGGCCAGTGATATTTTCCTCATTTCTTTGTCACACGTTATCCTTATCTGTCGGTATCAACGACAGTCGGTGATAGTTTACTGTACGAATTACGGCCAGTGATATTTTCCTCACTTTTTCATCGAGCGATTTCCTCTACCATTCATCTGAATTAACGGCCAGTGATATTTTTCTCACTTCGGTATTTCTTACATTCCTTTCTCCAATGAGAATTCTGGCCAGTGATATTGTACCCACTGCTTAATAACACATTTTCCATTCTTGCTGAAATGAATTACAGCCAGTAATATTTCTTTACTTTTTAAAATATTATACATTTACCCTTCCCATCAATTTGAGTTAGGGTTCAGTGAGATTTTCCTCAACTTTAACAACGCATGTTCCTCTCCCATTAATATGAATCACGTCAAAAATGTTTCCCATCTCCATAAATACGTATTACAGAGCAGTTTGCATTTGTCCTCATTCCTCTACCACAAGCTTTCCTTTCCCATCAAGACAGGTCCCCTGTACAGACATTGTTCACCATTACATTGCACTGTCCTTTCCCATCAATATACACGGTCACCAGCCATATTTTTCTTTCTTAACGATCAGAATAAATTACCGCCAGCGATATTTCACGTGTTTCTTTGCCATGCACGTTCCTATCCCATCAATATCAATTACCACCTACTACCCTTCCCTCCCCTCCCTCCATCTCCTTTCCGCCATCGATGCATGCTGTAGAGCAGCGGCATTTTCCTTACCGTGCCAGGCCTTTGTCGCACTGCTCTCTGCAGGTGGTTGTACTGCAGGTGCATATTTTGCCTACCAAGCTTTAGGTTGCGTGTTAGTAAACCACAGTATTCTCATACGAAAGCTGTACTACATAGATCGATGAAGCCACATCTGTGAGACGACTTCTCCTTTCTTTCAAATGAGGTTTTTTGGCTTATTGCCTAGTCGACTGAGAGGGATCGCACCATGCTTTGCTGCTCGTCATAAACAAAGCAATTTGCTAAAGAGAAAAAGAAAAGAAAGGAAAAGAAACTTTGAAACACAAGAAACGTGAGGAGAAAACCAAGAGAAAGCTAAGGCAAAGCAAACACGAAGCAAAAAGCTCAGCGAACAAAGAAAAGAAAACGAGATGGTTTAAAATAACCCAAATTACCTTCATATCAAAAGTATTGGAAAGCTAAGGTACGATTATAGCATCGGCTATTCCATCTAGTTTATGGTCTGAGTATTCAGAAAACTACAACACATGAAAGCATCATATCAGTTTGTGCTACGTCATAAAAGCTTGTCTGAACACGAAGATGTACTACGCAACAACGATTTACAGGGGAAAAAAAACCCGAGCAGAAGCACAAGACTCTTCATGTCAATATTCTGTGCAAGACATACGTAAAACTCGGTGAAAGATAAGCATGCAACTGTATGTGTACTACGCAAAAGCTGCAACCAAAAGAAACCACCGAACACAGGCACACAGTTGTATTTACAGTGCGCAAAAAAGAAATGATGATGATAAAACTGGGTACACAATCTGAAACTTCCGACGGGCAAACGGGCTACTGGTATTTTCTACACTTGCCCCTTACCTATCCTCCATTTTCCCAACCAATACCCCCAGTTGCCAACCCACTCCCCATTCCCGCGCCACATAATCAGAGAGAGAGAAAAATATGGATGTAGGAATGGGTGGAAAACATAGATGTGATGGATACATTGAGAATGGAGGGGGTAAAGAAAACATCCGGGCACACAACAAATGGCCCGACTGGCGGCGAGGAGAACCAAGACCTGCGACCGATACGAAAGAAATGTCCACTGGGTGATACCGTTCATGACAGAGCACCTCCCTCTCTCCCTCCCTGCCCCATTCCAACCCCCACCCCACCAACCCGACCCCTCTCTGTCTCTGTCTCTGTCTCTGTCTCTCTCTCTCTCTCTCTCTCTCTCTTTCTCTCTCATGGCAGACAGAACGGTTACCGGGGGAAAAAAGCATAGAAAATGTCGACCTTGTGGAAAAATATGAATCCATGTAGAAACAAAGATCTGTGTAATGTTTGTGTGCGCGTAGGCATGAAGGGATAAATGGGCTAGGTGAGTGGGTTGCTGGGTTCATGCGCACGAGCGCATGCATAAGCGTAACAATCTAAGAAGACAGAACGAACGATGATGACTATACGGGGGAAACCTCCAATTAATCCTCATAGCCCAAAGCAGCTAAGCGTGCTTTTCCCGATGATGATAACGAGGGTCGACTCTAACACAATATCGTGGTCAGCCATGTTTGCGGGCAAGCAAACAGCCAACCGGCGCGCGAGCTATCGATCACGTGAATCACGTGGTCACGGGCTCCGAGAATAATGGCCCGTGAAAATTGCCTAACCATACGTTACACAGTCCACTCTACTCGGTGTCATCAATAGGGCGGGGGGATTGTATGCCCGATTCCCAGTCGGCGATGTGGCGACCCCAAGGCTGTATGTGTCAGAAACGTCCTCCAGGCGGAGGTCGGGTGGTAAATACAATATGTGTGTGAAGTGGCTCCACATGAAAAAGTCTGTTGTACTTCATTGCACTGTATTTCACTACGGTTTTTGCAGACAGTGCGCGTGTTGTGTTGTGTTGTGTGTCTCGCGGTATTGAGTTGTTTTGTATTGGTTTGCGTTGCATTGTGATCCAGGTAGCTCTCTCTCTCTTTTCTCTCTCTCTCTCTCTCTCTCCTCTCTCTCTCTCTCTCTCTCTCTCTCTCTCTCTCTCTCTCACACACACCACACACACACACACACAACACAAAGAGAAAGAGATGGTGGGTGGGGAGGGAGGAGGTGTGCCACACAGAAATGACACTACATCCGTGCCCCAGGGCCCTCTATTTCTAGTATGAAATCATCGCAAACGTGTCCTAGTGTGTAAGTAGTATCTTGGACGACGAGGCTTGCGTTAAAGAACCGTGAAGTGTGGGCGATGGAGCCTTCCACACAGATTCTCATTTCAAACAAGAAACAGAACACAAATGCCTCAGGCCAACCTACACATAAGCGAACAGGAGTCTCTGTTCGCTGTCCCCCAAACGTCGTAAGGCTTGGCGGGCACTGGCGTGTATCTCGACATGACGTCCTGTCCACGGCCATTCCATGGGGTCCGGCAAACGGTGGAGCTCCAGCTCATACAGACGAGCCAAGACCTAGCTGAACAACCTAAAGGACGGAATTGGTCACGACGCCTGTACCCTGTTGCATAAGATCGAGGATCGAAGGCTACAGAGATCCGTGATTGTCCTGCCTCGGTACCTCTGGCGGGACAAAACAGAATCCCTTTTACACTTCTGTCTTGAACTGCAGGTTCTGTCATCCAGAAAACGTGGAGTGCATGTGGAATGGAAGTCAGTTCAGAGAAAAAGCCGAATCCCAGCCAGCGGCTCCGTGAAACGTGTGGCAGCCAGCATGACACTGAGCGGGCAAACAACGGAAGAAACGGACTGCTTCTTCAGTGTCCGATTTGGAGGCAGGAAGATCAGCGGAATAAAGGAGATCAAGAAGAGGCTCTCCCTGGCATCGTTGGCCATGACAGCACTCGAAGCCGTGTGGTAAACCAGCTCTGGCAGCTTCCCTGCGATGATACCATCCCACAGGGCGCTGGTGGTAGCCATCCTTCGCTAGGGATGGGGAGGCCTTGACACGGAGATCAGTCGTTCCACACCGAGTGCTTCGAATGGACAGTTGTTCCCCCAACGGAAAATTCTCCGGATTTTATGGATGAAAGGAAAGCTTGACGGAAAATTATTTTTTTCCTTTACAGCTGATATATTATACTTAGAGAGAGAGAGAGAGAGAGAGAGGAGAGAGAGAGAGAGAGAGGAGAGAGAGAACCAAAGTTAGATGCCATGCGTTGCGATGACATGGTTAGGAGAGAGGAGGGGGGAGGGGGCACTCAGAGTTAAATGCCAGGCTTTGGAATGACATGTCAAATTTGGAAACTCGGAGTCGATGATAGCTACATCTAGACAGGCACCCTGTAGTGATGAAGATCTCGGCGGGAAGTGTAGCTGATATGACGACGGCTTATGCTGCATGCCGCTGAATCAGTGAAGTTCCCACGATATGTCATGAGTAATTCTGCGACTTGGTGACGAAACGAAAGCAGAAACATGTTACGATCCTTTCACCACCCCAATCACACGGGGGGGGGGGGGGGGGGGGGGGGGGGTTGTTGTTCTTGTTTTTTTTTTTTCAAAAACATCCGGCCGGTAATGGGTAAAGGTATGCTGTAGCGGGTCTTTTTTTTTGCGCCGGCCGTCCGTTTTGTTGCCGGGAAAAACTAAAAACTACCAAAGCCCCCTGGACGGAGAGCCCGCATCATATGCAAGGAATGCAAGTCAAATGACTTTGAAACGGCAAATCAGTATAAACGCCGACAGACAAGAACTTCGTAAGCTTGCTGGTACAGGCGCGTGTCTCTATCGTGATTCACTGTGTGGGAGCGTTCGAGCAATAAAAGACGAGTACAGTCATTTTTGTGCGTTTTCTTGGGGGGGGGGGGGGGGGGGCAAAGTCAATATCCTGTAGGAAAACGGCAATGATAGCGGCGTCAGTTCAAATACCTGTAATTATTACAATTGATTTCTATGTCTTCCTTAGGATGGTGACTGGGTTTTTTTTTCCAAAGGATCACAACCCCCTCCCCCTCTCCCAACCACTCTCCCTCCCCCTCCCGTTGTCGTTAACGTAAAAGCTGGTGTTTTTCCTCAAGGATCGCAGCGTTTCCCCTGGTTTCCTAGAATATCTCATGTTTCCCTGTTTACCTGAGGAATATGGAACGCATCCCGAGGAAAACAGCAGTAAGGTGGAAACCAGTTGTTATCACTGTTTTCCCATTTCTCCCTGACATGTGAGAGTGCCAACAGGTTCACTGGTATTATTACACAGGAAGGGAAACATGGGAGTCAGGAAACTAGTTTTGATCGTTAGCGATGCCGGCGATAATATATATTTTTCCGTTGCGAAAACAAAAGCAGGGAAACAGTTTTGATTCTTGGAGATAATGGCGATAACTACTGTTTTCCTAATTATCTCTGTTTTCCGGAAGGATAACAGGAATTTTCCTCGGGGGGAAAACCCATTGCAAACAGTCATGATCCTTCGGTATAACCACCAAGACAGCAGTTCTCTCTACCATCGCAGTTTTCCTGACGGATGCTAACGGTTTTGCTCGGGGAAAATACATACAGCCTGGAAACAATACCTGCAACTTATATTCATTGTATTTTTTGACATGTGCAATACTCCACCCACCACTTCCGCCCCCATCTTCCACAGACACAAACACATCCTAACCCCCCCCCCCTCCCCCATTCCTCCAAATCCCCCATCCCTACCCTAACCAGCACCTCCTCATCAGCTGTTGTTGGCAGGCGCTGTGGACAGCCTTTATCTCCGATGCTCGTGGAGTCAACGCCCTACTCTATCATCGTGACTGACGTACGTGCACCTGTTTCCCTGTCAGGCAGGTACCAGGGATAGACGGTCAAGATGCTGACGAGCCTCACACAGATGTCGTTGAAACTGGAGAGGAACTGAACGCAACTGGCGGTGTTTCAGTACCAGACAACACCTCAGGAGACGCTGTAGACTGTCAGTCTCACGGGTCTGATATCTTCACTCTCCTGCTGCCCCATTTTCAGACTCGCTTCGAGCAGGGAAAACAGGACTGGTGCTTAAAATCGTTTTAAACCGATGTTGTTGTTTCACGACTTGACTTGGTTTTATGGTTTGGGAATTTGGGTCTAATCACTTTGCTTAGTACAGATTTTCTGTTCTCACCCGAGACGGGAGAGAGGGAGGGTGGGGGAGAGTGTAAAGGGAGAGAAGAGGGGGAGGGGGAGGTTTAAAAGTTGCCTGCTGCCCTTTGTGTGACTTGAGTGGTCGGCTGGGCTTTCAACTACATGACCTGAACCGAGATGAAGAGGGAGAAGAGATGAAGGAATGCCCCTTTGCGGTCAGCTGGGCTAAAGGCAACATGAGTAATGAGAGTATGTGAGCGTGTGTGTGTGTGTGTAAAAGACGGGGTTAAAGATGGAAGGAGGGGGTCTGTGTGTTCCGGTGTGTCTGGGCGCAGGTGCGTTTGCTCGTGCATTTGTTCCATTTGGAGAGTAGACTGAGCAGAAGATAGACTCCGTTACAGACCAACAGCGGAAACTGGCGTGAGTGACCTACCGGCGGCCGGCCAAACATCAAATGGCGCTAAAAACACAAAAGAAAGCGTGTTGCTAGCGAGCCATCCATCCACCGTAACCCAGAGGACATTTTCCCGCCCGGCCGCTCCCCACGTCAACAAAGCTGAAGACTGATCTCCCCTGGATTGCACGCATGGCGGCCTCGCTTGTGATCGAATCGGACAGCTCGCCTACGGTTTTTGCTGCCATTCGGTCTCTTTTTTTCTCCCTTCTCTGAATCCGGCTGTCAGGCGGGAAGGGAAATGGAGGGACTGGGAGGGGTGGAGTGGGGGAGAGAGGCGAGAGAGGTTACGAAGTGAGGTAGGGAGGTGGGTTGAGCGTTAGATCCAAGCTTTTGAAGCTTCCCGGATTGTTAATGGGATACAGGGACTGTTTTCAGTACATGGCTAAGCTTGTGAATGGGACATTAGATGGAGACACACAGAGAGAGAGAGAGAGAGAGAGAGAGAGAGAGAGAGAGGAGAGAGAGACAGAAGGGGAGGGGAGGGGAGGAGACTGGAGTGTAAATTGCAGGGATGCAGTGGGGGTGGGGGTGGGGATGTGAAGCGGGGACGGGGTGATGAGGATTCATTTGTTCTGATGATTCTACGCAAAGATCGTGGGTCGGCAGAAGGGAGGAATAGGTAAATACGTAGGGCCTTAAATCTGGAAGGGATTGAAGTTTTTAGGCTTGATCCTATTCTTCTATCCCCCAATCTCTCTCTCTCTCTCTCTCTCTCTCTCTCTCTCTCTCTCTCTCTCTCTCTCTCTCTCTCTCTCTCTCAATTTATCTATCACTCTGTCTCTCTCTCACCCCATCTCTCTCTCTCTCTCTCTCTCTCTCTCTCTCTCTCTCTCTCTCTCTGTCTGTCTGTCTGTCTGTCTGTCTGTCTCTCTCTCTCTCTCTCTCTCTCTCTCTCTCTCTCTCTCTCTCTCTCTCTCCCTCTCTCTCTCTCTCTCTCTCTCTCTCTCTCTCTCTTGTCAACAATTTTTTAT
>CM031600.1:6026505-6041505 GCA_018398815.1 Conus ventricosus | reverse complement strand
CAAACCATGGTCCCATCGTGAATAGCGTGTCTATGCACACGGTCCTGCCAGATCACGCTTCCAAACTGTCTGAAATTAATGTGGGCATCCGAATTTCGTTCTTGAATGTTCTTTTGGGTCGATGTAGGTGCCGCCGGCACAGAAAGGTGGACGATGATGTTACTGTTCTCTGTGTGTGATGCCAGAACTCCATACAATACCTTTTGTTGTCACGATGAAATTAGACACAACACAACACCGTTCACAAGCTGGGTGTCAGCCACAGTTAACCGGTTGGATGTCAGCCGCTGTTTACAAACTGAGTGTCAGCCACTGTTTACAGGCTGGGTGTCAGCCACTGTTTACAGGCTGGGAGTCAGCCACTGTTTACAGGCTGGGTGTCAGCCACTGTTTACAGGCTGGGTGTCAGCCACTGTTTACAAACTGAGTGTCAGCCACTGTTTACAGGCTGGGAGTCAGCCACTGTTTACAGGCTGGGTGTCAGCCACTGTTTACAGGCTGGGTGTCAGCCACTGTTTACACACTGAGTGTCAGCCACTGTTTACAGGCTGGGTGTCAGCCACTGTTTACAAGCTGGGTGTCATCGCCTGTTTACAAACTGAGTGTCAGCCACTGCTCTTGGGCAGGGTGTCGGCCACTGTTTACAGGCTGGGTGTCAGCCACTGTTTACAAGCTGGGTGTCAGCGCCTGTTTACAAACTGAGTGTCAGCCACTGCTGTTGGGCTGGGTGTCGGCCACTGTTTACAGGCTGGGTGTCTGCCACTGTTTACAAGCTGGGTGTCAGCGCCTGTTTACAAACTGAATGTCAGCCACTGCTCTTGGGCTGGGTGTCGGCCACTGTTTACAGGCTGGATGTCAGCCACTGTTTACAGGCTGGGTGTCGGCCACTGTTTACAGGCTGGGTGTCGGCCACTGTTTACAGGCTGGGTGTCGGCCACTGTTTACAGGCTAGGTGTCGGCCACTGTTTACAGGCTGGGTGTTAGCCACTGTTTACAGGGTGGGTGTCGGCTACTGTTTACAGGCTGGGTGTCAGCCACTGTTCACTGGCTGGGAGTCAGCCACTGTTTACAAACTGACTGTCAGCCACTGTTTACAGGCTGGGTGTCAGACACTGTTTACAGGCTGGGTGTAAGCCACTGTTTACAGACTGGGTGTCAGCCACTGTTCACTGGCTGGGAGTCAGCCACTGTTTACAGGCTGGGTGTCAGCCACTGTTCACTGGCTGGGAGTCAGCCACTGTTTACAAACTGACTGTCAGCCACTGTTTACAGGCTGGGTGTCAGCCACTGTTCACAGGCTGGGTGTCAGCCACTGTTCACAGGCTGGGTGTCAGCCACTGTTTGCAGGCTGGGTGTCAGCTACTGTTTACAGGCTGGGTGGCAGCCACTGTTCACAGGCTGGGTGTCAGCCACTGTTCACTGGCTGGTTGTCAGCCACTGTTTACAGGCTGGGTGTCAGCCACTGTTCACTGGCTGGTTGTCAGACACTGTTTACAGGCTGGGTGTCAGCCAGTTTTCAGGCTGGGTGTCAGCCACTTTTTACAGGCTAGGTGTCAGCCACTGTTCACTGGCTGGTTGTCAGACACTGTTTACAGGCTGGGTGTCTCAGCCAGTTTTCAGGCTGGGTGTCAGCCACTGTTTACAGGCTGGGTGTCAGCCACTGTTCTTAGGCTGGGTATCGTTTACTCCGTTTACAGGCGTGGTGTCAGTCAGTTTTCAGGCTGGTTGTCAGCCACTGTTTACAGGCTGGGTGTCAGCCACTGTTTACAAACTGAGCGTCAGCCACTGTTTACTGGCTGGGCATCCGCCACTGTTTACAGGCTGGGTGTCATCCACTGTTTACAAACTGAGCGTCAGCCACTGTTTACTGGCTGGGTATCTGCCACTGTTTACAGGCTGGGTGTCAGCGACTGTTTACAAACTGAGTGTCGGCCGCTGTTTACAGGCTTGGTGTCAGCCACTGTTTACAGGCTGGGTATCCGCCACCGTTTACAGGCTGGGTGTCAGCCACTGGTTACAGGCTGGGTATCCGCCACCGTTTACAGGCTGGGTGTCAGCCACTGTTTACAGGCTGGGTATCCGCCATCGTTTACAGGCTGGGTGTCAGCTACCGCTTACAGGCTGGCTCTCAATTACTGTTTACAGGCTGATTGTCAGCTACTGTTTACAGGCTGGGTTTCAACCGCCGTTTACATGCTGGGTGTCCGCCACTGTTCACAGGCTGTGTAGCAGCTGCTGTTTACAGGATGGATGTCAGCTACTGTTAACAGGCTGTTTGTCAGCTACTGTTAACAGGCTGATTGTCAGCTAGTGTTTACAGGCTGAGTGTCAGCTACTGTTTACAGGCTGGGAGGTTAACTTCTGTTTACAGACTGAGTGTAGGTTACTATTTCCAGGTCATGGCCCTCAAGCTGGTGTGGGAGGTGACACTGGTTCGTTTAAATCTGCATGTGTTCCAAGAACATAACACTTCCACACGATGTCGACTCTCTGTCAACTGCTATGTTCGGCGGTGTCCACCCATCTGAAATGGTTTGACCCTCAGAAAAACTATCCCCTAACGACCCCCCGTCCTCGTTCCCACCTCCCACCTCATCCCCACCCTTGCCCACCCCTGACCGCATTATCCTTCTGGACAAAATGAACCTAACTGCTGTCAAGACTATATATGCAGTAAAGAACACGAACGCACGCACGCACGCACACACACACACACACACATGAGTGTGTGTGTGTGTGTGTGTGTGTGTGTGTGTGTGTGCGTGCGTGCGTGCGTGCGTGCGTGCGTGCGTGCGTGCGTGCGTGCGTGCGTGTGTGTGTGTGTGTGTGTGTGTAGTGTGTGTATGCACATGCATATATATGCAGGCTATGAACAGTTGTCCACATGCGTATGGGCAAACAACTGCATATAGCAGGGCCTTTACATTGACGTCAGATAGGGAAGCGCGCGCTGCCTCTTGCTCCCTGTGTTTGGGGGTGCTTGACAAGAGTGCACCGGCCTGCGGGGACCAGGCAGCTGCAAATGGAAACACTCGTGCATTAGACGATTGTTCCGTGGCACAGGGACCACTTCCCCCCAGGAGGCACGACCCACCTCTGTGCTCCTGCCCATGAACCGTGCCAAATTCAGCAACCCACTGAAGCGCTGTAATTATTTTCACACTGGAGTAAAAAAAAAAAAAAAAAAGAATGGTGAACTCGTTTTCGCGACAACAGGGCGGGCCAGTGAAGTGTGATTCTGTTGTCTGTGAAGTTACTCGTCTTGTTCCTCTGATGCGTGGAAATCAATAAAGCGAGCGAGGTTTTAGTATGTTTGTTTGCGTGGAAGAGACACGGGCAGCGGGAAGAAATCAATGGGCGGTGAGCTGATACATGATTGGCGCCCCATCCTGATACCGTCAGAAAAGGACTTGGATGTGAGAACTAGGCAGCGCTATATATGTGTATAGGGATAGCCATTCTGAAGGCTTCCGGGTGGGAGCCGTTAGTTATCGCCGATGGAAGTACTCCCGCTGCGACTTTCTCCCATAGCACCTCCCAGAACTCAATGACTTTTATGTATCTGAAAGCTTGCTTGTATGGAGGCAGACCCCTTCTTCATGTTCCCATCTGGCCATTGAACCATAGCTCGTAATTGCACGGCTATTTGATGTCATTCGAGTTGGCTGTAGACCAGTATGAAAGTATGCTCATGTAGCCAACGGGATTATGCGACTTGGCATCTTTTGAAATAAAAGCTAGTACGTGACATAGCATGATGTAAGGAGAGTAATGGAGCATCTTTTGAAATAAAAGCTAGTACGTGATATAGCATGATGTAAGGAGAGTAATGGAGCATCTTTTGAAATAAAAGCTAGTACGTGACATAGCATGATGTAAGGAGTGTAATGGAGCATCTTTTGAAATAAAAGCTAGTACGTGATATAGCATGATGTAAGGAGTGTAATGGAGCAGACTGCAGTGAGTCGTGTTGTGGATTTTCACCACTCATTCACTTTAAGCTCTCGTCTCAACCATTGTTCTGCCGTGTTTTATTGCATGCAGTTTCTTTCTTTCAAGAATAATTTCAAACAGAGATAAACGGGGTAAACTATACTTTTATCTTTGGTATTCACGTCGGCCAGTGGGATGCTATCACAGGCACATGAACGACTTTGCTGTTATCTGGGTGTGGTGACCACATTTCACCCAGAGAAATTGATTGTGATGATAGATTTTTGCTGTACAGATCACAAAGCACAATACAGTGTGATGCAAAACAATGCGATGTCTCTGTTCACTGCAGTGAACTGCCAGAAAACCTTGTTTAAAAAATTCAAACCAGCGCAGAAGTGAAGTTAACCTGATTGTCTCCTGAAGTAGCATTGCCATTACTGGACACAAAAATCTGTGTATCGACCATGCCAGTAAATGTTCCGACAAAACTCAGACAGACTCACTGAAGACAAGAAGGAAAACTGGGATGAGAAAGTTGACTTTTGGGTCATGGCATTTGTTGCTTTCTAATTGTTTTTTTCTACGATTTCAGGAGCTGTTCCACCACTTAATACAGCTGTATTGTTTGACATCATATAGTCAGATTTGTTCGAGTGAAATGCACTGTCTTCTATACAACAAAGATTTGTATGTAATATAACCCATACCCATGAGCTAATGACAAAATATCGATGACATTTAATTTTCATAACCACTCAGCAGAAAACTGGACAGAAATGTTGTAAAACTCGGAAGATACACACGTTTTTTTCCCTTTTTCCCCCTTTTATATCATTGCATACGTCGAAAACTTTGTGTGCGAAATGTAAGTAACCACCAGAGCAATGCATCCAGAAATATTTCTTGGGACAGTGTGTCTCTGTCAGCCACGCCTATGCTCAACATGGAGATCTGAACTTCTACCCTGTCCCCCACGTCACTCTTCTTCTTTCTTCTTCTTCTTCTCTTCTTCTTCTTCTTCTTCTTCTTCTACTTCTACTTCTTCTTCTTCTCCTCCTCCTCCTTCTCCTCCTCCTCCTCCTCCTCCTCCTCCTTCTTCTTCTTCTTCTTCTTCTTCTTCTTCTTCTTCTTCTTCTTCTTCTTTTTTTTTTCTTCTTTTCTCTTCTTCTTCTTCTTCTTCTTCTTCTTCGTATTCGTAATTCATCGTATTCTCTTCTTGTAAGTTCATTTTGGTCTCATAATTCTGTGGATACGGTGGCGGATATTTTGACAAATCCATATCCAGTGACCCCCTTTGACGAAACTGAAACCGAATACGCTATAGTTGCAGAAATCTTGGGTAGTCTTTCTGTTCACGCATTAGGTGACGTATTTTCATCACTGTTAACAGGCTGGTCTCAGCCGTAAAGATGCTGAGCATCGATCTCTGTTCGCAGCAGAGTATCAGCCAAGATACAGGCACTGGAAGCTGGCCATTAATGACAGAATTGTGTGCCAGCCACCGTACATTGACTGGGTATCTGCCATCGTTTCAGGCTGAATGTGGGTCACTGTTGACAGCCTGGGTGTCTGCAGCTGTCTACAGGCTGGGTGTCTGCAGATGTCTACAGCCTGGGTGTCTGCAGCTGTCTACAGGCTAGGTGTCTGCAGCTGTCTACAGGCTGGGTGTCTGCAGCTGTCTACAGGCTGGGTGTCTGCAGCTGTCTACAGGCTGGGTGTCTGCAGCTGTCATCAGCCTGGGTGTCTGCAGCTGTCTACAGGCTGGGTGTCTGCAGCTGTCTACAGGCTGGGTGTCTGCAGCTGTCTACAGGCTGGGTGTCTGCAGCTGTCTGCAGGCTGGGTGTCTGCAGCTGTCTACAGGCTGGGTGTCTGCAGCTGTCTACAGGCTGGGTGTCTGCAGCTGCCTACAGGCTGGGTGTCTGTAGCTGTCTACAGGCTGGGTGTCTGCAGCTGTCTACAGGCTGGGTGTCTGCAGCTGTCTACAGGCTGGGTGTCTGCAGCTGTCTACAGGCTGGGTGTCTGGAGCTGTCTACAGCCTGGGTGTGTGCAGCTGCTCACAGCCTGGGTGTTGGCCACTATTTACAGATGTAATTATCATGACTAGTTACAGATTGGGTGTCAGCCGTTATGTCCGGGTTGGTTACAGTCATTGTTTACAGGCTGCTGATCGGTGGCTTTTTACGGCTTCAGTGCTGGCCACGATGTACAAACTGAGTATCTGCCACTATTTATCGTTTGGGTGTCTGATACTATTTATCGTTTGGGTGTCTGACACTATTTATCGTTTGGGTGTCTGCCACTATTTGTCGTTTGGGTGTCTGACACTATTCATCGTTTGGGTGTCTGCCACTATTTATCGTTTGGGTGTCTGCCACTATTTATCGTTTGGGTGTCTGACACTATTCATCGTTTGGGTGTCTGACACTATTTATCGTTTGGGTGTCTGCCACTATTCATCGTTTGGGTGTCTGACACTATTTATCGTTTGGGTGTCTGCCACTATTTATCGTTTGGGTGTCTGCCACTATTCATCGTTTGGGTGTCTGACACTATTTATCGTTTGGGTGTCTGACACTATTCATCGTTTGGGTGTCTGACACTATTCATCGTTTGGGTGTCTGACACTATTTATCGTTTGGGTGTCTGACACTATTTATCGTTTGGGTGTCTGCCACTATTTATCGTTTGGGTGTCTGCCACTATTTATCGTTTGGGTGTCTGCCACTATTTATCGTTTGGGTGTCTGCCACTATTTATCGTTTGGGTGTCTGACACTATTTACCGGCTGGGTGTGAGCATTATTTTCAAGTAGGTCGTCTGACACTATTTACCGGCTGGGTGTGAGCATTATTTTCAAGTAGGTCGTCTGACACTATTTACAGGCTGGGTGTAAGCATTATTTTCCGGTTACGTGTCTAATATTATTCACAGGCTGGGTGTCAGCCATTATTGTCCAGCAGGGTGTCTTATACTGTTTACGTGCTGGGTGGCAGTCAGTATTTACAGGTTGGTTGTCAGCTACTATTTGGTGTCAGCCACTATTTACAGGCTGAACATCAGCCATAGGAATTGAAATTCACCCATATGGAAAAGAGCATACTGGATGCACACATTCACGCTTCTCCCATCCCCTCCATTCTCTACTTTCGTTTGGTCGTGTCTGTCCATCAGAAAATACTTTACTAAGCAAATACCAAAAGAAAAAGCTACCGCCCTGTGTCACCCCTCGCCACACGTTTCTCACTTCCCTCCCCGACAAACGTGCCCCCGTGGTTAAGACTATGCAGACTATGATCAGTCCTCATCTACAGTACAAGTCATTTTAAACAACGCGTGCACCAGAGCTTTTACAGCGATGAATTTTGTATTCAAAGTCTGTCTGCAGTTGTGATATTAAATACCACCTCCCCCCCCCCCCCCCCACCCCCCCATCCCCCAAAAAAAGCAGCCAGGGAGGGGGGTGGGAAAGAGAAAAGGCAGAGTGGGATGAGGGGAAGGGGGCAGAATGGTGAACAGAGGAAGTAGTAGGGGGCAGGGAGAGTGCAATTTTTTTTTTAATCCAGTTTCAATGCATAACGAATTTCCATCAGGTGAAGGGACAAAATTAGCTGTACGATATGACCCAGGTCAATGACCAGGTTGTACAAAATCTTCTTGACGTTATTCATCTATGGGAAAAGTCCATGCTGTAACTTTGATATTTTGACAATAAGATGAGACCCTAAAAAGAAACAAATGAGAAATAGACGTTTGGTGTGAACATAGGCATGCATCCTGAGTGTCCTTAGTTTTGAATTGAGCCACAGCCCATGCATCAAACTCGCTAGCTGTCCACTATGAGACGTCATTTTACTGTCCAAGTCTGAAGAAACAGTAGATGTAGAGATTTTCATCAAGGAATAAATTCCATGAACTGACAACTTGACATTTTCATCCGCAACCGTATTAAAATTATTTAAGGCTACTCGTTTCGCGTTTATCTTAAACTTCACCCCAGTAAAGTCCTCATTGTAATGGAACCCAGCAAAAGTCGATGCCAGTACCTTTTGAAATTATATGAATACTGTGTCATTTTGGATTTTACTGTTATTTTGCTTCGGGGTTTGCAAAAAGTGATTTGGAATCTACACATTCTGAAAGAGTGCAGACTGAATATGGTAGATTAATGACGAGTTCCAAAGCCAAGCTTTTTCAGCAAAGTGAAATCAGGAAGTGCTGCCGTGGCGTGCCCTCCCATTGCTAAGGGATGCTTCACGAGAGTGCACCAGTCTGCGATGCCCAGGCCGTTGCTAATGGAAACACTTGTGCATTAGATGATTGTTCCGTGGCATAGGGATCCCCCCTCCCCCCCCCCCCCCCCCCACACACACACACACTTACTCTTGTCACCCCTACCCCTTGAGAAACAACCCTCTTCTCTCTCCTTCTCCTGTGACAAATTCAGCAACAGACTGAAGTTCTATAATTAATTTCACACAGGAGTGAAAATGTTGAAGCCGTTTTTGCCAGCGGGAGGACGGCCGGTGAAGTGTGATTGCGTTGTCCGTTAAGTTACTCGCCGCTGTTCTGCCGTGTACAGAAATCAACAAAGCAGCTGAAGCTGTAGTTTGTTCGCATGGGGAAGACTGACAGCGCGGAGAAATCAATGGGAGACACGCTGGAGACTTGATGAATGTTCCATCCTGCTGCCATCAGGGATGGAAGCTGATGTGAGAACAAGGCGGTGACACTTCTATATAAAATCGGGTAGCCATGCTGAGGGCTTCCTAATGGCCACTGATGGTTACGTCTGATAGAAGCTCTGCCCAAATATTCTAAGTGCCAGTGTTACCGATTTTTTTTTCTCCTTGTCATTCGAAGGGTTCTGTGACTTTTGTTCATTTTAAAACTTGTTTGTATGGACACACGCCACTAATAATGTGTGTGTGTGTGTGTGTGTGTGTGTGTGTGTGTGTGTGTGTGTGTGTGTGTGTGTGTGTGTGTGTGTGTGTGTGTGAGAGAGAGATCTTCCTTGCTATCTCAGTTGCATTACCCACTCCACTCATTCCGGCCGTCTGCCCGCAGCCTGGCCCGTCCCTCCACACCCCTTGAATTGGCAATCCATTGGGAGCAGTCAGTGTCAAATCGTCATGAGGCAACCCACCAGTGGAGACTCTGCACCGCGGCTGAATCACCTCAGTGGTGTTCAGTGGTGTCTGTTCTGATCCAGCATACGCAGGTCACCTCCGACTAAGGCCCCTGCTGACGACAGCTGCCTAGTCACAGAGCCAGCTTGAGTGAGCTGTCCCTCCGCCACCATATCCACCAGCGACAGTTCCAGTGAACCTGCCGATACCGGTGACCCTGACAGAAACCCAAACAATGGCACAGACGTGAAAAGGCAACTTAAACCGAGGTCACCATTGGAGCAGGACACGAAAGAGCACAGAATTTAGGATATTTATGTATACTGATCGATGAGGATGAGGATGATGACGATGCTGCTGCAGATTTCCATTCTGGTCTGGTGCCGCACAACAGAGCTGTAGTCTACGCTTCTTCTCAGGGTACAGCTCAGCGTCAACCGGGCCCAGGAGATACGTACACCTGTGGTGTTGATCAGACCATTTGAGCAATCTTCACAGTCGACCCACAGCAAACTTAACTCTGGGTACGAGCCAGTCGGGACAGAATCATGTTTCCATTTAAGCTTCTATCTGGCCACGTACCCATCCTTGCTATTTGCTGCTTTATTTATGTCCCTCAGTTGGGCTGTAAACCCGTATGGAAGTTTTTTGTTTTTTTAGAGAGAGAAAATAGCGTCAGGCCATTGTTTATCTTTGGTCATGAAATTAGTGCACAGTTCAACATTATGTTAAGGATCGATGAAACAGGACAGTGGTGACCAGTAGAACGTTCATCACTGATTCACTTTTAGCGGTCAGCTCAACCGTTGTTCCAACGTGGGTTGTGTGAACTGAAAAGCAGTTTCCTGTTAAAGTATAAACTGGTCGACGTGAGTGTGGTCAGTTATAACAGACAGCCATATGTCTGAGATTACTTTAAACAAACACGTTGCTGATGGCGGTGTAATTTTTTGTATGTTGTTTTCTGCTTTTTTGTTTTGAAAAAAGATGTATGAAAAGTGTAATCACAAAGAAGATGAAATTTTGAAAAGATGGAATCTGAAACCAGCGAACGGCGCTGCAGGTAGACACGTTATTATGTCTCGCTTGAAAGTCAAACAGCAGACGAGAACTGTGCAGAACCGCTTCAAATCATAAACGTGGTAAAATCGTTTCCGATGGATTTATACTAAAGCTACCTGACCCGTAGAGCTGAATTTACAAAATTGAATGAAACAGGTATCAACACAAAGTAGCTGAATTTCAAATATTTATGATTTTTGTGATCAAGCATATTTTCCGAAACGAAGATTTTACCATGTGAAGACTTTGAATTCGGCCAGACCATTGCTCGTCTACTACTTGACTTTCAAGCGAGTCATGGCCACGTGTCTGCTATCAACGCTGCTCATTGTTCTATGATGTCATATTTCAAGAAGTGTAGTTCGCCAGTCTTCTGTGCGCCGCGGGGGACACAGTTTTGAAACTTCTTTGAACAAGTATGTCAGACGGGAAACGCAGGAAACAGCGTGCTACACGCTTGCTTTGGTGCAAAACTTTTGTTTCGTGTTTCCTGTGTGACGGGACTGAAGTAATATGGTACATAGGCTGTTTCAGGTCTTGATATTGTTAGTTCAACAAAGGTGTTATTTAACTTTGAGAGCATGAAAGCTGCTGATATACGCATCATTGTCTGCATTTTTGTGTACGTTTGATCAGACTAGCTGACAACTGTATTCATCTTTTAACACCCTAGCATGAGTTTTGTGCTCAGCGGGGACATTTGTGGCATGAATCAAATCTGTTCTTCGTTTGTATGTATCCGTTGGTACACGTACTCACTCATAAGCGTGTATATGAGAGAGAGAGAGAGAGGGGGGGAGGCAGTGTGTGTTTGTGTGTGTGTTTGTGTGCGTTGTGCGCGAGTGTGTATGCATGAATGCATTTCTTCGGGGGGGGGGGGGAGGGTGTATGTGTGTGTGTGTGTGTGTTGTGGCGTGCGTGTGTGTGTGCGTGTGTGTGTGTGTGTGTGTGTGTGTGTGTGTGTGTGTGTGTGTGTGTGTGTGTGTGTGTGTGTGTGCCAGTCTGTCTGTCTGAGTCTATGTGCGGTGTTTTGTTTCTTTGTGGGTGGGTGGGTGGGTGTGTTGCCGGCATTCACTGAGCGCACATGTAGGTAAAATGTGTTTATACGTGCATGCTCGAGCGCCTGCGCCCGTTGTGCTGATGAAGCTACGTGTGCGTGCTGTGTGGAGCTTTCTCTACCCAGTTCGTCTACCTCTCCACACCCATCCTCTTCCACCCCCCCCCCTCTCTCTCTCTCTCTCTCTCTCTCTCTCTCTCTCTCTCTTCCTCTCTCTCTCTCTCTCTCTCTCTCTCCCTCTCTCTCTCCCTGCCTCGTCTACCTGCTCTCCCCCTCTCTCTCTGTCAACGAGTATCGCCCTGATGAAATGTTTACTCTGCTGCCCACATCATTAGCACTAGTGTTGACAAGCCGTGATGACTTCACTAATGAGAACCAGTCCAACCGAATGTGTACTGGTTATCACTTCAGCACGAGGTCTGGGGATCGAATCTCATGCAGGCCGGTGCAAAGCCAGCAAAGTAAACAAATGAATCAAGCAATCAATAAAATAATGTCACAGCCTGGAAAGAAGCTTTAGAGACGTAAACTGGCACATAACACAGCTAGATCTTGCGAGTTGATGATCAGTCACTGACGCATTGCATGTACTTTGCTCGTTGTGTGTTCTTTGTGGTTGTTTTTGTTTTCTGCTGTCCCAGCTTCTGTGCCACCTCAGTGGCAGTGCACCCACGCCGCTCATTCCAACCCCTCGTCCACAGCCACAGTCCGGTCCAACCCGCCACAGCCCTGGCACCCGGGAATCCACAGGGAGCAGTCAGTGTCAAGTCGTCAAGAAGCAACCCACCGGAGGAGACACTGCTCTGCAGCCGAGTCACTTCTGAAATATTCAGTGGTGCCTGTTGTGATCCAACATAACTGCCTACTGATGACAAGTATTGCTTAGTCGCGGAGCCGGCGTGAGTGAGCCCTTCCTCTGGTTGGCGCTACCACGTCCGTCCAACGACAGTCCCCATGAATGTTCCGATACCGGCGACTCCGACAGAATCAGACCAAGGCTAGAGACGTGGAGATGGAATGAAGACTGAGGTCACCATGAGAGCATGGCATGAATGACCACAGAAACTTAGACTTATTTTTCATGCTTATAGATGAGGATGAGGATGATGAAGATGTTGCTACGGATTTCCATTCATGTGGGCTGCACTCTACATTCATTCTTTTCTTTTCTTTTCTTTTTTTTTTGCTGTCCCATCTTCAGTCCCGCCTCAATGGCATTGCACCAGGGCCCCTCATTCCGAGCCCCCGGCCACAGCTGAGCCCGGCCTGGGCCGCCACAGCCCCGCACCGGCAATCCACAGGGAGCAGTCAGTGTCAAGTCGTCAAGAGGCAACCCACCGGAGGAGACGCTGCACTGCTGCCGAGTCACTTCGATGGTGTTCAGTGGCGCCTGTTCTGATCCAACATACGTTGGATATCACCTAGCAACCCCCCTACTGACGACAATGATTGCTTAGTCCTGGAGCCGTTAGCTCTTCCTCCAGAGGGCGCCCCCCGCGTCCATCCAACAACAGTCCCCATGAACTCGCGATACCGGTGACCCCGACATGTCGACAGAATCAACTCAAAGCCACAGATGTGGAGAGATAATCAAAACAGATCACCATGAGAGAAGGGTGTGAAGGGCCACAGAATTTGAGACTTGTTTATGTGTTGATCGGGGAGGATGAGGATGATCATGCCACGGATTTCCATTGTGGTCTGAGACTGCATGACAGGGCTGTACTCTGCTTCCTTTCATAATGTATCCCGGCGCCAACCAGGCCTGAGAAATACAGACGCCTGCAGTGCTGGTCAGGAAATTTGAGCACCACTCATAGAGACGCATCCATTAAGTGGATGAAACTCGGCTGTATGGTCTCAGTCTTCCCAACTGAACCCGTAGCAAACTCAACTCTGGGTAGGAGCCGGTTGGGGCAGAACATTTTTTTCCTTCCCCAACCGGGGCAGTCGTAGTAGTACAGTGTTATCATTATTATTATTATTATTATTATAATTATCATTGCTATTATTATTATCATTATTAGTATCATAACTGTTGTTGTGGTGGTGGTGGTATTATATTATTGTTATCATTATTATAGTAGTAGTAGTGGTGGTGGTAGTGCGAGTTGTATCAGCAGCAGCAGCAGCATCATCTCTCTCACTCACACACACACACACACACACACACACACACACACACACACACACACACACACACACACATGAACACACATCTTCTCTCTCTCTCTCTCTCTCTCTCTCTCTCTCTCTCTGTCTCTCTCTCTCTCTCCCTCCCTCCCTCCCTCCCTCCTCTCCTCTCTCTTTCTCTCTCTCTCCTCTCTCTCCTCTCTCTCTCTCTGTCTCTCTCTCTCTCTCCCTCCCTCCCTCCCTCCCTCTCTCTTTCTCTCTCTCTCTCTCTCTCTCTCTCTCCTCTCTCTCTCTCTCTCTCTCTCTCTCTCTCTCTCTCCTCTCTCTCTCTCTCTTCTCTCTTCTCCTCTCTCTCCCCTCTCTTCTCTCTCTCTCTCTCTCTCTCTCTCTCTCTGATGTATGTAAACGAACGGGCATGCTCACGCAGGGAACTGATAATGTATATCGTATTGATACTGAGACTTCCTGGTGGACCTCCGGCGATGAGACTGCTGCCGTCAATGGCAATTCCGTATGGTGATCTGACTGTCTTGTCGTGTCTTCTGGTGCCAGTGTTCCCATCCACTGGTTCCCTCTCTGGCCATATATTTGGGGATAGCTGGGAAGTTTTATGGACAAAAAAGAGAAAACGGAAATTGAAAATGACATGCTCTAGAGTGTCATTGCCTCAACATGTGCCAAATAACTCAATGTTTTGGTGTAGAAGTGAGTGTCTGATGTGTCAGATGAGTGAATGATGAGGTGAGAAGTGAGTGTCTGATGTGTCAGATGAGTGAATGATGAGGTAGAAGTGAGTGTCTGATGTGCCTGATAAGTGAATGATGAGGTGAGAAGTGTCTGATGTGTCAGATGAGTGAATGATGAGGTGAGAAGTGTCTGATGTGTCAGATGAGTGAATGATGAGGTGAGAAGTGTCTGATGTGTCAGATGAGTGAATGATGAGGTGAGAAGTGAGTGTCTGATGTGCCTGATAAGTGAATGATGAGGTGAGAAGTGAGTGTCTGATATGTCAAATCAATCAGTGTTATGGTGCAAAATGACTATTTATTGTGCTGAGTAACTCAACATTTTGGTGAAAAATGAGTGGTTAATGCACAAAGTAACTGAGCTTTTCTTGGTGAAAAGTGAGTGTGTAATGAGCAAACTAACTCAACATTTTGGTGAAAACTCAAGAGGCTTATGTGTATATATTTCATGGAACTTGTCAAAACGGCAACAGGAAGCTGGCAAGCTGTGGACATAACGGCTCACTGTAATCATATCTCAGCGTGAAGACACTGGCACTCACACGCTTATGCACCAGTGCACGCACGAATGCGCGCGCACGCGCGCGCGCGCACACACGCACAAACACACACACACACACACACACACACACACACACACACACACACACACACACACACACACACACACACTCACACACGCGCGCACACACACACACACACACACACACACACACACACACACACACACACAGAGAGAGAGAGAGAGAGAGAGAGAGAGAGAGAGAGAGAGAGAGAGAGAGAGAGAGAAACAGAGAGAGAGAGAGAGAATTCAGAGAGGGGACACACACTGACAGTCAGAGAGACGAGAGAAGTGGAGATGAAGATAGAAAGAGAGGACGCTAACAGGTTATTCTGTATTAGTCTGTATCTTAATAATGATTTATTCATTCGAACAGTT
>CM031600.1:6021505-6024005 GCA_018398815.1 Conus ventricosus | reverse complement strand
GTTGTTAAATGGTGTTACTGAAAATCACATTGTAGAAAAAGCAGAACAGGTGTCGCTGAATAAATAAAATAGCCATTAGCAGTATGAATCTCTCTCTCTCTCTCTCTCTCTCTCTCTCTCTCTCTCTCTCTCTCTGTCTCTCTCTCTCTATCTCTCTCTCTCTCTCTCTCTCTCTCCTCTCTCTCCTCTCCTCTCTCTCTCTCTTGTGCGGACGAACAAACTGCCCAAACGGGAATTTGATTATATATATATCATATTGATACTGATACTCCTAAGACCTCCAGCACTGAGACCGCTGCCGTCAATTGCAATTCCGTATGGTAATCTGACTGTCTGTTACGTCTTCTGGCACCGGTGTCCCTATGAAGTAGTTCCCTCCCCAGGCAGATATTTAAGGGTATAGCGGGGTGGGGGTGGGGGGGGGGATTGGAATTGATGCACTCTGAAATGTCATTTATGCTGTTTTGTTCTTAATAGATGCGTCAAAATGTGCCAAAAATAATTAACGTTTTGGTGTAAAAGTGAGTGTTGAAGATGCCAAATAAGCCAAAGTTTTGGTGGAAAGTGAGCTTTAATATGCAAAGTAAGTCAGTTTAAGGTTAAAAAATAGTTGAGTGTTTAATGAGCAAAATAAGTCGTTATTGTGGTGAAAGTGAGTGTCTAGTGTGAAAGGAACTCAACATTATGGTGAAAAGTTAGTGTTTAGGCGCACAGTAACTCAGTGTTTTAATGGAAAGTGAGTGTTTAGTAAGTAATCCAGTGTTCTTGGGGAAAAGTCATTGTTTAGTGTGCAAAGTAATTCAATGCCTTGATGAAAAGTGATTGGGTGTTTAATGTGCAAGGTATCACAAGTTAAGGTGAAAAGAGAATGTTTAGTGTACAAAGTAATTCAATTCTGTGCCCATACAAGAATGTTTAGTATGCAAAGTAACTCTAATGTTTTGACTGAAAGAAAGTGTTCAGTGTGCAAAGTAGCTTAATTTTGGTGAAAAGTGAGTGTTTAGTGTGCAAAATAAGTCAATGTTTGGGTGAAAAGTGAGTGTTTAGTGTGCAAAATAAGTCAATGTTTGGGTGAAAAGTGAGTGTTTAGTGTGCAAAGTAGCTCAGTGTTTGGTGAAAAGTGAGTGTTTTAGTGTGCAAAGTAGCTCAATGTTTTGGTGAAAAATGAGTGTTTAAGCAGCTCAATGGTTTGGTGAAAAGTGAGTGTTTAGTGTGCAAAGTAGCTCAATGTTTTGGTGAAAAATGAGTGTTTAAGCAGCTCAATGGTTTGGTGAAAAGTGAGTGTTTAGTGTGCAAAGTAGCTCAATGTTTTGGTGAAAAATGAGTGTTTAAGCAGCTCAATGGTTTGGTGAAAAGTGAGTGTTTAGTGTGCAAAGTAGCTCAATGTTTTGGTGAAAAATGAGTGTTTAAGCAGCGCAATGTTTTGGTGAAAAGTGAGTGTCCAGCGTGCAGAGCAGCTCAGTGTTTTGTGAACAGTGAGTGTTTCGTGTGCCAAGTAACTGAGTGCTTTGACAGAAAGTCTGTGTGTTCAAGTCATGGAGCGTCATCAGAGAAAGGGTGAAGGGACTGGCCGACTGTGTGCATGAAGTTGGCTGTGATCATATCTCTCTGCTGACAAACTGACAGTCGCACACTTCTGCGCCAATGCACGCATGTACGCATAACACACACACACACACACACACACACACACACACACACACACACACACACACACACACACACACACACAAACATGTGTGTGCACTCACACACACACACACACACACACACACACACACACACACACACACACACACACACACACCAACAAACATGTGTGTGCACTCACACACACACACACACACACACACACACACACACACACACACACACACACACACACACACACACTGTGAGAGAGAGAGAGAGAGAGAGAGAGAGAGAGAGAGAGAGAGAGAGAGAGAGAGCTCAGAAGAGAGAGACTATATGTTTATGTGAGCCAGCACGGGTATGTGTATGTGTGTTTGTTAGAGAGAGAGAGAGAGAGAGAGAGAGAGAGAGAGAGAGAGAGAGAGAGAGAGAGAGAGAAAACAGAAAGCTCAGAACACAAACTTCAAAGAGGGAGAGACCGACAGTCCGAAACACAAGAGAATTTGAAATGAAGACAGTGAGCACAGTAAAGGATCATGTAGTGTCAACCTGTATCTTTATATTGATTCTTTGTCCAAACAACAATTACATTAAAGAGTCATGTAGTGTCAACCTGTATCTTTATATTGATTCTTTGTCCAAACAACAATTACATTAAAGAGTCATGTAGTGTCAACCTGTATCTTTATATTGATTCTTTGTCCAAACAACAATTACATTAAAGAGTCATGTAGTGTCAACCTGTATCTTTTATTGATTCTTTGTCCAAACAACAATTACATTAAAGAGTCATGTAGTGTCAACCTGTATCTTTATATTGATTCTTTGTCCAAACAACAATTACATTAAAGAGTCATGTAGTGTCAAC
>CM031600.1:5989005-6004005 GCA_018398815.1 Conus ventricosus | reverse complement strand
CAATGATCGTCCATTACCGCACCTTAGGGAAACACAGCCCCTAACTGTTGACTAGTGACCGGACTGTGAGAGCAACGCAGTACACCACTGATCCTTCCCTCCTTTGGCTTGATGGGAAATGCAGTCAATGAAAACTGTCATCTCTTTCCGGAGTTTCAGGGCAATGCAGTACATGACTGTCATACGTTCCGGACTTGTAGATAAACGCAACGCATGAATCCACTTGCTGTATCTGGACTTCTAGGGAAAAGCAGTGCATAACTGTCCATCTTCTGTTGCTGGACTTTTTTATGGAAACGCTAGACATACATTTCCATCCATCCCCAGATGTTTTACGGCCACACAGCAAATAGATATAGCTTTACGGTTCGATGGATGGCATTCAAGATCTGTCCATTATCCATCTGTGTCAAGATTAAAAGGACACTGTGAACGTGGCTGATCTAGGTAAATACCTCATTTATCACGATGTGTGTGTTGACTTGGAGACCAGCAGTATCGGGCTTCCAAGGGTAGTGCAGGATGGCTGTCAGCTGGTTTGTTTGGCAGTTGAAGACAGAACTTCTCTGGGTCCCACCCGCACTTTGGGGTGTATGGTGTATCAGAGAGCTCTTTCAAAATCTGTTTTCTAAGGAAACGTGTTCAAACAGTAAAGAGCTACTTCATTTTCAACCGGACTATATTTGTTTTCACCAGTAAGACGGAAAAAACCCAAAGCATCAAAACACCATGAGTGCAGCAATATTTCAGTTTCTTGAAACCTTTTTTTTTTCCAGCCATGCAAGCTGAGAACTGAAGTGTTCACTTCAGAATAGGAACCACTTCCGCCATCATACAGAACAGTGAGGTGCGGAGGGGAGAAGATGGGTTGGAATAGGATAAGGTGAGGAGGTACAGAAAATGGGAGGATGAGGGGAGGGAGCAGTGAGAAGGAGGAGGGAAAGGGGTGGGAAGGAGGAAATGGAAGAAGTTGGAGAGAGAGAGAAGAGAGAGAGAGAGAGAGAGAGAGAGAGAGAGAGAGAGAGAGAGAGGAGAGAGAGAGAGAGAGAGAGATGTGCGTTAAGAGTGGGCCAGTTGTAGAACAGGGGTTTAGAAAGTGTAAGCTGAATAAGAGAGTAAACGGGGACGAAGAGGGTTGGGTTTGAGGTTGAAAGGAAGAGTGGGAAGGGAATGGGGAGTAAGGGTAAGTATATATTTCTTTTCATGTTAGCCTACTGCAGAGTGACAATCATCGGCTGCCAGCGTTGTAGAATAACTAGTGTGCGAGTCCGTTAACTTCTGGTACAAAGACTACACCACCAATGAGAAAGTTCTCAAGACCCAGACTGGGCTCTTTGTTCTTATCAAAGACCCACTCACCGTTGTGATGGGGGACTACAATAGCTCAGGTAGTATAGCGCCAGATGTGTGATACCGGTGATCATGCGGTTGCCGGTTCGAATCTCCGCTGGGGTGGGGGTGGGGGACGAAGGAGGGGGAGGGTCAGTACAGGGGGGGGGGGGGGGGGGTTCCCCTCGGAGTTAACATTGGTTCTGATTCCACTTCCCCAAAAGTCTTTCGAATGAGACTATAAACCGAGGTTCCATGTGTGAACGGCACGCGTAACGATTCGCACACACGTAAAATCCCATCACCAACTTTCGGAAGAGAAGGCCAGTTTAGCCGTTGGTATGGATGACACTTGTCCACATCATTGTGGCAGGTTTGCTGTTGTGCCTCAGCAAACCCTGCCAGAGATCTGAGACTGGCAAAGCAAGGCAAGGAGGCTCTGAATGTGACAGCCACACCCATCATGCCACAGTATTAGCTCCACGCAAGGTCCCCAGTGCCATATTTGTGTTGTCCTTGTGCCATTGACGGACTGAGGAACATGTAAACAAGAAGGGTTTTAGCTCCTGATGTACCAGTGCAAAGTGTGTGTTCTCTTTGTGCTATTGATGGGCAGGGGATATGTAAACAGAATGGGTTAGCTCTTGATGTCACAGTGCAAAGTTTTTGTTCTCTTGGTGCTATTGGTGGGCAGTGGGACATGTATACATGATGGGTTTAGCTCTTGGTGTTCCAGTGCAGTGGTTTTGTTCTCTTTATTTATATGGCTGGAGAGTGGTATAAGTAAACAGTTATCTGTGGAAGTTTCTGTCCTGTAATCATCTGTTGGTGCCATTGGTGGTGAATGAGAATTCTCAGGGTCTTCCAGTGCGACGGTCTTGTTCTTTGGATGCCATTGGTGGTGAATGAGAATTTTCAGGGTCTTCCAGTGCGACGTTCTTGTTCTTTGGATGCCAGTGGTGGTGAATGAGAATTCTCAGGGTCTTCCAGTGCGACGGTCTTGTTCTTTGGATGCCATTGGTGGTGAATGAGAATTCTCAGGGTCTTCCAGTGCGACGATCTTGTTCTTTGGATGCCAGTGGTGGGGAAGTGAGTGAGCAAGCAGAGTCAGTTTTTCCCTTGGTCTTCAAATGCAGTGTTCTTGTTTCCTTTGTTATGTTGATGGGGGAGAGGAACATGTAAACAGGATGCGTTTCTCTCTGGGTCTTCTAGTGCCATGTTCTTGTTTCCTTTGTTATGTTGATGGGGGAGAGGAACATGTAAACAGCATGCGTTTCTCGCTGGGTCCTCTAGCGCAGTGCTGTTTTTGTTCTCTTTGTTATATCAATGGGGAAAGGGAACATGTAAACAGCATGCGTTTCTCTCTGGGTCCTCTAGCGCAGTGCTGTTTTTGTTCTCTTTGTTATATCAATGGGGAAAGGGAACATGTAAACAGCATGCGTTTCTCTCTGGGTCCTCTAGCGCAGTGCTGTTCTTGTTCTATTGTTGTTGTTTTTATCAATGGGGAAAGGGAACATGTAAACAGAGTGAATTTCACTCTGAGTTTTTCTGTTCAGTGTTCTTTTCTCTTTGGGCCATTAGTGGGGAGGGGAGGGGCACCTGTTAACAGATGGGGTTCTCTCTGGGTCTGTCAGACTAACATTCTTGTTCTCTCTGTACCATTCTTGGGAGGGGAACATCTGCCAAAACAGGATCAGTTTCTGTCCGGATCTTCCAGTGCAAAATTCTCGTTCTGTTGGTTGTATTAGTGGGGTGGGGCACATATACACACGATAGATTTTTCTTTAGGTCTGTTAGAGTAGTGTTTTTGTTCTTTTAGGTTGTTAATGGGGATAGAGGACATGTAAACAAGATACGTTTCTCTCTGGGTCTCCCAGCGCGCTGTTCGTGTTCTCTTTGGGCCATCAGTGAAGAAGAACACATGTACACTGCATGAGTTTCTCTCTGGGTCTTCCAATGCAATATTCTTGTTCTCTTTGTACCAGTGGCGAAGAAGTGGAACGTCTAAACAGGGTGCGTTTTTCTGTGGGTCCGTCAGTGCATTGTTCCTGTTCCCGTTGTGCCACTGGTGGAGGAAGGGGCATGGAAACGATAAGTTTTTCTCCGGGTCTTCTAGGGCAATGTGTCCTTCTGCTTGAGAGACTGGTGGGGCGGGGCACATGTCAGTTGGATGGGTTTTTATCTGGATCTGTCAAAGCAGTGATTTTGTTTAAGGTTGTTTTTTGTTGTTGGTTTTTTTTGGGGGGAGGTGGGGGTTGGGGGGAGGCTATTGGGGGGAATGAAGGGGGTGGAGGTGGAGAGTGGGGTGCATGTAAGCAGGATGAGCTGTCTAATTCTGTCGGTGCAGTGTTGAGTTTCTCTCTGGGTCTTCCAGTGCAACGTCCTTGTTCTCTCTGTGCCATTGATGGGCAGCGTTGTAGGAAGGGGAGATGGGGGGGGGGGGGGGGGGGGGGGGGGGGGGGGGGGTAAAAGATTAGCTTCTCTCTGGCTGCTCCGGGCGAATGTTCTTTTTTCTCTGTGTGGCATCGGCCGGGATGAGGAATGTAAACACGGCGCTTACGCGACCGGCGATCGAACGAAGGCCTCTGTCCCGTATGTGTGTGTGTGTGTGTGGTGTGTGTGTGTGTGTGTGTGTGTGTGTGTGTGTGTGGTGTGGTACGTGCGTGCGTGCATGCGTGTGTGTGTTTGTGTGTGTTAGTGTGTGTGTGTGTTGTGTGTGGGCGTGTGTGTGTGTGTGTGTGTGGGGGGTGTGTGTGTGTGTGTGTGTGTGTGTGTGTGTGTGTGTGTGTGTGTGTGTGTGTGTGTGTGTGTGTGCGTGCGTGTGTGTGTGTGCGTGTGCGTGGTGCGTGCATGCGTGTGTGTGTGTTAGTGTATGTGTGTGTGTGTGGTAGTGTGTGTGGTGTGTGTGTGTGTGTGTGTGTGTGTGTGTGGTGTGTGTGTGTGTGTGTGTGTGTGTGTGTTGTTAGTGTGGTGTGTGTGTGTGTGTGTGTGGTGTGTGTGTGTGTGTGTGTGTGTGTGTGTGTGTGTGATTTGGTCTGTTTGCCGTGATTGTTGTCATCATTTTCCTGTTTCAATCAACCAGTCAGATCGATCAACGGTACGTGTGGTATAGTAATGCAGTGAACAGAGGGGTTTGCTACATGTAGGCCGATGCCACGTTGCGTATGAAGGGAGGGGGCGTATGTTTATACAATGTATGTGTGTGCGTGCGTGTGTGTCCGTGTGTTTGTGCGTGCGTGCGTGTGTGTGTATATGTGCGAGTGCGCGCAAGTGTGTGCGTGTGTGTGGGGTGTGTGTGTGTGTGTGTGTGTGTGTGTGCGTGTGTTGTAAACAGAAAAGAATCAATATTACAGAAATAGGGAGAGAAACAAACAGACAAACACGGAGAGAGACAAACAGACAGACAGAGCCAGATACAGGGATAGACACTGAGAATGTATTAATGAGGGTAAATAGTTGAGCTTTAAGCTTTTCGCCACACCGTCAGGAAAAGAGAAGACAGTCAAACAAAAACGAGAGAGAGAGATTGGGAGGAAGGGAGGCTAGGGAGGGCAAATCAGAGGCAACCAGGGAGAGGGTCAGGCAGACAGAGACACAGAGAGAGACACAGAGAGAGAGAGAGAGAGAGAGAGAGAGAGAGAGGAGAGAGAGAGAGAGAGAGAGAGAGAGAGAGAGAGAGAGACCGAGACCATGACAGTGATGATGAGGATTGATTCAAGCAGGCCTGTTGGAAGAGTTGGAACAATACTTTTTATGTACAGTATGACTTTTGTTTCAACTGTACGAGTATGCATATCATCAGAAGACAAGATAAAATCAACACCAAAAAATTATAGATTGGCACCTACGATGCAAAATAGTTCATAATAACTGTTGTGAGGCTATTTCTTCTATTCTTCTTTTCAACTTAATCTGTTTATAAAGTGTTTTTAATCTCCTCATTTGTTGACGAAAACTGTTTTCTGGTGTACACTCAAATGGGTATAAAATCTGAGTAATATCAAACCATTACGCTCGTCGTGCAAAAGTGGACAGCGTTGTATAACGTGCACTCAATCTTCCATGTCTTTCTGATGTAAGCAACACTATGAATGTCGCTCTTTGTGTAGGTTTTGCAATGAAACACAACATTTGAAATACCCACGTCTTAATTCCACAAGACACACCGCATAACGAAATTATGAATTTCATTCTAACGCACTGCTCTACGCCAGTAATAGTTGTGAATGCCCCATAAACTGAGAACGTGTCATGTTGTCAGTTGGGCTGTACCATCCTTGCCCAGAACAAGTGATTGTGCAACACACGGCAGAAGCTGATCCTCGTTCTCAATAGCGTGCTTTTTCCCCCAGACATGTTCCAGTCCATACAAGAAAGAAACAGCATGAAATGTCGGGAACCCGTGTGATAAACACCATGGGGCAGAGAGAGTGAGGAAAAGGAAAGTAAGAAAAGGAGGGAGGATAGAGACAAAGAGAGAGAGAGAGAGAGAGGGAGGGTGGAAGCACAGAGACAGACAGACAGACAGACAGAGAACTTAAGAGATACACGAGAAGAAGTTGGCATACAACGCAGAGCCGGGCAGGGATAACAGGAAGCAGTGTAGGACAGGGGCGAGAACTCCCGGGCACGTGATGTAAGTCAGTTTCACGCCATCCCGCCTTCCGTCACAGACGATCAGTCGCGGCAGATGAGCCACCGGGGACGACTCCACACGGCACTTACCGCCTGTCTGTCTGGGGGACACATAAACAACTCGTTTATCAGCGGGTAAGAAGAGGTGGGGAGGTAATGGAGGGACGAAGAGCACAGGGCGAGGGGGGGGCTGCAAATAAAAGTTCCTCATGCCTTTTATCATGAGTTCAAATGAGTAAGAATCACGGTACGCACAATTTAAAAATTACTATTGTCGCTACCAGCATCTTTAACGTGTTGTCGTTCTGGGGGGTGGTATGGTGTAACACAGGACCCCCTTTCCTCACTCTCTTGAGATGGTTATCGCCCTTTGCTATCTTACCATGAGGGTGTGTGGACGTTAAACCTAGATGGAACCAATCAATATGGTGTCCCTCATTTCGCTTCACATCTTCACCGTGTGTCTTTTCTGGAGGTTGAGATGTTGTGTGAGATAGGTGTACTGTTGTCTTTCTGGAGGTTGAGATGTAGTGTTAGATAGGTGTACTGTGTTGTCTTTTCTGGAGGTTGAGATGTGTGTGAGATAATGTACTGTTGTCTTTCTGGAGGTTGAGATGTAGTGGAGATAGGTGTACTGTTGTCTTTTCTGGAGTTGAGATGTAGTGTTAGATAGTGTACTGTGTTGTCTTTTCTGGAGGTTGAGATGTTGTGTGAGATAGGTGTACCGTGTTGTCTTTCTGGAGGTTGAGATGTTGTGTGAGATAGGTGTACTGTGTTGTCTTTTCTGGAGGTTGAGATGTTGTGTGAGATCGGTGTACTGTGTTGTCTTTTCTGGAGGTTGAGATGTTGTGTGAGATAGTTGTACCGTGTTGTCTTTCTGGAGGTTCAGATGTTGTGTGAGATAGGTGTACTGTGTTGTCTTTTCTGGGGGTTGAGATGTTGTGCTAGATAGGTGTACCGTGTTGTCTTTTCTGGAGGGTTTAGATGTTATGTAGAATCGGTGTACTGTGTGTCTTTTCTGGAGGTTGAGATGTTGTGTTAGATAGGGGTACTGTGTTGTCTCTTCTGGAGGTTGAGATGTTGTGTTAGATAGGTGTACTGTGTTGTCTTTTCTGGAGGTTGAGATCTAGTGTTAGATAGGTGTACTGTGTTGTCTTTTCTGGAGGTGAGAAGTGTTGGTGAGATAGGTGTACTGTGTTGTCTTTTCTGGAGGTTGAGATGTTGTGTGAGATAGGTGTACTGTGTTGTCTTTACTGGAGGTTGAGATGTAGTGTGAGATAGGTGTACTGTGTTGTCTTTCTGGAGGTTGAGATGTTGTGTTAGATAGTGTACTGTGTTGTCTTTTCTGGAGGTTGAGATGTTGTGTTAGATAGGTGTACTGGGTTTTCTTTTCTGGAGGTTGAGATGTTGTGTGAGATAGGTGGGGGCATCCCGATTCTCCCCCTTATGTTTTGTCCTTTCGCATTTTGCCTTGCTGCCATGTGGCACCGTGCTGTTTCATCCCACCTGTAGTTAGGGGTAAATTTGAAAGGGAGAGAAGAGGGGGGGGGGGGGGGGAGATTGAAGCATTGACTCTGATCTGACAACAAATAACTTTTAAAAATTTACCAAAGGAAAAAAGGGATCCTATAGCACAATAACCGCACGTTTTTACTCGCAACTCGACAGAAAACAGTAACGGCGAGAAAGAAAAAAGGAGAGAGAGAGAGAGAAGAAGAAGATATTCAAAACCTTGCATCGTTCGTGAAAGTTTTATCTTGAAAAAATCGCTCACGACACACTTCTTTTTCCGTCTTTTTTCTGTTGACCACTTCTGTAAACCCCCAAAAAAATTATTTTTTTCCCTGTGCTGCAATTCACTCGAAATTTCCTATAAAAAACTGACAAGAAACGACTATGAAAATGAACATAAAACCTTTTAAATTTTTAAAATTAAAAAAGAATAGTTTTCTCAAGATTTATTTTTCAAAATAGCGTGCAGGCGTCCCGTTTTTTTACCCATAATGAAAGTTAAGTATAAAAACTTATTATTATTAAAACGTTAACATATGTTTGTTTTTGTTGTTGTCACTGCATGGGTCGTGTTTTTTTTTCTCCATGATGAAACTTTAACCCGAAAATTATTTTTTTTTATCATTTTCACATTATTATTATATCATCATTATTTTTGTGTTGTTTTTGTTTTTATCGTTTTTCTTACTGTTTTTTTTTGTTCTTGTTTTAGTGTTCCTCACACCCCGCAAACTAAAAAGGCCCGGAAAAGGTGGGGAGGCGAAAATGTTGGTCATTTTGTTTTTCCCGTTTTCCTGAAATAGAAAGGGAATAGGGGAAAGGGCGAAACAGATCCTCCCAGATGATCCCACCCCCTTTTCACCCACCCTTACCACCTTACCATGGACTTATTATTTTTCCACGCCACGCAAAAAAAAAACCTGAATTGGGGGGCAGGCGAAATGACTGGGGTGTCATTTTTATTCCCTTTAATAAAAACAACACGAAAAGGGGGGCGAATCAGACCTCGCCCGGATATCCCACCCCTCTTTCCCAAAAACCCAACACCCAACCCCCCATCCCCGGATTAAAACGCATGACTTGCGCTAGGGGAAGTCCCATTAAAGGCTCAAATTTCGGGGTTGTTTTTAACACCGCCGGGGCCTCCCCAAACTAGGGGTGCTAGCAACTCAAGGGGTACAGGGAAACCCCACAGTAGTGCCATTCATTTACGAGGCTCCTTTTAAAATCACACATTTTCCTACCACACTGCATTTTGTTTTCCCCCCCGGGCCCGCTTCAGCCGGGGTATTTCATCAAAGGGGGGCAGAGACGCCCTTCCCTTATCGTATCAACTTGGGAAACCCAGGGGCCCCCTTCACCATCCACATTTTCCCCAGTTATTTCTTGTTAAAGTTCAGTTGGTGGTCAGAACACCCAGCTGGCCAGTAGTTCGAATCACGCTGGCGTGCTATTTGAAAGAGGACTTTTTTAGCTGCCCATTTACAGTGTTCTGGTGGTATCAGTGTGATGCTAGCTCTGGTGGGTGTGGACTTTAAATCTTAATGTCGAAGGGAAAAGCTGTGTTTCTGTATGTTGGAATATATAGGGACTGTGAACAAAGGGGTGGGCTAGCGGAGAGAGGTGGAAGACATGCCACCTTTCTCCCTGTTGGATTTGTATAGCTCTTGAGTCACACACAAACTTGTCAAGCTCCTGCGTCTCTCTCTCTCTCTCTACCTCTCTCTCCTCTCTCTCTCCTCTCTCTCTCTCTCTCTCTCTCTCTCTCACACACACACACACACACACACACACACACACACACACGCACACGCACACGCAAGGAGGGGAAGATCTGAGTGGAAAGAAAGAGAGGGAGGGGGAAAGTCAAGAAGTGGTAACATACTCCCTCTAAAGCTCTTAAACTCAAGCCCCTAGGAAACCCATACAAGACCGCGCAAACAGGGCACAGGCTTTTAAGCCAAGTTCAGAAATCATACCGCAGGACAACAGCGCTGAAAGATGCAGGGGGAGAAAACCTTTTATATTCGTGTCTGGAGTGGACATCTAAAGCCAAATCCGCATCGATTCTGCAGCGATAAAACGCTGTTCGTTCCGCGTTGCGCTCCGAAGAGGGCCTGAAAGGAATATAAATTTTGCGGGCAAAAAGGAATTCCAGGCACTGTGTATCTGTGGACTGATACATGTGGCGTCTGGAAGGAATTCTGAAGTTCCATTTGTTTGCAAAGCATGTACAGCGTCCTGCACTTCCTCAGCGACACTGTGCGCTGACCTTTCAGTCTGTAGAATGCATGCTGTTAGCAACTGTCTATGGTCGCCCGACAGCGGCAAACGTTAAGATCATGTTGCACTTCGCATACCAAACGAGCGTTGATGTTATCAGGAAAGGCAATCGTCATTAGAAAATATTAATTCTTACTCACTCGTACTTTTTGTATATACAGTGGAACCTGTTGATAGCGACCGTAAAATCTTTTATGATCCGGTCTCAAGAGGAAAGGAATCTTTGTTGAAAAATGAATTAGTAAAGACAACAAAACAGCAGAAAAGAGCTTTTTTTATAGGAAAACAGTCTTTGTTGGAAGATGAATTAACAGAGAAACTAAATACATATTTTAGAAAAGACATATTTTACGGGAAGTAAGTGTTTGTTCAAAAATGAATTAGTAGGACAGCTTGATAAACAGTTAAGAAAAATAAACAGATCTTTTCAGGAAAGGGTCTGAATTAGTAGAGATAACTTAAGATATATTTAAGATAAACTAGGCCTGTACATAAAGGGGACCTTTGTTGGAAGACGAACTAAATAAATATTCAGTAAAAAAAAAAAAAAAGTGTTTACAGGAAGTGGGTCTTGATTGAAAGATGAATTTTTAGAGACAACGAAACAAATCATGCAGGAAAAATATCTCTACTGGAAGGGATGTTTGTTCAAAGATGAATTAGTAGGGACAACTAAAAAAACAATATTTAACACACACACAAAAACAGATCTTTACAGGCAGGGGATCTTGATGAAAAAGGAATTAGTTGAGACAACTAAACAAAACTGTGTCAGAAAAAATGTCTTTTCAGGAAGAGAATCTTTGTTGAAATATAAATTTAAATGAAAACCGAAAAAAATGCTTCAGAAAAAAACAGTCTTTACGGGAAGGAAATGTTTAGAAAATAAATTAGAGAGAAAAGTAAAAAGAATTTTCGAAAAAAAAACCCCAGATCTTTACAGAAGGGGGTCTTTGTTAAAAAAAAATAAATTTTAGTAAGAAACCCTAAATATTTAGTCGGGAAAAAAAAAATCTTACGGAAGGGGGGGTCGTTTTTGGGGGAAGTTAACAGGAGTAAACAAAAAAATTTTTCCCAAAAACAAAAAACAAGGTCTTTACAGGGAGAGGTTCTTCTTCGGGGGTTTTTTTATAGAAACGTTTTGGTTTCAAGAAAAATAGTTTTCCTTCCCTTTAATAAGGGCAAAAGTTACTACATTCGAAAATGTTGTCCAGTAAGCATCTCGATCTGCACGCCCCTGCCTCATTCAAAAATCTATATAAATCGATCGCAGTGCACCGATATCAGGAAGGGAAAACACAAGTAAAAAAGGGGGAAACCCGGGGATTCGCCTGGGAGCGTCTTCACACCCTGTAAGAGAATCGTCGGCTTCATCATCATGTACAGTCAAATCCCCGTTTACTTTTTCTTCGTTGCGAGGTAACATTCCACTGTCTCCATAAAATGCACTACTACGCCTTCCTGATCCCCCCGACAGATCACGGGGAGGGGGGGGGGGGGGGGTGTCTAACAAACCTGAGAACTACTCACCTTTTCCCCAAAGACAAAAAACCAGGGGGGGGGGGTTAACAAGACTAGAGAGCATATCTGCTTCCAATCCACAACAAAACAGGGGGGGGGGGGGGGGGGATGTCTAACAAGACTAAGCATACGCACCGTGCCCACAGCCCGAACAAGGGGGGGGGGGGGGGGTTCTAACAAGACCAAGAACATACGCCCCTGTCTTCCACAGACAAACACGGAGGGGGGGGGGGGGGGGGTCAAAAAGACCAAGAACTATCTGCACCTTTCGTCCACAGACAAACCGGGGAGGGGGGGAATGTCAAACAAAGGAGAGCAATTGCACCTGTCCCTACAGACAGAACCAGGGAGGGGGGGAATTCTAACAGACTGGAACTATCTCACCTGTCGTCCAAGCAGAACAAGGGAGAGGGGGAAGTCTAACAAGACGGAACATATCGCCCCTGCTCCACAACAGAACCGGGGAGGGGGGGGAAGTTAACAAAGGGAGGCATTCTCCCTGTCGTCCACAACAGAACACAGGGAGAGGGGAGTCTAACAGACAGAGACAATGTTTCCCTGTCTGCAAAGGCAAAGGACGGGGAATGGGGTTGGGCCCACAAACGAGACCACACACGTGCCCGGGGTTTATACTGGTTTCATCGACGTCGCAGAATCACCGTGCCCATCTTTGCCCTTTTTAAAGGGTTTTGTGTTGGGGGCTCAGACCCCCGTTTGGGGGGGCGGGGAGTTTTATTTTCCGTCTCTTTTTTTAGTCGTCTTTTCCTTTTCTGCTGTCCGTTTTCTGTCCTTTCCACGCTCCGGCTTTCTTCACAGGGGGGGGGCGTGAAGGGAATTTTCCTGGTCCTTTTTTTTTGTTTATTTAATGTAAACCAGGGGGGACGAGAGATGTTGAAAGAGCAATGAACGATCGTTCCAATGATTCAGGGAGGAAGGAGAGAGAAAAAGGGGAAGAGAGAGAGAGGAGGGGAGAGAGAGAGAGAGAGAAGGGGAGAGAGAAAGGGGGAAAGAGAGAGAGAGAAGGGAGTTGGAAAAGGGTAGGGGTACTTTTCGTAGGGGGTTTATGTAAAAAGTATCGTGAGCAATGATTTCTTTTTTTTGAAAGAATGGGGACAACGGGAAAAAAGGGGAGGAAGAGAGGAGCTCCATCTGTTATAAAGAGAAAAAAGAAGAGAGAGAGAGAGAGAGGGAGAGAGAGAGAGAGAAACACTGCAGGTTTGCTTGGGGCGCGCGCGTGTGTGTGTGTGTGTGTTTTGTGTGTGGTGTGTGTGTGGTTGTGGTGTTGTGGGGGGTTTTTTTTGGGTGGGGTGTGTGAGTGTTGTTAGTGGTGTGTGTGTTTAGGTTGTGTGTGTGTGGTTGTGTGTGTGTGGTTGTTTGTGTGTTGTGTGTGTTGTGTTGTGTGACTTCCATTTTTTTAAACAGCACATAACCCTTTGCTTAAAACAAGTAGGAGCGAAAAAATGGTAGTGGAAACAAACACTTTTAAAAAAAAAACTTCGATGAAGGGAAAGCGAACTAGGACGGGGGGGGGGGAGAGCGAGACTGCAACTTTGTGCACTTCAATAAGCATGTATGTTTTATTCATCAGGGGTTTTTTCTGTTGGGTTTTTCCCGTGTACACTCCCGGGAAAAGGGGAACGCCAAAAGTCAAATTAAAACCCCAAAGCGGACATTTGATGAAGACAAAAAAAAATACAGTTTTAAAGGAAAAAAAGCAAATGGGTTTACTAAAGAAGCAGAAGGGGGAAATAAAAAAATTTTTCTGTGCACTCCTTTCATGCCAGGCGAAACGAAAAAAAAGGAGAGGGGAAATACTGGGGAAGGAAGGGGGGGAAAAGAGGGGAAAGAAAAGAGCGAAAGGAAGAAAAGGAGAAAAAAAAAAGGGGGGAAAGAGGCTGCCACAATCGATTTGGGAAAAAAAAAAAATACATAAAAAGATAGAGCACGACAACCTGCATTGGGGCTTATTCTTTGTCCCCCAAAAAAAAGATTTACGCTGTTTCTTTGGATTTACGAAAAGGCGGCCTGATTCGTGATATGGAGGACTACCCGTTTTTTTGGGCGGGAGTTACAATGAATGGGGCCAAAATGCAAAGTGAAGGTCACCCTTACGAAAAAATTTTTACGTCATGCGATGGGCATGTTTTTTAGTTGCAGATACTGAACCGCATCGCACAGAAACGTATCTCCGGGATGTAACCTACTTTTTACCGGAGAGGGGCGCTGTGGGCCCTTCCGTCACTTCAGGGCACCAAGTGTCAGTGGGGGGGGGGGGGGGGGGGGGGGGAGCGGGGGGGGGGGGGGGGGTGAAGAGGGGGAGAGGGCATGTGGCCATTTCCCTCATGGGCAGGACATCCAGGTTGGGGTGAAAGGGGGGGAGGGCATGTGGCCATTCCTTGGTCAGAAAAATCTCCAGTGTTTGGTTGGGAAGAGGGGGGAAAAGGGAGTGGCCATTCCCTCACTGGTCAGAACATCTCACAGTGTTGGAGTGAAGAGGGGGGAGAGGGGGATGTGGCCCTTCCGTCATGGGCCGGACATTTCACATTTTAGTGAAGAGGGGGGAAGGCAGTGGCCATTCCTCACGGGCAGCACATCTCCCGTGTTGGGGTGAAAGGGGGGAAGGGGGATGTGGCCAAATTCGTCATGGGCAGGACATCCACAGTGTTGGGGTAAGAGGGGAGAGGGGCATGTGGCCATCCCTCACTGTCAGACATCTCACGTGTTGGAGTGAAAAAGGGGCGAAGGGGTGTGGGCCATTCCGCGCTGGTCAGGACAATTTACAGTGTTGGGGTGAAAGGGCAGGGGATTGGCCTTCCCTCACTGGTCAGAAATCTCACAGTGCTGCAATGAAGAGGGGAAGAGGGCTGTGCCCTTTTCCCTCCCTGGGCAGACCTCACAGTTGGGGGGAAGAGGGGAAAAGGGCAGTGGCCCTTCCGTCACTGGCAAACATCCAAGTGTTGGGGTGAAGGGGGGAAGAGGGGAGTGGGCCCTTCCGTCACTGTCGAACATCTCACAGTGTTGGAAATGAAATGGGGAAGGGCATGTGGCCATTCCGTCCTGGTCAGAAAATCTCACAGTGTTGGGGGGGAAAGGGGGGAGAGGGGATTTTGGGCCCTTCCGTCACTGGTCAAACATCTCACATTTGATGAGAGGAAGAGGGTTGGCCCTTCCCCACTGGTCAGAACCCCACATGTTGGTGAAGGGGGCGAGAGGGCATTGGGCCCTTCCGTCACGGCAGAAAATCTCCGTTTGGAGTGAAGAGGGGGAAAAGGGATGTGGCCATTCCGTCATGATAGGACATCTCACTGTTGGGGGGAAGAGGGAGAGGGGGTGTGGGCCTTCCGTCCTGGTCGAACACCCACAGGTTGGATGAAGAGAGGAGGGCATTGGGGCCCTTCCCTCACTGGTCAAACATCTCCCTGTTTGGGGTGAAGAGGGGGGAAAAGGGGAAGTGGCCCTTGCAGTCAAACTTACAGTGTTGGATGAAAGGGGAGAGAGGGGATGTGGCCATTTCCCTCCTGGTCAGGACATTTTCCCGGCTGCATGAAAAGGGGGGAGAGGCAAAGGGGCAAGGGAAAGGGAATAAGTCAGGGGGGGGGGGGGGTTGTGGTCTAAGAGAAACGGGGGTGGGCGGAAGGGGGAGTGGGTGATAGCGCATCGGGGCGCTGAAAAAAAAGGGGGTCAACGCAGAATGAACATCGCTAAGTTTGTGCTAAGTAG
>CM031600.1:5969005-5974005 GCA_018398815.1 Conus ventricosus | reverse complement strand
GGCACCAGAAATGCCACGGTTGCTAGAGCCCTATATATTTCCCTTTTTCTTTTTCTCCTTCTCATCGTTTTACGTTTAGTTTTACCTTTTTTTGTGCTTTGTTTTACCGTCTGTTTCCTTTTTGTTGGGCATTGTCACCAGCCCCTTTTATGCACAAAAAGCTGTAGACCAAATTAAAAGAAAGAAAATCTTCACTGGGCCTGACTCGTTTGTCTTTTTTGGATGAACCTAGTCCAATTTCTGCCGAACCCGATCTCCCCTTGTGCGTTTCTTTGCAGTAGGAACAAGGGGAGGTTTACATACCTGTTCTTTGTTTTGTTTTGTGTTGTTGTTACAAAGAGAGAGAGCTAGGATGGCGGATGGGAAAACGTCGGAATGGTTGATTGAAGCGAGGGATCACCCTTTTTTTTTTTTTTTTTTAGCAGAGTGGTTCATCATGACTTGGCTTTTTGACGCCAGTGGAACACCATTAGGAACTGCTGCCCCACTCCATCTCCACACCCACACTGATGTTTTTAGCAGAGTGGGACATCATATGACTTAGCTTTTTGACACCAATGAAACACCATGACGAACAGCTACCCCACTACCCCCCCCCCCCCCCCCCCCGCCTCACCCCCACCCCCACCCCCCACCATCACCCCCCACACACACCCTAATGTTTTTTGGCTGAATTGGACATCATGTGACTTCGCTTTTTGACGCCAATGGAACACCATGAGGAACAGCTACCCCCTCCCCCCTCCATCCCCCCCCCCCCCCCCACACACAACACACACACGCACACACACACACACACACTAATGTTTTTAGCAGAGTGGGACATCATATAACTTCGCTTTTTGACACCAATGGAACACCATGATGAACAGCTACCCCACACCACCCCTGTCTCCCCATAGATGTAGCCGTCCTTTTAAATATCCTACAGTTCTACAGTGTGAGTGTGTTGTCTTTGAAGCTGCCTTACGAGAGCGCGGGGAGGCCACTTACTGCCCCACGAAGTGGCCCAGAGTCTAAGAGTGTTCGTCATGAAGGCTGGCCTGTCAGAGAGGGGGGAAGTGCGCAGACCGTCAACTGTCTGTCTTTGAACTGGTCTGCAGTGTGAGGGTGTTGTTCGAGTGATGCTAGCCTGCCCGTGAAGGGGAAATAAACCAGGCCATCAGACTTCCCATGACGAACTACGAGAGGACCGACAACTCTTAACGCATCGTAGAAGAGTGATTGTCCCTGCCCTGCCTTTCAGAGAAAAAAATTGTTGTTTTGGGGAAAGTATGGACATCCGCCATCTGGTCTCACGCCGAGTGGATGTTTGCCGAGTGGACTTTCGCCGAAGGGGGCGCGCGCGCGCGCACATACACACACACACACGCGCGCGCGCACAGTTACACATACGTTCAAACACACACACGCGTGCGCACACGCACGCACGCGTCTGTTATTACTCATAATTGTTAGATTCGTGTTTTCTTCACGTTAAAGACATCTAGAAAATCAATATGAGGCAGGAGAAAGTGGTTTCTAGTAACCCTGACACAGAAAAAGAGAGAGGGGGGGGGGTTAGAGACAGCAAGCCAGAGAGAGAAGAGAGAGTGGGGGGGGGGGGGGGGGGGGGAGAGAACATGTCAAACGCACGTGAATCGAGTCTTTTCGTCTGCCTTTCTTCTCAGTCGCCTCTCCAGCCAAATTCTCCTCGAGACACCAGCAGCCCCAAGCAACACCTGCACAGCCGCCAAGGCTAAAAAGAAATAAAGATTGAAAAATAAATAAGAAAAGGTCCGAGAATCCAGAACAAAACTGGACCTTCACCATAATCAAATTAGACAAACCGTGGCCAATTAGGAAAATTTGCAATCGCTGGAAACTTGAATTTTGCACCTATTCGACGATTTTGGTGCTAAAGGGTTTTTTACTGTTTGAAAATTACATTGAGAAGCTCGCTAGAGGCGGGAGAAGTGGGGGGGGGGGGGGGTGAAGGGGAGAAGAGTTAATGAGCTGTTGCTCTGGATGCTTTTGCAATCTTCTAATTAAAAATATCTTCCGTTTTTTAGCCTGCGGAATGTGTTACGTAACGTGTTCCATTAGCGTCATTGTGTTTGAAACACGTTGGGCATTTTTTGTGTTTGTTATGACTGACTCAGTGATGTGGAAACGCACTCGGTCCATATTGTCGACTGTGCATATTTTCTTCAGATATGCCATAGTCTGCCTGTCTGTCTGTCCAGTCTGTCCCTGCCTCTTCTCTCTCTCCTCTCTCTCTCTCCTCTCCTCTACTCCCCTCTCTCTCTCTCTCCTCTCTCTCTCCTCTCTCCTCTCTCTCTCTGCATGTCTGCGTGTGTGTGTGTCTCTTTCTCTCTCTCTCCTCTCTCTGTCTTTTGCCTCTATCTCTGTCTCTCCTCCCCATCCTCTCTCTCTCTCTCTCCTCTCTCTCTCTCCTCTCACTCTCCTCTCCCTCTTCTCTCTCCTGCCTCCCCCCCCTCGGCCCCCCCCCCTCCCCCCCCCCCCCCACTCTCTCTCTCTCTCAGAAAAAAAATCGTGTCTTTGGGTCTTTGTACTTTGAAAGACAAGACCTTCATAAGTTGTTTTTGAGGGAGGAAGCAAGGGGGGGACGGGGGGTAACATACCTTCTGTGCCCTCCCTACCCCCCCCCCTCCCTTCTGCAGTCCAAGGTTTGATGTCCAGCTCCTAAAGCCCAGGTGACCATACAGAGCCCTTTCAGGGGAAGCTATAGAACCCCAAAAGCTGTGCTGAAGTGACGCCTTGACTCTGACCGTCACCGAATGTGTCTTCTCTGGTTTCTAGGCAGACGTTGGAATTCATTAAAAGTCTGCTTCATGGTCAGCAGGTGTGCTGTCTTGGATTTCCCTTTGATATGCATCTAACAGGGCCTGTCTGTTGGCTGGGATTTCCCTTCGATATACATCTAACAGGGCCTGTCTGTTGGCTGGGATTTCCCTTCGATATACATCTAACAGGGCCTGTCTGTTGGCTTGCATTTGCCTTTGATATGCATCTAACAGGGCCTGTCTGTTGGCTGGGATTTCCCTTCGATATACATCTAACAGGGCCTGTCTGTTGGCTGGGATTTCCCTTCGATATACATCTAACAGGGCCTGTCTGTTGGCTGGGATTTCCCTTCGATATACATCTAACAGGGCCTGTCTGTTGGCTGGGATTTCCCTTCGATATACATCTAACAGGGCCTGTCTGTTGGCTGGGATTTCCCTTCGATATACATCTAACAGGGCCTGTCTGTTGGCTGGATTTCCCTTCGATATACATCTAACAGGGCCTGTCTGTTGGCTGGGATTTCCCTTCGATATACATCTAACAGGGCCTGTCTGTTGGCTGGGATTTCCCTTCGATATACATCTAACAGGGCCTGTCTGTTGGCTGGGATTTCCCTTCGATATACATCTAACAGGGCCTGTCTGTTGGCTGGGATTTCCCTTCGATATACATCTAACAGGGCCTGTCTGTTGGCTGGGATTTCCCTTCGATATACATCTAACAGGGCCTGTCAGTTGGCTGGATTTCCCTTCGATATACATCTAACAGGGCCTGTCTGTTGGCTGGGATTTCCCTTCGATATACATCTAACAGGGCCTGTCTGTTGGCTGGGATTTCCCTTCGATACACATCTAACAGGGCCTGTCTGTTGGCTGGGATTTCCCTTTGATATACATCTAACAGGGCCTGTCTGTTGGCTTGCTTTCCTCAGAGTGATAGTTCTGGATCTTGATGATGATGCAATGGACTTCAATTCTGGTCCGAGAACGAGTGGCAGGCGTATATTCCATGCTTCCTTTCATCGCACTACGTGGGTGAAACTCGATTGTGCGGTTCCAGTTTTCCCATCTGACCCTGTGGCTCACTCAGCGGGGTTAGGAACCGGCCCGAGTCGAGAAATCCCACAAAAATGCCTGGAGTAACTGTACCTTTCACCCTCACTTAGTTAGCAGTGTGCGATGCTAACCTCACGGCGGTTAGAGGTGTGTGCTTTATTGATGATTCATTGGATGGTGAAGGACGTATGTCACTCCAACCTGATCAGTGTGTGAGCGTGCTTTGAGTCTTTATACACTGGCATGAGTGTTGCACAAAGAAAACTGGAGAAGGGTATGCATGTATGTGTGTGTGTGGACGCGAGAGTACGTGTGCTGTGTGTGTGTGTGTGTGTGTGTGTGTGTGTGTGTGTGTGTGTGTGTGTGTGTGTGTGTGTGTGTGTGTGTGTGTGTGTTATCTCCCGATCTCTCTCTCTCTCTCTCTCTCTCTCTCTCTCTCTCTCTTCTCTCTCTCTCTCTCCCCTCTCTTTCTCTTTCTCAGATTCCCAGTAGCTCTCCTCTGATAAATATGTATACAAATGAATAGATGGTCCATGCCAATAAGAAAGGACCAAGCCACGAGACGTTCATTCCCCATCCAAAGGCGGCGTCATTGGCCTCCTGATCAAACAGACACACGTGATAGCAACGGATACCGTCCCGTGGGCACTGGCTGCATTATTCATCAGTTGTTCACAGACAGAATGGCTGCCATGTTTCATCTTGTTTTCTGAGCAATATCTCTCACAGCTCTAGCCTTGGCAGCGTCAATGTTTCGTTCTCGATTGGTCACTGTCTATCTGTCTGTCCGCCTGTCTCCTCTCTCTCTCTCTCTCTCTCTCTCTCTCTCTCTCTCTCTCTCTCTCTCTCTCTCTCTCTCTCTCTCTCTCTCTCTTTTTCTCTCTCTCTCTCTCTCTCTCTCTCTCTCTCGGGTCCAGGCTTGACTTCCAGTTTATCAGTGTACGCGAGGTATGTATTGAACTTAATTCATTGAAGGAATCTAAGAGCTGGGGATTAGATAATATAGATAGCAAGAGTTTGAAAATGTCCGCACCTATTATCTCTGATAGCCTTACTTACATTTATAACCTTTGTATTCGGAAATGCTATTATCCACAATATTTTAAAGAAGCTTAAGTTTTGCCATTTTTTAAATCTGGTGACCCACAGGACCCT
>CM031600.1:5949005-5956505 GCA_018398815.1 Conus ventricosus | reverse complement strand
GGTCAACCCCAAAGTCTGGCTTCATGACTCACCAACGACTGTCGTCAGTGGGAAGCCTGGTGGCGTGGTGTTCTAAGCGTGCTGGGTATAAAAGAAACAGACACCATTGAACTCTGTGTGAAAAATCTCGTGGCATGGCGAGGTCTCCTGATGGGTTGCCTCATTTGTTTTTGTTGGCTGTCAGATTCAGACACATTCCATGCGACACCAAACCAACAGCCCTTAAGTGTCAAAGGACGATGAATATAATATGCAAGCCCTATTAGATATTAAAATTTACACATGTAACAGTTCACAAAGGATGAAGAACAAAACAGAAAAAAAAGAATAGGTATAAGACAGAAAAATAGGTGATTGTATTTGTTTGAAGAATCATTGGGTCATAACAGGTTCCATGCCCTTTCAACATTGTATCATTGTTGTTATCTCTGGTATAGGACCATTCGATTTATAACCTGTTCCTCTGCAAAAAAACAAATTGCGTGCGTTGTGCAGTCTTAGATTCAGAAACATAAATCTTAGCCAACTTTACAGCAAACTCAAAATGCTATCTCTGTTGTTGGTGTTGATCTATTTCAATGACGACGACGTCATATGTGATCGTAAGATTAAAACTTTCTGTGTTTTTTCATTGAATAAGTTTTCAACAACTTTACAGGATTTGTATCGGTCTACATGATTGCTGTCCTATACAAAAACCTTCATCTGAATCTCCTCATCATCGCACAATGGCTAGTTTGACGTATTTGTCCAGACGCTGCAGTTAAAGAGTTTTAAGGTTGCGGTTGAAAGTCTGTAGGGACAGTGAGGACTGTTAGAAGCTCACCATTGTCTAGAGCCGGCATGGGTGACGGCGGCCCCCCATCTCTCTCTCCTTCCACCGTTGAGGTGAAGTCCCTGTTCAGGACAGAGGCTGTTAGACGCTCACTCTGACTAGAGCCCGGCATGAGTGCGGCGGACTCTCTTCTGTCCTTTCACCCGTGTTCACCTTCCCTGGTCTGAAAGCCAGGAAACCCATTGACTGCTGCCTGCCCGCGGTGCGTTATTACGCTGCCACAACTCCGACCATGAGATACTCGGTATCCAAGCTGCACAACTCCCGACCCCCTCATGAGATACTCGTTTTTCATGTGCACACAATCACGACCAGGACGATACTGTATTGGCGTTCCAGGCAGTTCCGTGGCCAGCGAAACATTCTAAACTGATTTGGTAGCCCTTTTCCCTTAATGACTGTACCGACAGCCTGATTTGATCACTTCAGTAGAGTTGTGTGTGTGTGTGTGTAGTGTGTGTGTGGACCCCTGTGTGTGTGTGTGTGTGTGAGAGTGTTGTGCGTGAGATGTGTGTGTGGTGTGTGTGTGTGTGTGATGTGGTGTGTGCGTGGGTGAGGTGTGTTGTGTGTGTGTTGGGTTTTTTTTGTTTGTTTTTCTTAACACGACGAATGAACTTTGGTAGGTGTGTATGTGTGTGTGGTGCTGTGTGTGTGTGTGTCGTGTGTGGAGTGTGTGTGTGTGAGTGTGCGTTGTGTTGTGTTGTGCTGTGAGTGGCTGTCGCGTGTGTGTGTTGTGCTGTGTCGTGTGTGTGTATCGTGTGTGTGTGCTTGTGTGTGTGTGTGTGTGTGTGCTGTGTCTGGTGTGATGTGTATGTGTTCTGTGAAGTGTGTCGTGCTGTGTCTGTGTGAGTGAGGTGGGGATGTGTGGCGGCCGGGGAAGATGCATGAACTATACAGAGAGACTTAACGTCTCTGCGTAAACACGAAGACAGGACCGGCAACTCACAAGGAAGTGACGAGGGAGCCCAAGAGAGACCAGGGGTGTATTACTGCAGCATGTATCTACAACAGCCATCTCTCTCATCGAACGTGTTCCCCAGCCTTTAAAAAAGCCTCAATAACTGGGCGTTCTTCCGAGGGCTACTTTTGTCTTTAACATTGTCGTTCATTATAGTGCCTGTAAGTGTGTATGCTGTGTGGTTTGTCGCAATTAAAAAACGCTTTTAAGATTTTGGGGGAGTATGCCCCTCTCTGCTCATCCTGACGTCTTCGCTTGTTTTTTTGGAGTTTTTGTTTTTTTGTTTTTTGTTTTTGTTTGTTTTTTTGTTTTGTGATAGTTTTGATTCGGGTTTAGTACGCGAGGCAAAGGGCGTGAATCGAGAGGGAGAGAAAGACTGGGAGACGATGGAAGAGAAACGGCGCCTGGGTTCGTATACCACATACAGCCTGTACATGTTTTTGTTGGAACAATGTGAAATTCGACATCTCTCTCTTCTCTCTCTCTCTCTCTCTCCTCTCTCTCTCCTCTCTCTCCTTCTCTCTCTCTCTCTCTCACTCTCTCTCTCTCTCTCGTAGTTGGGTGTGAAAAAAGGATGGTGGGTTTCATTTTCAGTATGTATCTCTACGTCAACAACTGAGTTGTTATTTCGTTTTGTTCTCTTTTGTTACTGCATCGACTGGTCTTTTACTCCTGCAGAGGTTCTGTCAGTGTATCTCAGTTAAAAGCCGTCAGAGTGATGTCCAGTGTTACTCGCTATCGATTACCGACCCACACTATGTAGATTTCCGTTTTGCGTTCTATGTATCGTCTCGTCGTTTGTACACATCATTGGAATTCGATAGTTATGTTTCCACTCACACAGACACGCGCGCGCGCGCCAACCGCAACACACACACACACACAACACACAACACACACCACACACACCCCACACCCCCACCACCACACACCACAACACACACACACCACACACACCCCCACCACCCCACCCACCCACTACACACACACCGCACAGAGAGAGTACAGCGGGAGGACGGTTGAGCGAACCGAGCGAGCCGAGCGAGAGAGAGAGAGAGAGAGAAGAGACCGCGAGAGAGCGAGAAGAGAGAGAGCAGGCGCAGAGACAGACGAGACGAGATGTCGAGGGACAGAGCGAGAGAGACGAGAGATAGAGAGACCGAGTGAGAGAGACAGAGAGAGAGAGAGAGACAGAGAGCGAGCACAGAGAGAGACTCAGCGAGAGAGAGAGAAGACCGAGAAGAGAGAGAGAGAGCGAGAGAGAGAGAGAGCCGTGAGAGCGAGACAGTGAGAAGAGAGAGCAGAGAGACAGTGAGAGAGAGAGAGAGAGATGAGACAAGAGGAGAGAGGAGCGCGACCGAGAGACAGAGCAGCGAGACAGAGAGAGCCAGAGAGAGATGGAGAGCGACATACAGAGAGAGAGAGGAGAGCGCGAGAGAGAGAGAGCAGCCGAACGAGAGAGAGAGAGAGAGAGAGAGAGAGCTAGAGAGGAGAGACAGAGAGAGAGAGAGAGAGATGGAAATGGAAGTCTGTCACCTGTCCATTCCCAATACACCCCGGTCCACAAAGACAAAACGTCTCTGTGAAAACTACGGGATGAAACGACTTCCTCGCTGCTTTTGTTAAAAACCCCTTCTTTATCTTTTATTATATTCTTAAAACAAAAATCTCTTTCCAAAACGACCCCACCACTAAATTTTGCTCTTACAGAAATAACCCTCCCCCATCTCCTCTTCCACAGTATTTATTTTTCGGTCTGTATCTATGCATTTCAGGCCCGTTCTCAAAGAAGGCATTCAAAGGTCTGCCCCACCATCCTTTAAAAGACTTCACCCTAACAGGCACACTTCTGGCTTCAGCCACATTATCTGGTTCATGCCTCTTAGGGAAAAGAGACGTAAGTGTGGTGACGGTTTTCCGGACGCTCAATCCGAAGGGGGAAGGGGTGGGAGTTGGGAATGGGGGGGGGGGGGGGGGTCCTGCAAGTATTTTACCAAGCAGGACTATTTAGTACCTTCTTTGTGTTCCAAAACCTTCCTACCAAGCCCCCCCCGAATTCCCTGAGTGAAAGGGGGCTCTTCCGGGCGGGACAAACTCAGGAATATAACGCTTGGTCCTTTCCCCAATTGCAAACAGTTACCTCATCTCCGGGTTTAAGGGTCAGCCGACCAGATCTCGAGAGACCACTAATTGATGGAAGCGCACTCCAGCCAACGATCCGGGGTGTCGTCTGTCTGAATCAGGCCCCACCCCCCCGTTACACAACCACGGTTTAGGCTTATACATCCAATGATGAACTGTGAACCTGACTGTGGGGCTTCATTGCATTCAGCCAGCCCCCCGCCCCCCACCCCCCCCCCCCCCCCCCCCCCCCCACCCCCCCCCCCCCCCACCAACGTCATCTGGTTCTCCCCTAATCGTCAACCGGGGGAGTCACGTAGTGACGCGAGCTATAGCACTGATGACATCCTTGCCGACATCGTCCCGAGCAGGCTGTGGTCCCCAGAGAGCGAGAATCTGTCGACCCTACGTTCTGCGCTCGCGATTCTTTTCTGTCGTGTATACAGGATAGCTGACCTTTCAAAAGCGGGGTTTTCCCCACCGCCGTTTTGTTCGGAATCACTCCTTAGTTGCTGTGGGGGGTCTTTTACGGGTGCCTGCGTTGGTGTCACAACCTCAGCGAATCCATTTCAGCTTCGGAGAAAAATCTGGTCCAAAAAAAAAAACCATCAGGAAAATTGTCTAGGTCTGGTTTGCTTTACCCTATCTTGGGGGCCTGTTTTTGCAGAATGAATTCCGATTCAAGCACATCATGCTCCATCACTCTTCACTTTCAGTGCAGGCTAAAACTCCGTTTATTTCACATCTTGTAATGATCTCTTCCTTTCATTGATCTGTCGGGCGTGGTTTATGACGCTTTAGGCCACGCTATTTCTTTTCTGCTGCCGCTATGTAAGAGTGTCTGTAGTGTGCAGGTGTCGTGTGTGTGTGTAGTGTGTGTGGGTGGTGTGTGTAGACGTGTGTGTGTGTGTGTGCGGGTGTGATTGTGTGTGTGTGCCTGTGGTGTGAGTTATGAGTGTGTGTGTGTGCAGGTGTGAGTGTGAGTGTATGTGTGGGTGTGTGTGTGTGTGTGTGTGTGTGTGTGTCGTGTGTGTGCAGTGTGCTCGAGTGAACAGAGAGAGAGAGGTGACGCAGACGAGAGAGAGAGGAAGAGCGAGACCGAGTGTGTATTCATGTGTTTTATAGTTCGAGGGAAGTATATTTAAAAATTATGTCATGAAGATGATTTTTTCTTTTTACTGCTCTCTGTCATGGTCGCCTCAGCAGATTAGAACGACGAGCATGTAAATATGTCCAGTAGCTCGGAGGGTTGCTCGCGTGATCGTTTCTGTAGATGTTGTAGTGTTCAGATTCACAAGTAGTAGTCAAGTAGCCGCAGCCCAACAGCCAATAGTCTCGTATGCGTAGTAGTGGACCAGTCGTGGTAGAAGCAGCAGCAGCCGCAGTTTCCGTTTATAGCATTCCTCCTACTCAAAATCTGTAGTGAACTGGTTAGCGTTTATTTCTGAAAACCTCAACATGATCAAAGACGGGGATAATTGATAAACGGAAAAGAACTAACGACAGGCACACCAGAATCTGTGACTCGTCGCCCCCCCCCCCCCCCCCCTTTCACACCTTTACCCACATTGTTTGCCGGCGCTTCAGGCGAGTGCCAGGATCGTTAATAACGTCTAGGTTTCTGCCATGTCTTTTACTGTTCTACAGCGGCTGGAGCTGCCCACCGAATCTAGTGACTTAAGTTCCCACGAGCTGAGTGCGGGGGAAAGGGAGGGAGGTTTGGATCAGTCGGCAGTGGTGTGGTCGGTCGTGTTGCGTGGTAGAGGTGGTGTTGGTGGTGGTGTGGCGGTGGTGTCTACTAATCCGATCATTTACGTAACTCTTCTACCTGTTTAGTATTCCTCTGCCCTCTCACGGGGGGCTTGAAATCTCCCCCTTGTTGATCTTTGACGGTAGAATAGGAAAGGGAGTCAGAGACGGAGGGGGTGGTTTTAGTGTTACCCTCTGTCTGAAGAGGTGTCGAGAAGGAAAATGCGGTCCTGTGAATTATTGGTGCTCTCCTGTTTTAGTTCAGATTTTTTTTTTCTTAAGTCTGAAAATTTCAGTTACATTTGAAACGGATCCTAATATTTCCGTAGATCGTTAAAAACATGTTTACCTACATTTTTCTTTTAGTGTGTGTGTGTGTGTGGTGTGTGTGCTGGGGTGTGTGTGTGTGTGTGTGTGTGTGTGTCGCGTGCGTGCGTGCGTGCGTGCGTGCGTGCGGTGCGTGCGTGCATGTGCGTGCGTGCGTGCGGGCGTGGTGAGTGCGAGGTTGGTGCGCTGCGTGCGTGCGTGTATGTGTGTGTGTGTGTGTGTGTGTGTGAGAGTGTGTGTGTGTGTGAGGAGTGTGTGAGCTGTGTGGGTATGTGTGTCTGGTTTTCCTGTTGTTGACTCTTTGATGTTATCTGTGTGTTATTGGTTTTGCTTGGTTAGTAGTTGTTGGTGTTGCGTTAATTCCATCCACATGGTCGATCTCAACAGCTGATTTTTGGTAAGTGTTTGAAGCATGACAAACAGCTTGCGTTGTTTGAGAGAGATGGTAGTTTTGGGGAGGAGGGCTTATTTATGGCGCATTGGAACTTAGCCTCTGACATTTTGTGTGTCACACGGACCACGTCCTCTGCGCACAGCTGACCTACCAAAAAGCACATCATTCCAAAAAGGTTCTTTTATGGGATTAATTTCACAAAAACGAGTTTAATGTGTAAATCACTGACTAAGATATAGCCAAAGCAGCTTACGACCAGCCACCACCCCCGCACTCTCTCTCCCTCTCTCTTCTTCTCTCTACTCTCTTCTCTCTCTCTCTCTTCTCTCTCTCTTTCTCTCCCTGCTCTCTCTCTATACACACACACACACACACACACAAACACAACCCACACACACACACACCCCCACGCACATACACCACACCACCACACCACAACACACACACACAACACAACACCACACACACATCACCCCCACCACACACACCACCACACAAGCCGATATAAACACCGCGGCGCGCCGCGGTTACACGCACGCAACACTTTCTTGTCTCTGTCTCCTCTCGTCGCTCTGTCTCTCTCTCTCTTCTCTCATTCTCTCTCTCTCCTCTCTCTCCTCTTCTCTCCTCCACTTCCCTCTGCTCATACACTCACTCACTCACACCTGCTTGCAAGTTCGCTTCGCTCACGCACACACCATGCACGTACAGCCCACGGCGTCCACTTACGCACTTCTTCAAAAAAAACAAGAAAGCAAGAAAGAGAAAGAAGGAACTACACAGTGTTCCATTACTGCGATGGTATGAAGCCCAACTTATCTTGTGAGGGTCTTTGACGCCTGAGCAGCACTAGGGTGGGTATGCAAGAATGATGAAGAGGCATTTATGAAGTCCTTATACGCGAGGATTTAAGTGTTTTGACTCCATCAGCTTAAATCAACGCACTGAAATCATTGTAAAATAATACCGGATAACCCTTTCCCATCTTCTCTTTTTCCTTCTTTATCTTTTCTTTTTCTACCTCTCCTTTTCTTCTTATCTTCTTCTACTTCTTCTTCTTCTTCTTCTTTTAAATACAAATACCATATAAACATTTCATCTTACTTTTCCTTCTTC
>CM031600.1:5919005-5939005 GCA_018398815.1 Conus ventricosus | reverse complement strand
ATGTGTATATTCATACAGATCCACGTGACCTTCATCTTTGCGATTTATATTCATCTGGATGTGTGTTCACTAATCCGGGCCATATTTATATTCCTCATAGCAATATAATACCCTGAACTGACCGTGTTAATATGCTACACATCAATATCCCCCTTCTCCTAATTATGTCAGTACTCCCCCAAATCTATGTGGCCCTAATCCAGTCCACGTTCAAGTCCCCAGATCCCTGTAATCCCCAAGTCACGACTCTGTTGATATTCCCACAGATCCTTGTAATCCCCAAGTCACGACTGTTGATATCCCCACAGATCCTTGTAATCCCCAAGACACTACTGTTGATATTCCCACAGATCCTTGTATCCCCAAAGTCCACGATGTTGATATCCCCCCAGAACCTTGTAAGATTCCCAGTCCCGACTGTTGATATTCCGAGAGATCCTTGTAATCCCCAATACACCGACTGTTTGAATGTCATTCGCCCCAGATCCTTGTAAATCCACAAGTCACGACTGTTGACATTCTCACAAGATCCTTGTAAATCCGCCAATTCCACGACTGTTGACAATCTCACAGATTCCTTGTCATCCCCTAGTCACGACTGTTTTGATATTCCCACCGATCCTTGTAATCCCAAGTCACGACTGTTGATAACCCACAGATCCTTGTAATCCCCAAGTCAGCGACTCCCTGTTGATAATCCCCCAATCCTTGTACTCCCCCAAGTCACGACTGTGATATTCCCCCAGATCCTAAGTAATCCCAAGTCACGACTGATGATAATTCCCCCCAGATCCTTGTAATCCCCAGTCACGACTGTTTTCATATTCCCCCAGAACCTTGTAATCCCCAAGTTCACGAACTGTAGATATTCCCACAGATCCATGTAATCCCCAAGTCAACGACCTGTTGATATTCCCCCGAACCTTGTAATCCCCCAGTCACGACAGGTGATAGTCCCCCAGATCTTGTAACCCAAAGGCACGACGCGGTTCCTGATATTCCACAGAACTTGTAATCCCAATTCACGACTGTTACCAATAATCCCCACCATCTTGTAAATCCCCAAAGTCACACTGTGTCATATTCCCCAGATCCTTGTAATCCCCAATCACGACTCTGATGTGATATTACCACAGATCCTTTTAATGCCCCAACGCACGTACTCTGTGGAATTTCCCCACAGAACCTTGTAATCCCCATGTCACGACTCTGTTGATATTCCCCCCAGATCCTTGAAATCCCAAGTCACGACTCTGTTGAAATTCCCCCAGATCCTTGTAATCCCCAAGTGACGACGTTATATTCCCAAATCCTGTATCCCCAAGTCACGACTCTGTTGATATTCCCCCAGATCCTTGTAATCCCCAAGTCCACGACCTCTGTTGAAATTCCCACAGATCCTTGGTAATCCCCAAGTCACGACAGTTCATATCCCCACAGATCTTGTAAACCCAAGTCCACGACTGTTGATGTTCCCACAGATCCTTGTAATCCCCCAGTCACGACTCCAGTTGATATTCCCCACAGATCCTTCTAAACCCCACGTCAACGGACTCTGTGGCATTCCCACCGATCCTGCAATCCCAAAGTCACGACTGTTGATATTTCCCACAGATCCTTGTAACCCCACGTCACGACTCTGTGATATTCCCACAGTTCCTTGTAATCCAAATGTCACGACTGTAGATATCCCACAGATCCTTGTAATCCCCAAGTCACGACTCGTTGAGATACCCCCAATCCTTGCATTCCCAAGTCACGACCGTTGATATTCCCACAAGATCCGGTAATCCCCAATCACGACCTGTTGATATCCCCCCCAGATCCTTGTAATCCCCAAGTTCACGGACGTTGGATATCCCGCCACAGATCCTTGTAATTCCCCAAGTCACGACTGTTGATATTTCCCACAGATCCTACTAATCCCCAAGTCACAACTGGGATATCCCACAGATCCTTGTATACCCCAAGTCACGACTCTGTGAGAATCCCCCAGATCCCTTTTAATCCCCAAGTCACGATCTGTTGATATTTCCCCATATCCTTGTAATCCCAAAGTCACGACTGTTGAACATCCACCACAACCTTGTAATCCAAGTCACACTACTGTTGAAATTCCCCCATATCCCTTGTAATCCCCAAGTCACACTGTTTGATAATCCCACAGATCCTTGTAATACCCCAATTCACGACTCTGTTGATATTCCCCCAGATCCTTGTAATCCCCAAGTCACGACTCTGTTGATATTCCCACAGATCCTTGTAATCCCCAGGACACGACAGCTGTTGATATTCCCACAGATCCTTGTAATCCCAGTCACCACTGTTTGATATTCCCACAGATCCTAGTAATCCCCAGTCACGACATTCTGTTTGATATTCCCACAGATCCTTGTAATCCCCAAGATCCACGACTCTGTTAATCTTTTCCCCCAGATCCTTTGAAATCCCCCAAGTCACGACTCTGTGATATTCCCACAGATCCTTGAAATACCCTCAAGTCACGACTTTGATATCTCCCAATTTCCTTTTAATCCACAATCAAGACTGTTGATATTCCCCCATACCTTCTAATCCCCAAATCACAACTGTTGATATTCCCACCGATACTTGTAATGTCCCCAAGTCACGACTCCTGTTGATATTCCCCAGATCCTTGTAAATCCCCAAGTCACGACTTGTTGATATTCCCACAGATCCCTGTAATCCGCAAGTCCAACTGTTGATATTCCCCCAGATCCTTGTAATCCCAAGTCACGACTCTGTTGATATTCCCCACAGATCCTTGTAATCTCGCAAGTCACAGAACTCTGTTGATATTCCCCGCAGATCCATGTAATCCCCAAGTCACGACTGTTGATATTCCCACAGATCCTTGTAATCCCAAAGTCACGACTGTTGATATTCCCTTGCCCCAGATCCTTGTAATCCCCCAAGTCACGACTCTGTTGATATTCCCCCAGATCCTTGTAATCCCCAGTCACGATTCTGTTTGATATTCCCCCAGAATCCTTGTAATCCCCAAGTCACGACCTCTGTTGATATTCCCCCAGAACTGTAATCCCCCAAGTCACGACTGTTGATATTCCCACAGATCCTTCTAATCCCCACGCCACGACTCTGTTGATAGTCCCACAGATGCCTGCAATCCCCAAGAGTCACGACTGTTGATATTCCACAGATCCTGTAATCCCCAAGTCACGACTGTTGATATCCCGACATGATCCATGCATCCCCAAGTCAACGACATGATGATATTCCCACAGATCCTTGTAATCCCCCCAAGTCACGACTCTGTGATAATCCCCCCAGATCCTTGTCATCCCCAAGTCACGACTGTTGATATCCCCACAGATCCTTGTAATCCCAAGTCACGTACTGTTTGATATTCCCCTGATCCTTCACCTAATCCGCAAATCACAACTGTTATATATACCCACAATCCTTGTATATCCCCAAGTCACGACTCTGTTGTATATTCCCCCAGGATCCTTGTATATCCCCAAGTCACGACTCTGTTGATATTTCCCCAGATCTTGTAATCCCAAAGTCACGACTGTTGACATTCCCCAGATCCTTGTAAATCCCAAAGTCACGACTCTGATGAATATTCCCCCCCCAGATCCTTGAAATCCCCAAGACACGACTGTATGATATTTCCCACAGATCCTTGTAATCCCCAAGTCACGACTGTTGATATTCCCCCAGATCCTTTGTAATCCCCAAGCACGACACTGTGATATACCCACAGATCCTTGTAACCCCAAGTCCCGACTCTGTTGATATTCCCGCCCAGAATCCTTGTAATCCCCAAGTTCACGAACTGTATGATTATTCCCCCAAACCTGTAATCCCCAAGTCTCGACTGTTTTGATATTCCCACAGATCCTTCTAATTCCCCAAGTCACGACTCTGTTGAATCCCCAGACCCTGCGACCCCCAAGTCACACTGTTCCTAATCCCACCGAGATCCTTGTAATCCCCAAGTCACGACTGTTGATATCCCCACAGATCTTGCAATCCCCAAGTCACTGGGGGGGGGGGGGGGGGGGGGTGGGGGGGGGGGGCTGTTGATATTCCCACCAGATCCTTGTAATCCCCAAGACACGACTCTGTTGATATCCCCCCAGCTACTTGTAATCCCAAGTCACGACTGTTGATATCCCCACAGATCCTTGTAATCCCAAGTCACGACTGTTGATATTCCCACAGATCCTTCTAATCCCCAAATTCACAACTGTTGATATTCCCACAGATCCTTGTAATCCCCAAGTCACGACCGCTGGTGATATTCCCACAGAGCCTGTAATCCCCAACGTCACGACTCTGTTGATATTTCCCCAGATCCTGTAATCCAATAGTCCACGACTGTTACATTCCCCCAGATCCCTTGTAATCCCCAAAGTCACGACTCTGTTGATATCCCCCAGATCCTTTAATCCCCAAGTCACGACTGTTGATATTCCCACAGATCCGTGTAATCCCCAATTCACGACTCTGTTGAAGTGCCCCCAGATCCTTGTAATCCCCAAGTCACGACTCTGTTGATATTCCCACAGATCCTTGTAAACCCCAAGTCAGGGGGGGAAAACTCTGTTGAAATTTCCCACAGATCCTTGTAATCCCCAAGCAATCGACGGGGGAATTATTCCCACAGATCCGTGTAATTTCCCAAGCACCACTGTTGATATTCCCACAGATCCTGTAATCCCCAAGTCACGACTCTGTTGATATTCCCCCAGATCCTTGTAATCCCCAATTCACGACCTGTTGATATTCCCCCCAATCCTTGTAAAATCCCCAAGTCACGACTCTGTTGAATATTACCACAGATCCTTGTACCCCAAGTCACGACTGTTGAATCCCCACGGATCCTTGTATTCCCCAAGTCACGTACTTTGATATGCCCCCCAGAATCCTCTAATCCACCAAATCACAACTGTTGATATTCCAGCCAGATCCTTGTAATCCCAAGTCACGACTCTGTTGATATCCCCCAGATCCTTGTAATCCCCAAGTCACGTCTGTTGTATTCCCACAGATCCTTGTAATCCCCTAGTCAACAACGTTGATATTCCACAGATCCTTGTAATGCCAGACCACGACTCTCTGTTGATATTCCCCCAGATCCTGTACTCCTCAAGTCACGACTCGTTGATATTCCCCCAGATCCTTGTAACCCCAAGTCACGACTGTTGATATTCCCCCAATCCTGTATCCCCAAGTCACGACTTCTGTTGAATATTTCCCCAGATCCTTGTAATCCCAAAGTCACACTGTTGACCTTCTTCAGATCCTTGACTCCCAAAGTCACGACTCTGTTGCTATTCCCCCAGATCCGTTGTAATCCCCAAGTCACGACTGTTGATATTCCCCCAGATCCTTCTAATCCCAAATCACAACCTGTTGATATTCCCACTGATCCTTGTAATCCCCAAGTCACACTGTTGATATCCCCACAGATCCATGTAATCCCCAAGTCACGACTGTTGAATACCCCCAGATCCTTCTAATCCCCAAATCACAACTGTTGATATTCCCACAGATCCTTGAATCCCCAAGTCCACGACTCTGTTGAATTCCCCCAGAATCCTTTAATCCCCAGTCACGACTCTGTTGATAGTTCCCCAATCCTTGTAATCCCCAAAGACACGACTGTTGTGACCTTCTTGCCAGATCCTTGTAATCCCAAAGTCACGACTCTGTTGATACTTCCCCCAGATCCTGTAATTCCCCAAGTCATCGATCTATTGATATTCCCCAGATCCTTGTAATCCCCAAGTCACGACCTCTGTTGATATTCCCCTGGCAGATCCTTGTAAACCCCAAGTCTCGACTCGTTGAATTACCCACAGATCCTTGTAATCCCCATGTCACGACCTGTTGATATTCCCTACAGATCCTTGTAATCCCCAAGTCACCACTGTTGAATTTCCCACAGATCCTTGTAACCCCAAGTCACTACTCTGTTGATATTCACCAACAGTGTGCTTCCATGTAATCCCCACGTCACGACTCCTGTTGATATTTTCGCCATCAGATCCTTGTAATCCCCAGTCACGACTCTGTTGATATTTCCCACAGTATCCTTGAAGAAATAGGCTCCTCAGTCACGACTCTGGTTGATATTCCCCCAGATCCTGTAATCCAAGTCACGACCTCTGTTGTTATTTTCACAGATCCTTGTAATCCCCAAGTCAGACACTGTTGATATACCCCCAGATCCTTGTAATCCCCAAGTCACGACTGTTGATATCCCCACAGATCATCCTTGCAATCCGCAAGTCAACGACTGTTGATATTCCCCATAGATCCTTGTATAACCCCAAAGTCACGACTGTTGGATATCCCCACAGATCCTTGCTATCCCCTAGTCACGACTGTTTGATATTCCACAGATCCTTGTAATCCCCAATTCACGACTCTGTTGATATCCCCCAGATCCTTGTAATCCCCAAGTCACGACTGTTGATATCCCCACAGATCCTTGTAATCCCCAAGTCACGACTGTTGATATTCCCCCAGATCCTTCTAATCCCCAAATCACAACTGTTGAATATCCCACAGATCCTGAGTAATTCCCCCAAGTCACGACTCTGTGATATGCCCCCAGATCCTTGAATCCCCAAGTCACGAATCTGTATAATTTCCCAGATCCTTGTAATCCCAAAAGTCCTGAACTGTTTGACAAACCCCCAGATCCTTGTAATCATCCCCAAGTCACGACTCTGTTGATCTTCCCCCAGATCCTTGTAATCCCCAGTCACGACTGTGATATTCCCACAGATCATGTAATCCCCTAGTCACGACTGTTGATATTCCCCCATATCCATGTAATCCCCAAGTCACGACTCTGTGATATGCCCACAGATCCTTTGTAATCCAAGTCACGACTTCGGTGATATTCCCCCAGAACCTTGTATCCCCAATCACGACTCTGTGGATATTCCCACCAGAACCTTGTAATCCCCAAGTCCACGACTGTAGATATTCCCACAGATCCTTCTAATCCCCAAGTCACGACTCTGTTGATATTCACACAGATCCTTGCAATCCCCAATTCACGACTGTGAAAAGTTCCCACAAACCTTGTAATCCCCAAGTCACGAACTGTTGATATCCCCACAGATCCTTGCAATCCCCCAGTCACACTGTTGATATTCCCACAGAGTCCTTAGTAATCCCCAAGTCAACCCGAACCACTGTTGATATCCCACCCAGATCCTTGTAATCCCAAGTCACGATGTTTGATATCCCTCAGATCCTGTCATCCCCAAGTCTCGACTTTGATATTCCCACAGATCCTTCCTAATCCCCAAATCACAACTGTTGATATTCCCACAGATACCCCATGTAATCCCCAAGTCACGACTCGTTGATATCCCACAGATCCTTGTAATCCCCAATCACGACTCTGTAGATATTTACCCCCCGATCCTGTAATCCCAAAAGTCACGACTGTTGACAATCCCCCCAGGATCCTTGTAATCCCAAAGGCCCGACGCTGTTGATATTCCCCCAGATCCTTGTAATCCCCAAGTCACGACTGTTGATATTCCCCAGATCCTTGTAAACCCCAAGTCACGACCTGTTGATATCCCACAGATCCGTGTAATCCCAAGTCACGACTCGTTGATATTCCCACGATCCTTGTAATCCCCAAGTCACGACACAGTATGATATTCCCACAGATCCTTGTAATCCCTCAAGTCACCATGTTGATATTCCCACAGATCCTTTAATCCCCCACAGTCACGACTCTGTGATATTCCCCCAATCCTTGTAACCCCAAGTCACGACTCTGTGATATTCCCCACAGATCCTTGTAATCCCCAAGTCCACGACTCTGTTATAGTACGCACAGATCCTTGTAATCCCCAAGTCACGACGTTGATATCCCCACGGATCCTTGAACCCCATCACGACTGTGATATTCCCCACAGATCCCTTTGTAAATCCCAAGTCACCACTGTTGAGATCTTCCCAACAGATTCTTGTAATCCCCAAGTCACACTCTGTTTGATAATCCCCTCCCCCAATCCGTGTAATCCCCAAGTTCACGACTCTGTTGATATACCCCCAGATCCTTGTAATCCCCATCACGACTCTGTTGAATTAACCACAGATCATTGTAATCCCCAAGTCACTGACTGTTGAATACCCCACGATCCTTGAGTATCATCCCCAAGTCACGACTGTGATCATTCCCCCCATATCGCTTACTAATCCCCAATCACAACTGTTGATAATCCCGCAGATCCTGTAATCCCCAAGTCACGACTCTGCTTGAAAGTCCCCCAGATCCTTTGTAATCCCAAGTCACACTGTTGATATTCCCCAGATTCCTTGTAATCCCCAATTCCGCAACTGTTTGATATTCCCCACAGAGCCTTGTAATCCCCCAAGATCACGACTCCGTTGATAATCCCCCAGATCCTGTAAATCCTCAAGTCACGACTCTGTTGATAGTCCCCCAGAGCCGTATGCCCACAAGTCCCACGACTGTTGATATTCCCCCAGATCCTTGTAATCCCCAAGTCCACGACTCTGTTGTTATTTCCCCAGATCCTTGTAATCCCAAAGTCACGACTGTGACCTTCTTCCAGATCCTTGTAAATCCCAAAGACACGCCTCTGTTGTTATTCCCCCAGATCCTAGTAATCCCCAGTCACGACTGTTGATATTCCCCCAGACCTTCTAAACCCCAAATCACAACTGTTGATATATCCCACAGATCCTTGTATTCCCCCAAGTCACGACTGTTGATAAACCCCACAAGATCCTTGTAATCTCCCCAAGTCACACTGATGAATTACCCCCAATACTTCTAATCCCCAAATCACAACTGTTGATATACCTCACAGATTCCTTGTAATCCCCAAGTCACGACTCTGTTGATATTCCCCCACTCCTTGTAATCCCCAAGTCACGACTCTGTTGAATATCCCCCAGGGGGGGGGGGGGGGGGGGGGGGGGGGGTGCCTTGTAATCCAAAAGTCACGACATTGACCTTCTCCAGATCCTAGTAATCCCAAAGTCCCACGACTCTGTTGATATTCCCCAGATCCTTGTAATCCCCCAAGGTCACGACCTGTTGATATACCCACAGATCCTTGAATCCCAAGATCCACGACTCTGTTGATATTCCCCCAGATTCCTTGTAATCCCCAAGTCACGACTGTCTGTTGATATTTCCCACAGCTCCTTGTAATCCCCAAGTCACGACTCTGTTGATATTCCACAGATCCTTGTAATCCCCAGCAACCACTGTTGATATGCCCAACAGATCCTTGAATCCCCAAGTCCACGACTTCTGTTGATATTCCCACAGATCCAGGAATCCCCAAGTCACGACTCTGTTGATATTCCCACCAGATCCTTGTTACCCATCCCCCAGTCTCGACTCTGTTGATATACCCATCAGATCCCGTGTAATCCCCAGTCACTACTCTGTTGAATATTCCCCCAGAGCCTTGTATCCCCCAAGTCACGAACTCTGTTGTTATTCCCACAGATCCTTGTAATCCCTAGCCCAAGTCACACTCTGTTGATATTCCCCCAGATCCTTGTAATCCCCAAGTCACGACGGTTGATATTCCACAATCCTTTGCAATCCGCAAGTCACGACAGTTGATATTCCCAAGATCCTAGTAATCCCCAAGTCCACGACTGTTGATATCCCGCACAGATCCTTGCAAATCCCCAAGTCACGACTGTAGATATCCCACAGACCTGTCATCCCCAAGTCACGACATCTTTGATATCCCCCCAGATCCTTTGTAATCCCCAAGTCACGACTGTTTGATATTCCCCACAGATCCTTGTAATCCCAGTCACGACTGTTGATATTCCCCCAATCCGTCAATCCCAAATCAACAACTGTTGATATTCCCACATATCCTTGTAATCCCCAAGTCACGACTCTGTTTGTATCCCCCCTATCCTTGAGATCCCCCAGTCACGACTCTGTATGAATATTTTCCCCAGAATCCTTGTAACCCAAAGTCACGACTGTTGACATTCCCCAGATCCTTTAACCCAAAGTCACGACTTCCTGTGAAATTCCCCAGATCCATGTCAATCCCCAAGTCACGGACTGTTGATATCCTCCACAGATCCTTGTAATCCCAATCACGACTGTTTGATATTCCCCCCAGATCCTGTAATCCCAAGTCACGACTCTGTTTGATATTCCCACATATCCTTGTAAGTCCCCAAGTCACGACTCTGTGAGATTCCCCCGATCCTTGTAATCCCCAAGTCACGACTCTGTTGATATTCCCCCCAGAACCGTTTGTAATCCCCAAGTCACGACTGTTAGATATTCCCACAGATTCCTTCTAAACCCCCAAGTCACGACTCTGTATGATAATTCCCACAGATCTTGCAATCCCCAAGTCACGACTGTTACTATTCCCACAGATCCTTGTAATCCCCCAAGTCAACTGACTGTTAGATATCCCACCGAACCTTGCAATCCCCAAGTCACTCTGTGATATTCCCACAGATCCTAGTAAACCCAAGTCACGACTCTGTTGATAATCCCCCCAGATCCTTGTAATCCCCAAGACACGACTGTTGATATCCTCCACAGATCCTTGTAATCCCCCAAGTCGACGACTGTTGATATTCCCACAGATCCTTTCTAATTCCCCAAATCACACAACTGTTGATATCCCCAACAGATCCTTGTTAATCCCCAAGTCCACGACTCTGTTTTATATTCCCACAGATCCTTGAAATCCCCAGTCACGACTCTGTTGATATTCCCCCAGAAAACCTTTAATCCCAAATTCACGACTGTTGACATTCCCCCCAGATCCTTGTAATCCCAAAGTCACGACCTCAGTTGATATTCCCTCCAGATCCTTGTACTCCCCAAGTCCACGACCTGGTTGATATTCCCCCCCGATCCTTGTAAACCCCCAGTCACGACTCACTGTTGAATTCCCTACAGATCCCTTTTTGGGGTAACCCCCAAGTCACGACTCTGTTGATATTCCCACAGATCCTTGTCATCCCCAATTCACGACTCTGTTTGATATTCCCACGAGATCCTTGGAATCCCCAAGTCACCACTTTGATATTCCCACAGATCCTTGTAATCCCCAAGTCACGACTCTGTTGATATTATTCCCCAATCCTTGTAATCCCCAAGTCAACTCTGTTGATATTCCCCCTGATCCTGTTATCCCGCAAGTCACGACTCTGTTTGATATTACCACAGATTCCGTGAATTCCCCAAGTCACGACGTGTTGATATCCCCACGGATCCTGTAATCCCCAAGTCACGACGGGTTGATATTCCCAATCCTACTAATCCCCAAATCAACAACTGTTTGAAAAGGCCCCGGCAGATCCTTGTAATCCCCAAGTCACGACTCTGTTGGATATTCCCTTCCCCCAGATCCTGTAATCCCAAGTCACGACTGTTTATTCCCCACAGATCCGTGTAATCCCCAATGTCACAACTGTTATATTCCCAAGATCCTGTAATCCCCAGTCACGACGCTGTTGATATTCCCCCAACCTTGTCATCTCAAGTCACGACTCTGTTGATATTCCCCAGATCCTTGTCATCCCCAAGTCACGACTGTTGATAATTCCCCCAGATTCCTTGTAATTGACCCAAGTCACGACTCTGTTGAAATATTTCCCAATCCTTGTAATCCCAAGTCACGACGTTGACCTTCTTCCAGATCCCTGTAAATCCCAAAGTCACGACTCTGTTGAATTCCCCCTGATCCTTGTATCCCCCAAGTTACGACTGTTGATATCCCCCCAGATCCTTCTAATCCCCAAATCACAACTGTGATATGTCCACATGATCCTTGTAATCTCCCCAAGTCACGACTCTGTTGATATCCCCACAGATCCTTGTAATCCCCAAGTCACGACTGTTGATATTCCCGCGAGGGGGGGGGGGGGGGGGGCCCCCAGATCCTTCAAATCCCCAAATACAACTGTTGAGATCCCACAGATCCTTGTAATCCCCAAGTCACGACTCTGTGATATTCCCCCCAGATCCTTGTAGCCCCAAGTCACGACACTGTTGATTATATTTTCCCCGATACCATGTAATCCCAAAACACGGAATGTTTGACCTTCTACCAATCCTTGTAATCCCAAAGTCACGACTCTGTTGACATTCCCCCAGATCCTTGTAAATCCCAAGTCACGACTGTTAGATATTCCCACAGATCCTTGTAATCCCCAAGACACGACTCTGTGAATATTCCCCAGATCCATGAAATCCCCAAGGTCACGACTCATGTGATATTCCCACAGATCCATGTAATCCCCAATGTCACGACTATGTTGATAATCCCACAGATGCCTTGAAATGTCCCCAAGTCACCACTGTGAATATCCCACAGATTCCATGTACACCCCAAGCAACACTCTGTTGATATTCCCACAGAACCTTGTAATCCCCTAACCCCAAGTCACGACTCTGTTGATATTCCCCACAGATCCTTTAATCCCCCAGTCACGACACTGTTGATATTCCCACAGATCCTTGTAATTCCCCAAAGTCACGACTCTTTAGATATTCCCCCAGATCCTTAGGTAATCCCCCATGTCAAGACTCTGTTTATATTCCTCACAGATCCTGTAATCCCCCAGTCCACGACTCTGTTGATATATCCCCCAGATCCTTGTAATCCCACACTGACTCTGTATGTTATTCCCCCAGATCCTTGTAATCCACAGTCACGACTCTGTTGATAGTTCCCCCCCGATCCTTGACATCCCAAGTCACGACTGGTGAAATTCCCACAGAACCTTGCAATCCGCAAGATCACGACTGTTGAAATCCCATATATCCTTGTAATCCCCAAATCACTAACTGTTGATATCCCCACAGATCCTTGCAATCCCCAAGTCACGACCTGTTGATATTCCCACAGATCCTTGTAATCCCCATCACGACTTCTGTTGATATCCCCCCCAGATCCTTGTAATCCCCAAGTCACGATGTTGATACCCCACAGATTCCTTGTAAATCCCCAAGTCCACGACTAGTTGATATTCCCCCAGAGTCCTTCTAATCCCCAAATCATCAACTGTTGAATTCCCACAGATCCTTGTAATCCCCAATTCACCGACTTCTGTTGGAAATTCCCCCCAGACCTTGTAATCCCCAAGTCACGACTCTGTTGCTAATATCCCCCCAGATCCTGGTAATCCCAAAGTCACGACTGGTTGACAATCCCGCCAGATCCTTGTTAATCCAAAGTCACGACTCTGTTGATATTCCCCCAGATCCTTGTAATCCCAAGTCACGACTGTTGAATATCACACAGATCCTTGTAATCCAAGTCACGACTGTTGATATTCCCCCATCCTTGGTAATCCCAGGTCACGAACTCTGTTGATATTCCCCCAGATCCTTGTATCCCCAAGTCACGACACTGTGAACTTCCTCCCCAATATTCCTTGTAAACCCCAAGGTCCACGACTCTGTTGATATCCCCCAGAACTTGTAACCCCAAGTCACGACTGTTGATATTCCCCACAGAACCTTCAAATTCCCCAGTCACGACTCGGGTTGATAGTCCCACAGATCCTTGCAATCCCCAAGTCACGACTGTTGATATTCCCCACAGATCCTTGTAATTCCCCAAAGACACGACTGTTGATATCCCCACAGAACCTTGCAATCCCCAAGTCATGAGACTGTTGATATTCCCACAGATCCTTGTAATATCCCCAAGTAACGACCTCTGTTGATATCCCCCCATATCCTTGTAATCCCCCCAAGTCACGACTGTTGATATCCCCACAGATCCTTGTAATCCCCAAGTCACGACTGTTGATAATCCCACAGATCCTTCCTAATCCCCAAATCAACAATGTTGATATTCCCACAGATCCTTGTAATCATCCCCAAGGTCACGACTCTGATGATATTCCCCAATATCCTAGTAATCCCCAAGTCACGACTCTGTGATATTTCCCCAATCCTGTAAACCCGCCAAAGACACGACTGTTGAACATTGCCCCCAGATCCTGTAATCCCAAAGTCACGACTCTGTTGATATTCCCACATATCCTTGTAATCCCCAAGTCCACGACTGTTGATATTCCCACAGATCTTGTAAACCCCTAGTCACGACTCCTGTTGATATTCCCCAGATCCTTGTAAATCCCCAAGTCACGCTCTGTTGATCTTCCCACAGACATTGTAATCCCCATAGTCACGACTCTGTTGATATTCCCACAGATCCTTAGTAATCCCCCAAGTCACCACAGTTGATATTCCCACAGATCCATGTAATCCCCAAGTCAGGAAGCTCTGTATGAGATTCCCCAGATCCTTGTAATCCCCACGATCACGACAGTCTGTTAATATTCCCCCAGATCCTGTAATCCCCAAGTCACGACTCTGTTGATATTAACCACAGATCCTTGTAATCCCCCAAGTCACACTGTTGATATCCCACGGATCCTTGGTATCCCCAAGTCACGACTGTTAAATTCCCAATCCTATCTAACCCCAAAATCACAACTTTGATATCCCGCAGATCTTGTAATCCCCAAGTCACGACTCGTTGATATCCCCAGATCTTGTAATCCCCAAGTCACGACTGTTGATACTTCCCACAAGATCCTTGTAATCCCCAAGTCACAACTGTTGATAATCCCACGAGATTCCATGTAATCCCCAAGTCACGACTCTGTTTGATAGTCCCCCAGATCCACGTAAACCTCAAGTCACGACTCTGTTGATATTCCTCCCCAGATCCAAGTAATCCCCAAGTCCGCCGACTGTTTGATATGCCCCCAGGCCTTGTCATCCCCAAGTCACGGACCTGTTTGATATTTCCCCAGATCCTTGTAATCCAAAGTCACGACTGTAGACCTCTCCAGATCTTGTACCCCAAAGTCACGACTCTGTTTATATTTCCCCCAGATCCTTGTAATCCCCCCAAGTCACGACTGTTGATAATCCCCCAGATCTTCTAATCCCAATCACAACTGTTGAAATTCCCACAGATCCTTGTAATCCCCAAGTCCCGACTGTTGATATCCCCACAGCTCCTTGTAATCCCAAGTCCGACTGTTGATATTCCCCGCAGCTCCTTCTAACCCCAAATCACAACTGTTGATATACCCACTGATCCTTGTAATCCCCAGTCACGACTCTGAGATATTCCCCCAGATCCTTGTAAACCCAAGTCACGACCTCTGTTGATATTTCCCCAGATCCTTGTAATCCCAAAGTCCCGACCTGTTGACCTCTTCCAGATCCTTGTCATCCAAAGTCACGACTCTGTTGATATTCCCACCGATCCTTGATAATCCCCAATCACGACTGTTATATTCCCACAGATCCTTAGTAATCCCCAAGTCACGTACTCCGTTTGATATTCCCCCAGATCCTTGTAACCCCAAGTCACGACTCTGTTTTATATTCCCACAGATCCTTGAATCCCCAGCTCACGACTCTGTTGATAGTCCCACAGATCCTTGATCCCCCAAGTCACCACTGTGATATTCCACAGATCCTTGTAATCCCCAAGTCACGACCACTGTTGAGATTGCCCACAGATCCTTGTAACGCCCAAGTCACGACTCTGTAGATATCCCAACGATCCTTGAATCCCCCAGTCAACGACACTGTTGATATTCCCACAGATCCTTGTAATCCCCATCACGACTCTGTTGATATACCCCCAGATCCTTGTAATCCCCAAGTCACGACTCTGTTGTTAATCCACAATCCTGTAATCCCGAAAACAAGTCACGACCTCGTTTTGATATTCCCCAGAACCTTGTAAACCCCAAGTCACGACTGTTGATATTCCCTACAGATCCTTGCAATCCGCAAGTCACGACTGTTTTGATATTCCCGCCAGATCCTTGTAATCCCCCACTTCACGACACTGTTGATAATCCCACAGATCCTTGTAAATCCCCAAGTCACGACATCTGTTGATATTCCCACAGAATCCTTGGTAATCCCAGTCACAACTGTTGATATTCCACAGAACCTTGTAATCCCCCAGTCACACTCTGATGATAATCCCCATATCTTGGTAATCCCCAAAGTCCAAGACTGTTATGAAATACCCACCGATCCTTGTAATCCCCAAGTCACGACGTTCAATTCCCGCAGATGGCTCCGGAGGCCGCGAGAGATCCTTTACCTACAGTTCTACCCACTAGCTCCTTCCCTTGAACTCATCGTGGTTTTATTCCCCTAACTTCATGTACCTCTGATCCTGACCATGTTTTTTTATTCCCCTAATATACATTGTTCCTCTAATCCTAACCATGTTTAATATTCCCTATATACACGTTCCTCTAATGCCTAACCATGTTTATTCCCTAATATACATGTTCCATTTAATCCTAACCCTGTTTATATTCCCCTATAGTACGTATACCTTCTAATCCTAACCATGTTTAATTCCCCTATATACATGTCCTCTGATACTAACCATGTTTCTATTCCCCTATATACATGTTCCCTCTCATCCTAACCACGGTTTATTAGTCCCCTATAACATGTTCCTACTTATCCAAACCATGATTATATTCCCCTATATACATGTTCCCTCTAATCCTAACCAGGTTTATATTCCTAAAATACATGTTCCTCTAGACCCTAACCCTGTTTTTCTTCCGCTTATAAACATGTTCCACTAAATCCTAACCAGGTTTATATACCCCTAGATACATGTTCCTCTAATCCAAAAACCGTGTTTATATTCCCCTATATACATGTTCCACTATCCTAACCATGTTTATATTCCCCTATATACATGTCCCTGATCCTAAACCATGTTTAAATACCCCCTATATACAGTCCACAATCCTAACCAGTTTATATTCCCCAAAAAAATGTTCCTCCTGATCCTAACCATGTTTATATTCCCCTATAAACATGTTCCTCTGATCCTAACCATGTTTAAAATTCCCCTATATACAAGTTCCTCTAATCCTAACCATGTGTTTTATAATCCCCTTAATGCCATGTTCCTCTAATCCTAACCCTGTTTAATTCCCTTATATACAAGTTCCTTCTAATCCTAACCATGTTGTATATTCCCATGTATCCGCATTCCCCAAATCAAAACGTTTTGTTTGTTTTTTTCATTCTACTTATGTTCGGCCAATGGTCGCCCATATGTCTGCATTCCCAATACAGAACTGTCCTTTCGTTCCTACGTATGTTTCGTTACAAACCCTTTTTACACTCCTACAGATTTCGGTACAAGACCCGGTTTACACTCCTACAGATGTTCAGGTTACAAGACGGCCTGTTTACACTCCTACAGATTCGATTACAAACCCTGTTTACACTCCAACAGATTTGCGGTTACAAGACCCTGATCCCACCTACAGATTTCGGTTACAAACCCTGTAGTACACTCCTACAGATTTCGTTACTAGACCCTGTATATACACTCCTACAGATTTACATTCCTTTGATCACGGGCCATCTTCCTATTCCTATAAAATGCAGATTTCTTTGACCGTTACCATGATTTCTTATTCTCTTCTCTTCTTCTTCTGCGTACGCCCATGCTGATACTCCTGCGGACACCCCCTGTATAGGGAGTGAGTTTTAATGAATAGACCGTTTTTTTTATTCCCGCCATTACGGCAGCCATACTCAAGCCATCATGAAAGTGCCTGCTATGTGTAACGTGCATCCATACCAACGCCAAACTGGGCAACCTCTTCCGACAGTTGTGAAGGGATTTTACTTCTTTGCTAGATATGCTGCGTTTCACACACGGAAATCTCGGTTTATAAGCCTCAATTCGAAGACTGTAATGGGAAATGGAGACAGAACAATGATTAACCTCCGAGGGGAAAAAAAATCCCCCGTACCGAAACGGGCCGGCGGAGATTCGAACCCTCATCCCCAAGATTACGAGTCCGGCGCTCACCACCGCGCTAATCCGCCCCCACTCATGTTTAATAATCCACGCGATTTATAACTACCCTAAAATATGACCAAAGTTTATTCACATTCTGCCTTCCCTTCATCAGGACCTCACATCAGTTCCACGAATCGACTTCCCCTGAACAAGGCCTGTCGTTTCATCTGACTTCCATAATCAGGCCTGGGTTAATTCACACCAACACGCCTGTGACCTCACATGTAATGCACTGAAATCTGACCTTCCCCTAATCCAGGCCTGGTTATTTCACTCACACGCCTGAGACCTCACATGTTTTGCACTGAATCTGACTTCCCCCTAACCAGCCTGGGTTATTTCACTCACACCTGTGACCTCAATGGAAGCACAGAAATCTGACTTACCCCTATCCAGGGGCCTGGGTTATTTCATCTGACGTCCCCAAATCCAGGCCTGGGTTTAGTTTCACTCCCACCCTGCGTTTCCCCTGACTGTGCCCTCATTTACATGCCTGTCAAATCTATGTTTCCCTCATTGGCACTTTGTTTACAGTCCCACAAAGCCTACATCTCCTCATTGGACATTGTTTACATTCCACAGATCTGAGTCCTCTATTGGTGACTTGTTTATGTTCCCCAAAAACCTGTATCCCTAAAATGGGGACCTTGTACACATTTCCCACAGATTCGTGTTCCCCTGACTGGAATCACGTAGCCATTCCCACAAACCTGTATTCACTTATAGGGACCTGGCTTGTCACATCGCAGTCACGTGTTCCCGTCATATTGGACCAAGGTTTAACACCCCTCACACATCTGCATTCCTCTCATGGTAGGTCTTGTTTACATCCCCCGCACATCTGCATTCCTCTCAATTGGAGGTCTTGTTTTACATACCCAACGAATCTGTCGTGCCCCTGAGCGGCAACTTACTTAATGTTCACACAAATCTGTGTTTCCCCTAAATGGGATCTTGTTTACATCACAATGAATTTGATTGCTTCGTGTCCTGAAAGGACCTACTGTTGTGCTCTGATCTGTTCTCTGTGTTCCCTCGTCAAATCTGTATTATCACACACATTTGTGTTCCCATAATCAAGATTTCGTTTACGTCACTACAAATTTGCTCAAAGTTATGCACGCATTCCCGAAAGTCTAACTGAATTTGCTTACCCAGAATCCAGTTTGTATTCATGACAGATCCACGTTTCCCATTCCAGATCATCTTTGTGCTCCCGCAGACCTGTACGATTTCCAGATTAGGACCGCGTCTGTGTCACCAAAAATGTAAAATCTGATAGTGAATGTACTAAATCATTTGAACCGAGATATGATTCAAAGGGCGTTGATTATTCGAGGATCTTAAGATTATATAAACGTACACTTGTTTGCATGTGAGCGAGGATAACCGGTACCCCGAGCAGTCATAATTTTCTTTTAAGGGGAGGGCCTATGTAGTTGCTACACCCTGAAAAGTTCGTTTTATCGTGCACTAAACAGTTAAACAAATAAATCAATAAATGAGTAAAGAAAGAGAAAGAAAAAAAAGAAAGAAGGAAAGAAAGAAAGAATAATTTTACAGAAAGAATACATGAATGAATCAACGAACATTACAGAAAGAATGAATGAATGAATGAATGAATAAGCGAATAAACGAAAATCTACCCAAAAAAGACAATCTAACAGACGGTTTTGTTGGTTGGTTGGTTGGTTGGTTGGAATTCATAAGCTCGCAAGCGAGGCTTTCTTGTTAGCGTTTCGTAGCATCATTATGTGGCGAACACAATGCCATGATCATTTCGTGCTTTGGGGAGGCGTGATTGGGCCAAAGGCGCTCTCGTCAGTCTGCAGTAGGGTGTAGGATGATAAGAAGAATGAACGGAGCCAAACGGTCCGTTATAGCACCATCTGTCATCATTATCATCATCATCATCATCAACATTCACTATCATCAATCATCCATCGCCAAACGTTAGAAGTTATCGGGAACAACGTGACAGATTTACAGCCTTGAAAAGAAAGCATCCAATTTAAGGCAGTCGGTCATGTCAAAGGCGCGTGAGCGCGTGCACACACACACACACACACACACACACACACACACACACACACACACACACAC
>CM031600.1:5899005-5914005 GCA_018398815.1 Conus ventricosus | reverse complement strand
GTGAATGGACGTGCATCCGCTCGTGATGGGGATGAGAAGGAATGTGTTGTGTGTGTGTGTGTGTGTGTGTGTGTGTGTGTGTGTGTGTGTGTGTGTGTGTGTGTGTGTGTATGTGTGTGTGTGTGTGTGTGTGTGTGCGTGTGTGTGTGTGTGTGTGTGTGTGTGTGCGTGTGTGTGTGTGTGTGTGTGTGTGTGTGTGTGAAAAAGAGACAGAGAGAGTGACAGTGCACGTGTTTCTATTTGTTCTCTCTATGTTGATGGTTGTTGTTTTCTTTTCCTACTCATCAACAAGGACAAGCCACAGGAAAAGGTATGGAGCTGCCTCTTTTTTATCATCTCCCCTCACGTACTTTGACTTCGTACAAGGATTTCACTTTAAACAACTTACTGTTGCCATTCACAGTGGGGTATTTATGTTCTGTTCTTTTTTTTTCCTCCAGAATGATATCCCTCGTTCTGTCCACAAAGCCAGACTGCATGGCACAAATGGAAACCCGGCTACCTTTTGCCTCGTTCTCCTTCACTGCATTTGGCTTTCACCATTTTAAGCAAAAGATCATTTTTTCCAGATAGTGTCTTTTTGTGTTTGCTATCTTCTACATTTTATTTTATGAACATTACCCGTGTTCTTTTTTTGTATTGCATTTTCACACTGCCAATGATATGGAAAGCGTTTTTTTTTTAAGATATTCGACTGTTTTCTCCTGTTCTTATTACTGTCATGATATGTGTGTTTTAGAAATTAATTCTCCAGTGTGTTTCGATCAAATCGGTTAAAAACATAGTTTAAGTAGATGACTGTTTTTTTCTGTGTTTTTAGGAAGAAATGAGAGTAATGTTAGTTTTCATATTTACTTTTTATTTGCAGCTATTCATATAAACATAAACGTTATAATATTCTTTTGCATATGCCACTTTATAGATGTGTAATTGTACTAGAACGTTTTTAATGTATATGGTAGTATTGAAGAATACTTGATTCGTGAATTTGTTTGAAATACTTAGTTCTGGTTTATTCTGCATAACCCGTTGGCCTGCAATGAAGAGCGGGCACCTGTTGTCACCACCAATATGTCACCAAACATGTGTCACGAAGAATATGTCACCACCACTGCCGTCATGACTGCACGTATCTACAACATGTCACCCCGTCCCTTCACGCTCCTTTCCCCAGCCTCATCCTCCCTCTTCCCCTTTCCCCTTACACCCCTTATGTTCCCCCACCCTTTTTCTGCAGCTGCCTACTGCCATGGTGAATGGTCATTCTTTTCATGGCATGAATGACACACTGACCACAACATCAGCGAACAGTTTCTGGTTAAACCTTTTATTCGGAAACCAATACTTGCTGTTGTGTCTGTTAATGAGCCGTATGTCTATAATACATGATCTTTCACGAAAGTCTATGAAATATCTGTTAAGCGAAACTCAGATTAGTGTATCGTAACTCGGAAACTTTCCAGCGAATCTGCTAAATCAGAAGGTATTGTGGTTTAAAGGACTCTCAGGTTAATGTACATTCGAACACTTTTTGTCGTAGCAAACCTGCTTCATTGCTGGAAAGTATTCCTTAAGCAATGCTCAGATGAGTGTTCCTTAATTAATGTTCAGGTGAGTGTATAGTCGACACCATCATGCAAAGCTGTATACGGTTTTCTTGGACGTAATGGCGATGCTCTTAACAGGCTTTCCAACCACAAAAGGCAATACTCATGCGGGGTAATCGCGTAAAGCCACACCTCTTGGCATAGTTTCATCTAATTGATGCAGCCAGCCACTAGCAGCATGACCATAGTGACTTAAATAACACTCACTGACATTTGTGTCACATGAAAACATGCCTGTAGAACTCTCCGGTCTTTGAAGATCAAACATAACCTTCTTTGCATATTCATAATGATCTCTTCTGGCGACTGCCTAATTCTGGTACTGTAATTTTTTAACGCATTGTTGATTCATAAAAAAAAAAACAATTCATACATTCCAGTGTTGTCATCGGAGCCTTTTCATTTCGCTATTTTCGCAAGATTGGTGCTAAAAGATAAAGACCATACATATTGGAATATTTCTTCATCGTTGTGACCTTGATTAAGCATCATTTAAAGAGTGTATTTTTCCCAGTGAGCTGCATGGTAAAGAAACTTGTGCATTCCTCGCAAAATCAGATGGCTTTTTAGCTCAAAATGTAGCCTGCTTAATGCCAATATGAGTAGATTTTCTAATTGAAAAAAGGTCTTGTTCCAGGCTTTTTTTCTTATTTGTCAGTGAGGAGGCACTGAAATCTATTTACAATAACAGAAGTACAATCGAATGTTTGTATCCACAAAATTGTATTGACGTTTTCCTGTCACAAATCCTTTCAATACAGTCTGTGGGTTTCTTTGGGAAGGGCTTTTTTTCCATTTCGATTCTTGACATTGGAGCAACATTGTAAATGCCTCAGTTTACTGCTTGATTTTTTATTATTAGGACATTCTTCCTTCTTTAAAAAAAAATGCATAGTCCCACACTAAATATTGCTAGATCGTCGTTTTGAAAAAAAAGGCTGCAACTACTTTCTCAACAAAGACCAATATCTAAATTTATGCTAAAACATACCAAAACAGCCAGTGCAAAGCTGTCTCCAGAGATGGTCATCTTGACCCCTCTCATCCATCATTATTCACGATGACCTTTCTGTTGCCAGGCGAGCTGCACGTGCCCCTGGAGGTGTGCGGGGCGGTGGTGAAGCGGGAGCTGGACTTCTGGCAGATCAACGAGATGGAGATCAAGGCGTGCTGCTGGCGCCACTACCGCTCCTACATCGAGAACCAGGCCATCCTCGACTCCTTCAACCACTCGCTGGAGAAGGAGAACGTGCACATGGACCTGGAGAACCTCAAGGGCTGGGAGAAGTTCCAGTGGAAGGTCTGGCTCATCTTGGAGTACCCCAGAACGTCGCGAGCGGCCATGGTGAGTCGGTGGATCTGTCTATCTGTCTATCTCTGTCTGTCTATCTCTGTCTGTCTGCCTGTCTGCGTCTGTCTGTCTGTCTTCTGTGTGTTTGTCTGTCTGTTTGTTTGTTTGTCTGTCTGTTTGTTTGTTTATTTATTTCTCTGTTTCTCGACGTGTGTGTGTGTGTGTGTGTGTGTGTGTGTGTGTGTGTGTGTGTGTGTGTGTGTGTGTGTGTGTGTGTGTGTGTGTCTGTCTGTCTGTCTGTCTGTCTGTCTGTCTGTCTGTCTGTCTGTCTGTCTGTCTGTTTGAAAGTTGACTCAGAATCAACTGAGAGAGTCTTTATCTAGTTTGACGAAGTTGTGTGTCAGTATCTGCAAAGGATTAAACGATCAAGGCCTGCGCTTTTATTTCATACCTACGAGGAGAGAGAGAGAGAGAGAGAGAGAGAGAGAGAGAGAGAGAGAGAGAGAGAGAGAGAGAGAGAGAGAGAACAACAAAGAAAGAGAGAGAGAGAGAGAGGACGAGGAGGAGGAGAAGGGGGGAGGGGATCTGCCTCCATTTAACATGATTTTCATTTCTCTATTGGTCGTTGCCTTCCCTCGAAATGAAAAGCAATGTTACACCGTTCCTCATTTGTGATATTAAGAGGAGAGGGAAGTGGGGGGTTAGTGAAGCTACACTCCAGAACTTGCAATGGAAATAAGGCTGAAGACGTTGAGTACAGACATGACAAAGAACGTGGAAATAGGACTGAAGAAGTTGAGTACAGACACGACAAAGAACGTGGAAATAAGACTGAAGATGTTGAGTACAGACATGACAAAGAACGTGGAGATATGACTGAAGACGTTGAGTACAGACATGACAAAGAACATGGAAATCAGAATGAAGAAGTTGAGTACAGTCATGACAAAAAACGTGGAGATAGGAATGAAGAAGTTGAGGACAGTCATGACAAGAACGTGGGGATAGGACTGAAGACGTTGAGTACAGTCGTGACAAAGAACGTGGAAATCAGACTGAAAAAGTTGAGCACAGTCGTGACGAAGAACGTGGAAATCAGACTGAAGAAGTTGAGTACAGTCATGACAAAGAACGTGGAAATAGGACTGAAGAATTTGGAGTACAGTCATGACAAAGAACGTGGAGACAGGACTGAAGAAGTTGAGGACAGTCATGACAAAGAACGTGGAGGTAGGACTGAAGAAGTTGAGGACAGTCATGACAAAGAACGTGGAAATAAGACTGAAGAAGGTGGAGTACAGTCATGACAAAGAACGTGGAAATCAGACTGAAGAATTTGGAGTACAGTCATGACAAAGAACGTGGAAATCAGACTGAAGAATTTGGAGTACAGTCATGACAAAGAACGTGGAGATAGGACTGAAGAATTTGGAGTACCGTCATGACAAAGAACGTGGAGATAGGACTGAAGAAGGTGGAGTACAGTCATGACAAAGAACGTGGAAATCAGACTGAAGAATTTGGGAGTACAGTCATGACAAAGAACGTGGAGATAGGACTGAAGAAGGTGGAGTACAGTCATGACAAAGAACGTGGAAATCAGACTGAAGAATTTGGAGTACAGTCATGACAAAGAACGTGGAAATCAGACTGAAGAATTTGGAGTACAGTCATGACAAAGAATGTGGAGATAGGACTGAAGAATTTGGAGTACCGTCATGACAAAGAACGTGGAGATAGGACTGAAGAAGGTGGAGTACAGTCATGACAAAGAACGTGGAAATCAGACTGAAGAATTTGGGAGTACAGTCATGACAAAGAACGTGGAGATAGGACTGAAGACGTTCAGGACAGTCATGACAAAGAACGTGGAAATCAGACTGAAGAATTTGGAGTACAGTCATGACAAAGAACGTGGAAATAGGACTGAAGAATTTGGAGTACAGTCATGACAAAGAACGTGGAGATAGGACTGAAGAATTTGGAGTACCGTCATGACAAAGAACGTGGAGATAGGACTGAAGAATGTGAGGACAGTCATGACAAAGAACGTGGAGGTAGGACTGAAGAAGTTGAGGACAGTCATGACAAAGAACGTGGAAATGAGACTGAAGAATTTAGAGTACAGTCATGACAGAGACCGTGGAAATCAGACTGAAGAATTTGGAGTACAGTCATGACAAAGAACGTGGAGATAGGACTGAAGAATTTGGAGTACCGTCATGACAAAGAACGTGGAGATAGGACTGAAGAATGTGAGGACAGTCATGACAAAGAACGTGGAGGTAGGACTGAAGAAGTTGAGGACAGTCATGACAAAGAACGTGGAAATGAGACTGAAGAATTTAGAGTACAGTCATGACAGAAACCGTGGAAATCAGACTGAAGAATTTGGAGTACAGTCATGACAGAGACCGTGGAAATAGGACTGAAGAATTTGGAGTACAGTCATGACAAAGAACGTGGAAATAGGACTGAAGAATTTGGAGTACAGTCATAACAGAGAACGTGGAAATAGGACTGAAGAATGTGGAGTACGGTCATGACAGAGAACGTGGAAATAGGACTGAAGAATTTGAGGACAGTCATGACAAAGAACGTGGAAATAGGACTGAAGAAGTTGAGGACAGACATGACAAAGAACGTGGAAATCAGACTTAAGAAGTTGAGTAGTCATGACAAAGAACGTGGAAATAGGACTGAAGAATTTGGAGTACAGTCATGACAAAGAACGTGGAAATAGGACTGAAGAAGTTGAGGACAGACATGACAAAGAACGTGGAAATCAGACTTAAGAAGTTGAGGACAGACATGACAAAGAACGGGGGAAACGGACGGATTAACAAACCTCTGGAGAGAGAAGGGGGGAAACAGAAACACATAAAAATAATGTAAGACAGTTGCACACTCAGAAAGAAAGAGAGAGAGAGAGAGAGAGAGAGAGAGAGAGAGAGAGAGAGAGACAGGCAGAGAGAGAGAGAGAGAGAGAGAGAGAGAGAGAGAGAGAGAGACACTGACACTGACACATGTTTATTGGCATTAGCTTTTCACAGCCTTAGTGCCAAGGGGAACAAGTTATGAAACAGCAGTATATTAATAGCAACGAGAAAAGGGAAAATACGCATGCACATCCACTTACATGTATACTTCAAGCATGAACAATTTCCAATTTAGGGTAACACTCCATACACACACATACACACACGCGCGCGCGCACAAGCACACACACACACACACACACACACACACACACACACACACACACACACACACACACACACACACACACACACACATAGGATGACATATGTATGTGGACGGATGCTAATATAAAGAACAGTACTCCTGTTAGAAAACTGAAGCACATTCAAACCCTGTATCAATGCGAATTAGACAAAATAAGTCATTTTATGACCCAGAATGGTCTACGTTTCTCTGTTTATAAAACCCATATGATGTTTTTCAGTGCTGGTAATTCTCCCCAGAAAATTGCCGAACTTTCATATTGATGGAAGCGAACTTCAGTTTAAAGATACAGTAAAATTCCTAGGTGTATTTTTCACTGCAAAACTTTCGTGGAAAATTCATATAGAAAATACTTTAACAAAAGCTAGAAAGTGTTTAAATATTCTCAAAATTGTTAGTAGGCACTATTGGGGTCAAGACACTCCATATTTGATTCACCGCGCGACAGCCCTAGTCAGATCAAAACTCACATATGCACAGGAAATATATTTTACGGCTCCAAATTACTTACTGAAGAAATTGCAAAGTGTGGACTCAAAGGCGTATAAATTAGCATTGGGTATACCTGTGCATGCTCCAACTCTAGCTGCATATAAAGAAGCAGGAGTTATAGCTCTAGATGATTATCGCAGGCTAGCTACTGCTAAATATGTTCTAAGAAGTAGCTCTGTTGATCATTTTAATGAAGTAGAAAGAACATTAAGATCCGATATTCACTTTCCGAAAAGGGCAAGAGAAATGAAATCACTGACAACAATTGCCACTTACACTTCAGACATTCAAAGCAAATCAGGATTAAACGATAAAGATATATGTAGGTGCCCGCCATTCTCTCCCATTCCTTCATGGGAATTAATGAAAGCAAATTTTGATGTTGACTATGGTATTTTGAAAAAAGAAAATAGCCCTCACTATGCAGCATTTTCTTTTCGATCGCATGTTGAAGCTCTATATCCGAACCATTTGGAGGTATATACAGACGGTTCAGTGATAAATGATGGAAATGCTGGTGCTGGATTTGTTGTTCCTGGCTTAAAGAAAGAACAAGCTTATCATGTTGGAAAAGGCCATTCCATTTTCTCTGCAGAGCTGGTAGCTACTCTCATGGCCTTAAGGTATATTGCAAACCTTCTTATGATTATTTTACGAATTCTTTTGTGTGTTGATTCAAGATCTGTTTTTACTGTCGCTAACTTCAACTAAGCTAAAGGAAAGAGCTGACATTATAATTGAAATAAGGCATCTTGTTAATTTTCTAATGCAAAAAGGTTCTGATGTAACTTTTTGTTGGGTCCCTTCTCATTGTGGTGTCCAGGCAAATGATTGGGCAGATAGAATGGCAAGGAAAGGTGCAAGGAATGCAAATGGCTGCACAACTGTAAAGATTCCATTATCTGTAAAAGAGGGATATCATCTTCTGGAGGCAGTCTATAAAAAAGCCAGCCACAATGTCACAACTTTTGACAGTAAAGACTCCTTATTGCAAAAAGGTATTAATAATGAGTCACGAGAAGTTAGCTCTTTATGTTACAGACTAAAACTCAATGCGTTAAAATGCAAACATATAAACGACATTAGGTGTCCCTGTGGAGAGAGAATGTTAACGTTCCATATTTTATTCTATTGTCCGTTCACAAAGCAATATTTGCCCGATTATCCGGGAGTCAAAAACAATACTAAAGATGACGATCTCAAAGCCATTATTGATTATCAATCACTTCTTGTCACTGCAGCTAAATCTCTTCTTCGGAGTCCTATGGGGACAGCTCTGTAGTTTGCTCGTTTTGAAAATTTTAAAAATTTAAATTATAGGTATTGTTTATTGATGTTGTTTTTTTTTCTCTGTCAAACATGGTATTACGTTGATGGGGGATATGAAATGACGGGGTATTCCTATTTGTGATAAAATACTAATGTCATTCAGGATGATTTCAAGGTCCGTCTAAAAACACTATTTTGTGAAAAGACGCTAAATCAAACAAAACAAAACAAAACAAAACAACACACACACACACACACACACACACACACACACACACACACACACACACACACACACACACACACACACACACACACAAATCATCATCATAATAAATGCCAGACTCGACCATCCATCTATAGTTATTCAAGTACTAAGCGTTCGAGTAGTTATTTTGTCTTTTCAGTTTCTCTCGCTTTTTTTTTCTTCCTCACTGTATCTTTTTCCGGCCCAATACCTTTTTGTTCTGTCTTTTTCTTTTTCTTTGTACTTACTTTCGTTATGTTACCATTGTCATTTTTTTTGGGTATCAGTGTTGTTCGGATGACAGTATCTTGTTCCTCGTATTAATTGCTTCTGTAATAAATTTTAAAAGCGATGTTATCATTTCTTCGTCTCCGGATATAAGAATAGCTACTAAATCATGTCTTCTGGAAACAGGTAAAGAAAACAAACTATACTTATTTCGAATTGACTCATACCAGGGCAGTGAAAAATAAAATGGCGTTCGTCTTCAACTTCCTTACAACACACTACGCACAAATTATCCATTTCCTGATCGTCAATGAACCATCTTCTGTTAGCCTTTAATCCAAGAGTTCTCATTCTTACTCTGCCAAAACGACTTCTATGCCATCTATTTTTAATGACTGAGATATATTTTTCAGCTTGGAAAATACTTTTAAATGAGCAATACCAACTATACTTTGTGTTTTCTTCTACATGGGAATGCCAGTTTTGCTTATATGAATTAATTAAACGATCTTTAAATTCTGAGATAAAGGTAACGTCACTTCCAACTCACTGACTCATCCAAATTATACCGAAACCGTTCTCAGTAAGAACTTTTCTGATATTGTCTACCCAGTTTTCCCTTCCGTCTTCATGTTGCTGCAACAGCATTTCTTTCATACGCCTGCCTACATAATCTTTCCATTGGAAGCTTTGTAATCTTTAGCCAATATTTTACACTCAGACTGAAGAATTTGGAGTACAGTCATGACAAAGAACGTGGAGATAGGACTGAAGAATTTGAAGTATAGTCATGACAAAGAACGTGGAGATAGGACTGAAGAATTTGAAGTATAGTCATAACAAAGAACGTGGAGATAGGACTGAAGAATTTGAAGTATAGTCATGACAAAGAACGTGGAGATAGGACTGAAGAATTTGAAGTATAGTCATGACAAAGAACGTGGAGATAGGACTGAAGAAGGTGGAGTACAGTCATGACAAAGAACGTGGAGATAGGAATGAAGAAGTTGAGGACAGTCATGACAAAGAACGTGGAGGTAGGACTGAAGAAGTTCAGGACAGTCATGACAAAGAACGTGAAAATATGACTGAAGAATTTGGAGTACAGTCATGACAAAGAACGTGGAAATCACACTGAAGAATTTGGAGTACAGTCATGACAAAGAACATGGAAATAGGACTGAAGAAGTTGAGTAGTCATGACAAAGAACGTGGAGATAGGACTGAAGAAGGTGGAGTACAGTCATGACAAAGAACGTGGAGATAGGACTGAAGAAGTTGAGGACAGTCATGACAAAGAACGTGGAGATAGGACTGAAGAAGTTGGAGTACAGTCATGACAAAGAACGTGGAAATAGGACTGAAGAAGTTGAGGACAGACATGACAAAGAACGTGGAAATCAGACTTAAGAAGTTGAGGACAGACATCACAAAGAACGGGGGAAACGGACGGATTAACAAACCTCTGGAGAGAGAAGGGGGGAAACAGAAACACATAAAAATAATGTAAGACAGTTGCACACTCAGAAAGAAAGAGAGAGAGAGAGAGAGAGAGAGAGAGAGAGAGAGAGAGAGAGAGAGAGAGAGAGAGAGAGAGAGAGGGAGGGAGGGAGAGAGAGAGAAAGAATGAGGCAGGCAGACAGACAGACAAACAGAGGCAGAGATAGAGAAACAGACAGAGAGCCCATGCGAGCGAGTGATCGAGCCAGAAACCGACAGACAAAGACAGACAGACAGACACAGACAGAGCGGGATGTGCGTGTGTGTGGGTGTCAGAGACAGGGAAGGTCCAGCACAGCTTACACACAAGCCAGCGCTGCTCTGTTCATTGGCCAGTACACCAGGCACAGGTGACAACGAACCGTTAGGAAACCAATTACTGGAGGCAGCATGTACCGCTGACTTGACAACCTGTCTGTCACCTTTTGTGACCCCCCCCCCCCCCCCCTCCCCCTTCCCACCCAGCCAGTCGTGTCTCCGGCTGCGAGCGTACGCAGTTTGGGAGTGAATCTATGTCTGTGTGTGTGGGAGTGTGTGTGTGTGTGTGTGTGTATGTGTGTGTGTGTGTGTGTGTGTGTGTGTGTGTGTGTGTGTGTGTGTGTGTGTGTGTGTGTGTGTGTGGAGTGTGTGTGTGTGTGTGTTGTGTGTGTGTGTGTGTGTGTGTGTGTGTGTGTGTGGCATCTGTGTGTGTGTGTATGTGTGTGTGTGTGTGTGTGTGTGTGTGTGTGTGTGTGTGTGTATGTGTGTGTGTGTGTGTGTGTCTGTGTGTGTGTGTGTGTGTATGTGTGTGTGTTCGTTCGTACTTCTGTTTAACGTCTGTTCACTTTGAGTGATATTAGACGTGAATGAAAGAAGAGAGTGACTGACTGAATGAATGATTGAATGAGTAACCCTGTGTGTTGTGTAAGCATGAATGTAGGCCTTTGTATGTGAGTGTGTATGTGTATGTATCTGTATATGTGTCTAAACTGAACAATAAACATATCAATAATCTTAAATACAACAATTAGTGGGGGGAAAACAACTAACATATAGCGAGAAAACAAAAATCCTTCACTATCTTAAACAAAATGAGTTAGCTCAAAACTATCTAAATAAAAACCCCAATCGGACTATGTATTAAGTATTCAGCTATTTCGATCAGCAGAGAATGATTCGAAAGTAGATCTTGCAAGTTTTTTTTTCAGAAAAAGTATTGGATCGTAATGATGTTGGTAAGAAAGTAGCCAACTTGTGACAGTTGAACAAAATGTGGTTCAGTGTTATCTCTTTACCACAAATACAGTTAGTATTCTTACTAAACTTTGTTTTCAAAGCATTTAGCTTTAATCGAATTATAAGGGAAGATATTTGTCTGGAATAATAAACTGGAAGATCAGACATTTTTCTTAATACAAGGTCTATTGGAAAAGCTTCCCATTGGTTGGATGAAATCTCGGTAGACGTATCAACATTTGTTTGAGCTCTCTTCCGTGCAGTCGATTCAAGGGAATGATAACATTCTACTACTGACGGTTTTATTTTCAACTCAGAAAATGACCCTGCTTTTTTAGCACCTTTTGTCGCAGCCCTATCAGCCAATTCATTTCCAAATATACCAGTATGCGAAGGAATCCAGCAAAATTCTATAATAATGCCTTTAGACACCAGACAGTATAAAAGATATTTAATTTCAAACACAAGGTCGGGTCGTGTCGATATAATAGAGGAGTCAAGGGCAAGTAGGACTGATTTTGAATCTACAAAGAAAACTATCTGAGCGATGTTAATGGGAAGATCTGTTAGAAATTCCGTTGCCATCATTATAGCTACTAATTCGGCTGTGAATATAGATAAATTGCTACCCACAAAGAACGATCTTTGAATTTTAAGGGAAGGAATAACAAATGCTGCACCAACATTTCCATCATCTAAAACGGAGCCATCAGTAAACACCTGAAAATGATTTTGATATCTTTCGTATACATGTGATTTTGCTAAATGTGTGATGATATTAATATTTACCCTTTTTTTGATATCAGAATAACCAGTATCAAGAATAAGTTTTGGTATCTCCCATGATGGAATATCTGAAGAAGATGGTTTTTTAGCCACTTCTTTAATATCTATTTTTGAACATTTAATTAAATCAGAAGTATATGTAGCTATTGTTTCTTGCGATTTAATCGTAATTGCCCTTTTTGGAAAGTCAGTGTCAGATCTAATTTTTAATTCTTCTTGAATGTAATTATCACCAGCACTCGATTTTATGACAAATTTTGATGCAGCTAGTTCACGATAATCATCAAGGGGCAAGATTCCAGCTTCTCTATTTGTCTTTGCGTTTGGTCTGAACCAATACACTAGGGTTTTTTTCCTCCGTGTGTGTGTGTGTGTGTGTGTGTGTGTGTGTGTGTGTGTGTGTGTGTGTGTGTGTGTGTACGCACGCACGCACGCACACACACACAAGCAAACGCACACACGCGTGCGCGCACATACAGAGAGAGAGAAGGAGGGAGATCATACAACATGTCTTAACTCGACTATCAAAATTTATTATTAGTCAGTATTTTATCTTGATTATGCAGGAATATACACCCGAAGACTGTTCGACTGAAATGAAGATAAATATCAAACCATTTCACACACTCATACACGAACCATTTTATAAAAATCAAGCCATTTCACACACTCATACACGAACCATTTTCTTTTTCCGATTAGATCCTGCCTCCAATTATTTCGCAAGCGATACAGTTGTATCGTTACCATCAGACATTAAGATTTCGATTAGATACTACATGTCGGCTTCTTTGGTCTGAACCAATACACTAGGTTTTTTTTTCTCCGTTCATTATAGTCCCTGCAACCGAAGATGAAATGACTCTCACCCTCCGGAGCATGGTCACACATCGGACAAAGAGGAATCACGGAGACCAAGCCACATTTTAATTCGAGTTTAGATCTAAGGTCATTAATCTGACTCTTGCCAGACATGTTCTGTGCCGTTTGTTAGCAGTAACCAAACAAGATATTTTCTGCTTCAAATAGTGATTTAAAGAAACGGGACTATATACGTTTACCATTAGCTTCCATTTCCCTGTGCCCTCTTTGTTCATATGATACTGTTAGTCTATCTTTAAATTCTGTTATAAAGCCACATGTGTACCCTACTCTGGCGATCCAGACAATTCCACGTTCATGCTCTTTTAAGTTTTCGTGATTTAAAACAGTGATGCTGACCCTCCTCTTCGTGCACTGACAGCGTGGTATACCGGCCTACACAATTTGACATTGGTAGCCTAGTTTTGTTTATCCAGTACTGTATACACTTCACAAATGGTTTATGTAGGATGGATGTATGACCGATTCACCATACAAAGTGGTATTTAAAGAATGTAATAGCTCTCCTATAAAAGCCATGATTGCAAATACAAGTCTCTGAACATCTGCTGCATAAGTTCAGGCTGGTTCTATCTGTGTGTAAAAAATAGAATTGAAAACCACTCGTGTTTTTGGAAACTAACGTGCGCAAATACTTCAGAGTTTCCGTCACACTTTCTACCGCCCTCCCACCCCCTTTTCTACTTGATTCGGCCCATGCGAACATCAAACAGACTTGCAGTGAATAACATTCCAAAATATTCATACGAAATTGCGACTGTAATTTCCCTTTCTCTTTATAACCATCTTTCATGTGCTGGAAGGTAACCTCTTGCCAAAAATCAAGACATTTGTTCAGATAGATTGTAACTGCAGCTTGTCTGTTCCCTGTTTGGGCCCATTTAACCGATTTTGAGGTCCAGTAAGAGTGTCTGACACAAGAATGACATCATCAGCAAACAACATCAAGAACAGCACAAGAATCAGTTGAGTATTTTGTCTTCATTTTTTTATACGTCAGTGAAGGATTCGTTTATACAAAAAAGAACGAACAATTGAGGATTTAGGAGGCACCCGTGTTCTACTCTCAGACATCAGAAGAAGAAAAAAAAACACCTTTATCACGTACACATCCATGCATCGAATTGCATGTACTCCTAAAGGTCAAATGCAGCTGACATGTTGTACTCGTTTGCACCACAAAACGTTCCTATTAACAGAACCGAGGGCCTTTTTTTTTCATCCACAAAAGCCACACATGCAAATATATATTACGTTTGAGATAATTCTGGACTAATGCATACAAACTAGATGTTATCTATGGTGTTGTGATTAGCCCAAACCTGCCGCTTCTTCCAAGATCTTCTCCTCTCTCTCTCTTTTGCTTAATTTGTGGGTATAAATTTACTTATAATGTTGTTAATATCATTCCGATGTAATTATCAGGCTTATTTGTGTTACATTTTTATGTATTTGAATAACGGTAGACTTGATTAATTGAATAAAGTAAGAAGAAAAATCACCACAGAGTGATTGCAATTTGTCTTTACATTTCACTGATGATAAAGTGTGAACCAGCAAATTCACTCGTGTTAAGTTATTAATACTTGACAGCACCTCCGGCTCAGATATTATGTCATTATACCGACGTTCGTTGCCCATCCACATTGAGCATGACGCTTAAATCTTAGAAGAGGAAGAAGAAGTGGGAGAAGGAGCAGAACAACAAGAACAAGATTAAGTAGAAAAAGAAGAAGAGTGAGGAGGTGGAGGAGGAGGTAAATGAAGAAGAACAGCAACAACGACATTAGCAACAACAGCAATAACAAAAGGAAGGAAGTAAGTCGGAGGGAGGGAGAGAGAGAGAGAGAGAGGGGAGAGAGAGAGAGAGAGAGAGAGAGAGAGAGAGAGAGACCGACCGACCGACCGACCGACCGACCGACCGACAGACAGACAGACAGACAGGCAGACAGACAAGACAGACAGGCAGAGAGAGAGGATAAAAACTTCGGTCGATGTTATGTAATCTCCTTTTGAATTTTAGTCACCCCTTTTCTTGTAAAGAACAACGCCAGTCAGTCCCTTACTTGTCTGTGTAATGGGTTTTCACGAGACAAAAGTCATAAATTTTTTAAAGAAATGGCAGCAACTCCAGTAAAGGTCAATGCGACTGCAGAAAGGGGGAGAAAAAACACCGATCAGCAGATTTGGGAAGATTGAGGGGGGGGGGGGGGGAAGACAGACAGACAGACAAGAGA
>CM031600.1:5861505-5886505 GCA_018398815.1 Conus ventricosus | reverse complement strand
CAGCAGACAACATCGCAAATTCTCACTGGTGAGAGTACGTTGATAATCAGTTGCTTCTTCAGAGCCATTAATCCCCCCTTTGTGCCCCCACCCTTCTCCTTATCTTTCCTACCCTCTCCTTTCATCTCTCCTCCTCTCACACCACTGTCCGACTCTGGCGTCCGTTCTCTGGCTCTGTGTCGCCTCCTTTCTCCGGCTCTGTTCGCCTCCTTTCTCCGGCTCTGTCTCGCCTCCTTTTGCCCTGCCTCATTAGTCTGCCCAGCAGCAGTCTGAACTGTTCTGACCTTCATTAGCTCTGCTGTCTCTGGCAGTTACGCAACGAACAACTGCATACTCCTTCTGTAAGTAAGAAGTTCACACCCTGAGATTTTGTCCGGACACTTTAGTCTTCTTTCCTTTTTTTCTCAGCCAAGTCGCCTACGTAATCCTGATACGTATCATCAGCAGAGAGGTGCACATGACGTAACATTTTGACAAAACATACACGATACGTTACTGCATTGATTCGCCCCTTTGGGATTTCTTCCGTGCTAAGCGGCCTATTTTCAACGTTTTTGCAACAACATTTTTGGTCACTGTCTACATACTAGATTGACCTCATAAATCAAATTTTCTCTTTGTAACAATAACCTTTTCTGGGGAATTTTGGTCTTTGTCTACGTGATAGATTTCACCTTGAAAAAAAGACGCTCATTCCCTATGAAATTCGTTTCTTCTTTCACTATTGCTGGTCTTTGTCTACATTTTAGATTCACCTCCAAACAAAGGCTTCTTTACTACAACCACTTGTATTTCTTGAATATTTTGATCTCTATCTACATACTGAAATACCTTCAAATAAACATTCCTAGCTCCATACAAAGACCTTTTTAGGTCATTTTTCAGTCTCTTTCTACATACTAGATTAGTCTCCAAATAGGCTTACTCCATATAAAGACTTTATTCTTGGACATTTAAGATCGTTTCTCACGACTGGGGTTTCAAGTCTCTGGCTCTGAACTACACAACAGCTTGGATACGGTGTTGAGGGTTGAAGTCGGTATGCTTGAGATTTTCGGTTTGAAAGTTTCTGTAAACATTAATGGTTAATTTTCATGTACACGAACACATACCAACATCTTTTTTTTTAGCTGTTGCTCAGTTCAGAGACATCTAGGTTGTTCTCCATTCATAAGAATAGGTCACATTTTTTGTCTTGATCCACACACTAAATTTATGTTTAAATAAAGGCCCTTTCCAAAAAGAAATATTTCTTTGCAACATCTTGGTCTTTATCTGCGAACTAGATTTAGCTCCAGGCAAGGCCGTTCTCTCTTCAAAGACCGATATTCTTTTAATTTTGTTTATTTGTTTCTACGTAACAGATTTGCCTCAAAATTAAGACCACTTCTATATACAAACATGTTGTTTTCTTTTTGTCTGGAACTTTTCGTTGTCTTTGTCAACATTCTACATCTACCTTCACATAAAGATTCCCTCCCTTTATACACTTGTTTTTGGACTTTCTTTTTGCCTCCTTCATCCTGCTTTGAAATTCCAAGTAAGATTCACTCCCTTTATACACTTGTTTTTGGACTTTCTTTTTGCCTCCTTCATCCTGCTTTGAAATTCCAAGTAAGATTCACTCCCTTTGCAACCCTTTTTAGCGAAAACGGTTTTGTCCTTATCTACACCCGAGAGTTATCTGTAATAAACGATAATTTTCTTTTCTTTGTCTACACTATTTTTTCCTCCGTCTTTGTTCAGAGATAAAAAAGACACACCACAATTGTCTTTTGAAAAAAAATTTGAAGGTCTTTCATTAATTAAGAGGTCCTACTGTCATTGCCTTCAAGCAGAAAGCATGAGAGGGAAAAAGGAGAGCACAGATTAAAAGCCTCTCCATCATTCATGTCAAGCCCAAGGGACTGGCATTCCCATTCCCACCTCACTATCCGCGACCTTAACAGGTTCCTCCTATACCCACCCCTACGCCCTTCCAGCCAGAGATCACCCGTCTCCCCCCCCCCCCCCCCTCCCCCCCCCCCCCCCCCCCCCCCCCCCCCCCCCCCCCCACCCTCCTCCGTTTGTCCTACCTCTAGGCATTGTTTCTGTCACCATTTTCTACGACTGTTTTTCTGCCATACCAACTGCTTTCAATCTCCTTCAAAGAACCGGCCATCTTTTACCAAAACGATTTTGGTGGAAGGGTGATGGTGGTGCTCTTGTTGTTTACATTGGGGTGGTTGTTGTTGTTGTTGTTGTTGCTGTTGTTGTTGTTACTGATGCTGAAGCTGCTACTGCTCCATACGTTTTTGTCCCTGTCTAGTCTATCAGGAGAATTGTATAGCTGGGGTGAGAACGGGGATAGCGCAAGGGGGGGGGGGGGGCGAGGGGGGGGGGGGGCGAATTCTGTCTGGCTGAAAACCCATAAGAACGTGCGTTCCTTCAAAATGTCACGAGAGGTGGTTTGGTTTATAGGTTTTTAGGCCTAGGGAGGAAGAAAGAGTTGAGAAAGGGGATAGGCTGGGAATTCTCTCTTTCCCTCCCTCCCTTCTCTCTCTCTCTCTCTCTCTCTCTCTCTCTCTCTCTCTCTCTCTCTCTCTCTCTCTCTCTCTCTCTCTCTCTCTCTCTCTCTCTCCTCTCTCTGGCTGTCCCTTTTACACACTCAAAGACACACTCACACTGAGCTACATACGCATGCACGCAAACATGCACACACACACACACACACACACACACACACACACACACACACACACACACACACACACACACACACGCACACACACACAAGTCCGCTCTTTTACAATTCCTTACCGTTATTTTGGATTCTGAAGTCATCGATTCCTGTATGCAGGACGACACATCCAATCTGCTTCCAACAATAGCTGGACCATGCTAGAAGCAACAAAGCAACAAGCTAATAAATCGAGTGTCTATATGCGTGTTGTTGTTGTAGTAGTAGTTGTTGTTGTGGTTGCTACTGTTGTTATTGGTGGTGTATGTGTGTGTGTGTGCGCGCGCGCGCGTGCGTATGTTCATGTATGTGTATGCGATTGTGGATTTCTTTGTTTGTTTGTTTGTTTGTTTGTTTGTATCTCAGGATATATGGGCAACGATGACTAAATAGCCAATAAAATTGAGTGGGTGTAAGCATGCCTGTGTAAGTGCCCATCCCTCTCTCTCTCTCTCTCTCTCTCTCTCTCTCTCTCTCTCTCTCTCTCTCTCTCTCTCTCTCTCTCTCTCTCTCTCTCTCTCTCTCTCTCTTCAAAAAAATCACCTGGCGACAATTTCTAATGCACGCTGCATTTCTTCTTTTAGAAATAGATACGACGAACATGATATGATGTTAGAAATAGACACGACGAACATGATATGATGTTAGAAATAGATACGACGAACATTAATTGATGTTAGAAATAGATACGACGAACATTAATTGATGTTAGAAATAGATACGACGAACATGATATGATGTTAGAAATAGACACGACGAACATGATATGATGTTAGAAATAGATACGACGAACATGATATGATGTTAGAAATAGATACGACGAACATGATATGATGTTAGAAATAGATACGACGAACATGATATGATGTTAGAAATAGATACGACGAACATGATATGATGTTAGAAATAGATACGACGAACATGATATGATGTTAGAAATAGATACGACGAACATGATATGATGTTAGAAATAGATACGACGAACATGATATGATGTTAGAAATAGATACGACGAGCATGATATGATGTTAGAAATAGATACGACGAACATTATATGATGTTAGAAATAGATACGACGAACATTATATGATGTTAGAAATAGATACGACGAACATGATATGATGTTAGAAATAGATACGACGAACATGATATGATGTTAGAAATAGATACGACGAACATGATATGATGTTAGAAACGCGGTGTGCTTGTTTGTTTCTTTTTTTTCGGGGGGGGGGGGGGGGGGGTGTCTTTTATGCACTATGAAGAGATAGGTTTTTTTTCGGGGGGGGGGGGGGGGGAGGTCTTTTATGCACTATGAACAGATAGGTTTTTTTTCGGGGGGGGGGGGGGGGGGGTGTCTTTTATGCACTATGAAGAGATAGGGTTTTTTTCGGGGGGGGGGGGGTGTCTTTTATGCACTATGAAGAGATAGGTTTTTTTCGGAGGGGGGGGGGGGTGTCTTTTATGCACTATGAAGAGATAGGTTTTATTTCGGGGGGGGGGGGGTGTCTTTTATGCACTATGAAGAGATAGGGTTTTTTTCGGGGGGGGGGGGGTGTTTTTATGCACTATGAAGAGATAGGTTTTTTTTCGGGGGGGGGGGGGGTCTTTTATGCACTATGAAGAGATAGGTTTTTTATCGGGGGGGGGGGGGGGGGGGGGGTCTTTTATGCACTATGAAGAGATAGGGTTTTTTTCGGGGGGGGGGGGTGTCTTTTATGCACTATGAAGAGATAGGTTGTTTTTTTTGGGGGGGGGGGGGTGTCTCTTTTATGCACTATGAAGAGATAGGTTTTTTTTCAGGGGGGGGGGGTGTCTTTTATGCACTATGAAGAGAGTAGGTTTTTTTTCGGGGGGGGGGGGTGTCTTTTATGCGCTATGAAGAGATAGGGTTTTTTTTCGGGGGGGGGGGGGGTTGTCTTTTATGCACTATGAAGAGATAGGGTTTTTTTCGGGGGGGGGGGGGGTGTCTTTTATGCACTATGAAGAGATAGGTTTTTTTTCGGGGGGGGGGGGGGGTCTTTTATGCACTATGAAGAGATAGGTTTTTTTTCGGGGGGGGGGGGGGGTGTCTTTTATGCACTATGAAGAGATAGGTTTTTTTATCGGGGGGGGGGGGGGGGTGTCTTTTATGCACTATGAAGAGATTGGTTTTTTTTCGGGGGGGGGGGGTGTCTTTTATGCACTATGAAGAGATAGGTTTTTTTTCGGGGGGGGAGGGTGTCTTTTATGCACTATGAAGAGATAGGTTTTTTTTCGGGGTTGGGGGGGGGGTGTCTTTTATGCACTATGAAGAGATAGTTTTTTTTTCGGGGGGGGGGGGGGGGGTGTCTTTTATGCACTATGAAGAGATAGTTTTTTTGTTGTTTTTTTGGGGGGGTGTCTTTTATGCACTATGAAGAGATAGGTTTTTTTTCGTGGGGGGGGGGGGGGTGTCTTTTATGCACTATGAAGAGATAGGTTTTTTTTCGGGGGGGGGGGGGTGTCTTTTATGCACTATGAAGAGATAGGGTTTTTTTCGTGGGGGGGGGGTGTCTTTTATGCACTATGAAGAGATAGGCTTTTTTCATCAGAATGATTTATGTGTATACTAATGTAACGTGTTGAAATCGGTTGCACTTTGATATAACGTATTCGTTTTAAGACAAATAATTTCGGGTCTAAAGAAAAATACAAACGTCGTCGTCTTCATCGTCGTCACCGTCGTTGTCGTTGTAGTAGTAGTAGTAGGAATGATATCATTATTATCGCTATTGTTATTGTTCTCATCATCACCACTACAGGGAAATGCCACGATATGCCCTTTGCCTGACGTAACAGGGTTTCCACACAGTCGAGGGAAATGTGGATGATTACCAGGATGATAAAGACAGTAACGATCATTTGACTGCCAGTCCCAACCCTTAAACAAAGAAATGTTGCAAAATGATTAGAATAAGTAATCTAAACAAAACTTTACAACAAATCAAAATATGTAGAGTAATAATGAGATGCCAGTGATGGTCAGGATGATTATGATAATCTCGATCACGATTATGAAGCAAGAAATTGGTAATAGTAAATCACTTAGCTGGTTTTACAATGGACGAGTGATCAGAATGTTTATTGATTCCTTGAAGATGATAATGATGATGATGATGATGATGATGATGATGATGATGATGATGATGATGATGATGATGATGATGATGATAACGACGACGATCATTATGATGATGTCGATGATGATGATGATGATGATGATGATGATGATGATGATGATGATGATGATGATGATGATGGCAATGACGATGACGAAGACAGTGCTGGTGATGATGATGATGATGATGATGATGATGTGATGATGATGATGATGATGATGATGATGATGACGACGACGAACCAAAAAATAGACCATTCATTTCCTCTTACACTTGATCAGTGACCAGAACGTGCTGGTGTTGGCTTCTGGCGAAAAAGAAAGGTTTTGCTCTCTCTTGATTCTCCCAGAGCTCAAAGCGAAGGATCAGCCACAAGCCCTTTTGCCCCGGTGGGGGGTGGGGAGGGTGGTAATCGAGGCGTAGAGAACACTGGGCAGGAAAATATATTTGACATTCACAGAGATAGCGACTGAGACACTTGGGAGAGAGATAAATGATGAGACCGCCTTCGTCACTCGGGGCTACCGGTTCAGATGGAGGGGGAGTACGGTACAGGCCGGAGTGTGTGGGGAGGGGGATACAGACGCTGCGGACTCCTGAAATATGTGTTCTGAAAAGGAAAAATCATGACCAGATACACCAGACAGGGAGGAGACGGCGGGTAATAATAGAGAAATAAAACACCCGATGGGAGTTGAGATAACTGTCGTATGTACATGATAAATGGAATCCGTGTGGTGGAAAAACTGATTTTGAGATTGGGGAAAATGGTGGGGTTAGAAATTGGTCGAGCTGAAGAGGGGGTGGGGTGGAGAGGGTAACCAAACGGTTTCAAATACATAATGTATATGTGGTGACGGGGACAGCTGTGGTGGTAGTGGACAGATACAAGATGCGATGGAAGGTGACGTGATTTTCTATGGCCTAAAGAAAAGTAATATATAGTATGGGGTAGTGATCAAAACAATCCGACGGCTCCTGTGGGAAAACTACTGCTGCTGAGGCTGCGGCAGAATGAACCTGAGTGTGGCTATGCACAGGACAGCAGCGTGGAAAGGAGGCCACTGAGACTGCACAGAGGACGAGACAGCAACAGAGAACCCAGTTGAGCTTTGACGGAGAACAACAGGTACTTGGACTGATATAGCACAGACACACATAGTAACATATGGTGAGAAGGGGGCGGACATTTTACCATACAGGAAATCAATGAACGGAACATGAGAGAGAAATAGACCAGCTGGATTGTCACATTTTACGATATGGGAAATCAATGAAAGGAACAGAGAGAGAAACAGACAGCTGGATGTCACATTCTACGATATGGGAAATCAATGAAAGGAACATGAGAGAGACAGACAGCTGGATGTCACAGTTTACGATATAGGAAATCAATGAAAGGAACATGAGAGAAACGGACAGCTGGATGTCACAGTTTACGATATAGGAAACCAATGAAAGGAACATGAAAGAGACAGACAGCTGGATGTCACAGTTTACAATATAGGAAACCAATGAAAGGAACATATCAGAGAAACAGACAGCTGGATGTCACAGTTTACGATATAGGAAATCAATGAAAGGAACATATGAGAGAAACAGACAGCTGGATGTCACAGTTTACGATATAGGAAATCAATGAAAGGAAACATATGAGAGAAACAGACAGCTGGATGTCACAGTTTACGATATAGGAAATCAATGAAAGGAATATGAGAGAAACAGACCAGTTGGATATCAGAAGTCTGCAGACGCTATAAAAAAAAAACGCCTATACGATCGGAAATGGCGGTTGAATACAGATTTGAAACAAAGGAAAGAATGGCAAAGTTGTTACCATTGTCGTCGTCGTTGTTGTTGTTGTCGTCGTCGTCGTCGTGGTGTTCTCATTTACTATTCGAATGTCTAGTTTGTCCGTTCATTTGATGAAAACGGTGATTTCAGATTCTGAATACATTTGACTATTACTGTACATCACAAGTTAAATGGTTAGTAATACAAAAAAGAGATGCAGTTTGTTCATTTGGCGAACATGTGACGGATACATTCGATAGCGGGCTGAAGGATACCATCGGTTTGTTCATTTGGCGAACATGTGACGGATACATTCGATAGCAGGCTGAAGGATACCATCCGGTTTGTTCATTTGGCGAACATGTGACGGATACATTCGATAGCAGGCTGAAGGATACAGGATGGCTGAGGAACGAGAGAGACAGTGACGTACAATTCCAGCTGAACAACTTGTGGGGAACAACCAGTATCCATCAGCAAATGAAATAGGCCACATCTAGAGGGGATCACCAAAGAAGAAGAAAAGATAGAACATGAAAAGAAACTCAACTTACAGAAAGTTGCAAATTCCCACGGCGTGTTCACATGTCCACTAAGACCAGACTCGTTCTTGTAGCGGTTCCTGCTGAAACATCTGACGACAAGCACAGAACGTGCGTGTGTCAGTCAGCCCTAATAGAAGCAGACTACAACACAAGTTCCCACTTGTGAGCGTATTTTAATGACCATGTCTCTTTTCAGTGCCATTCATTCTCTCTGGGGTGCCACCGCCCCACTCCTTATCTTTCCTCTCCTCTCCCTCCATCTCCTCTTCCCCTGTGACACCAATTTCCAGCTTTGGCGTCCGTTCCCTGCCCCATATTCGTCTCCTGTTCACCTATCTCATTAACCTTAGCAGCAGCAGCCTGAAGTATCGTGACCTTCATTAGCTCTGCTGTCTCTGGCAATTACGCAATGGACAACTGCACTCTCTTCCTCTGAGCGAAACGTTCACGCCGGAGAGGTTGTTCAGTCAGACACTTCAATCTCATTTGTCTTTTTTTTTCAAACTAACAGGTCGTCTAGGTAATTTAATTGTGCATCATCAGCTGGCTGATGTAGATATGACATAACAATTAGACGAAATGTACATGATGCATAACTATATTTAATGCACCTTTCTTCCATGCAAAGCACTTAGTGAACATTTTTGCACAATATTTTTGGTCATTGTCTGTTTACTAGTTTGACCTCCTAATAAAGATTTCTCTCTATAAAATAACTTCCATTGGGTCATTTTCATCTTTGTCTTCATAGTAGATTTACCTAAAAGAGAACCACTCATTCCCATGCAATCGTTTGTCCTTCCACCATTGTTGATCTTTGTCTGCGTAGTAGATTCACCTCCAGATAAAGTCTCCTTCGCAACAACAACTTGAGAGAACAGTAAAATACCAATTCTAGCTCACCCAGCCCTCAACCAGTTTCGGGCTGGGTGATCCTAGAATTGGTATTTTACTGTTCTCTGACAAGTAAGACTTCAATAACCAAAAAAATAACGATTATCTACAAACAAACATATGGGTAGGGTTATCCGTTTTCAACACTAATTTACTAAACTTTTCAGATTTCAGTTTTTGCTTAATCCTGTGTTTTTCCCGATCATTTTCAATAACATCATTTTCACGCATACATTCATCAAATGCGTCTCTGTCTTTCATGTGAAATAAAACTACAGTCTTTAATTGTTTTCTAAAGTCTTTTAAAACGGAGTTATATTTTTGACATAAAATCCACACACTTATCCCAGCATGTCTTCCACTGAAAGCCAGTTTTGACAAAGTGTTTCTCTTTTTAACTATGTCTCTTTCTGCCGAACAGTCATCTATAATAAATAGTGTTTGCGTTCCCTCAAACAATTTATAAAAGTGTTCTAAACACTCACTCAGCTTATTGCTGGGATCAATTAAATATATGTCATCATCCGCCCATATAAACCTTCTATCATTATATGCTTTGTTCCATTTAAGTGTTGGGCAGAAAATTACTATATGATCAAAATTATAACGATAAACTGTTTGTAATAGGTCGAGGACAAATATTGTTTTTCCACAGCCAGTCTGCCCACAAATCATTGAACAATGAGGGGATTTTATCATAAAGTTTAACATTGGCATTGACACCAAAGTTGTCTGCTCCATAGTTTTATAACAGAATTTAATCTAATCCAGTTATTATTTTTATCATACTCTCCGTCAAAACTTGTTCAGTATAATAAAACCCTGTGAGGCCTAAATGTGTAAGATTAATCCAATTCAGTTCTGTAAGATTGTTTCTATTTAAGTCAACATTGATTTTGTTGCTTGTTGTTATGACCTTAATATCCTCACCATTGTGAAGAACGACGATGGTAGCTTTAAGACATTTAACGTCTAAGTTTTGCAGCTAATATTAATTCCTTTTATAAGGACGTCACTAACGCCCACAACCCCATCCCTCTCCACATCTTTAAAGACAGAAATTTCAAATATCATTGTGAACGTGTCTCCTAATTTTCTGCTTGGAAAGAACTGTAATTTTGTAGAAGCTTCCTTTAAAACCATTTCTCTTCTGTGGAGGATGTACTGTTTTTTCCCATACAGCATTATTTCAATCTTTTTCCGACTATTGTTGTCCGGCTAAGACTTACAGTAAAGGCCAGAGTTAATGCTTTTCTAAAATTTTTTGAGGGCAAAAAAAATGTAAATGGGTTTTAATAAATTTTTAAAATTTTATGCCCCCCTTTCCCTAAAAAATAAATTCTAAGTGCCATTTGCTGCCCGGTTTTTCAAACTTTTTTATATTCATCCGGCCAGCTTTAATTTTTTCCCTACATTCCCAAATTGTTCTATTTTTGGGAAACTTTTGTTGCCCCAAACCCCTTTTTGCGTTTATAATCCCCCATCTTTAGGTACCAAAACCTTACAAAGTCCTATCTAAACCCGTTCTTTTTCAAAGTCCCAACGTCGGGCAAGGTTTTTTAAATTTAAAAAGGGTTTTATACCCCTTAAAAGGCGCCAATGAATCCGGGTTTTCTTCGGGTTCCACGGACTTTTGTTTTAGAAAAAACTTATTATTTTTTTTCCCAAAAAAAGGGGAAAGGTTATCACTTTCCCTTTTCCTTTTTGTCTGCGTTTTTTATTTTAAATGACCCGACACCCCCACAAACTAATTTTTTTAAACTGAAAAATTAGGGAAATTTGGGTATAATTTCATAATCGCAAAAATCAGTTTTTCCCTTATGGAAGAGCTCTTAAAACAGTTGGGGGCCCTTTCCCATATAATTTTTAAATCAGTGCTCAGCTCGTCCAAAAAAAACAAGACCAATGAAGGTAATGCAAGATCGAGGGGGTTTTTTCTCCCTCATAAGTATTTTTTTGTTTGGTGTAACTCAAATCTATGATTGTCACGGCCAAAGCCTAACATTTTGGGCTAGCTTTTTTATCAAAAAGAAACCCTTTACTTCTTCTTCAGGTTTGAATGAAAACCATTGTTTTCAGTTTGGGGCATTTTTAAATTTTTGAAGAAAGGTCAAAGTTACTCCAATTCTTCTTTTAGTGACAAAACCCGTAAAAACCCAAACGGTATTGTTAATTTTGGCAAATTTTTGGCCCCTGTTTTTTTAAAATTTTTTGAATCTTCTTATTCTTTCTTTGTTTTCACTTATAAAAACCCCCATACAACTTTGTAAAATATTTCATGAAGCGAAAACCATTCTTTTTTCCGCAATTGTTATAAATAGCATTTTCTAAAAACAAAGGACGGTTTGGGGTTTTAAATTTTTTAAAACAAAAAATTTTTTAAACAAAAAAAAATGAGTGCGTTTAAATAAACGGGAGAAAAAATTATTTCTGTTGGGGCCGCACAAAAAATTTTAAAAAAAATAAAAACCGATACTCTGATTTTTCCCTGTGACCCAACTGACACTTTTCAAAAAAAGGGTGAGTCCCCCAAATTAACCGTTTATCTCCCCCCCTTTTAAAAAAAGACAACATCCCAAAATGGGTTTCACCCATCTGACAGTTTTAAAAAAAACCAGTTAAATTTTGGGCGGGTGTTTTGTGCATCAACTGGTTGGAGTATCAAACCCGGGGAACCCATTTAAATCACCCTATCCTTTGGTGAGGTCATGTCCCTTTTTTCTTTTTTTAATTACACCTTCAGACTTATTTTGACTGAACTGCAAGCACCATTCCCAAAATGACAAACCGTTTAATCCATTCAGCAACAGAATAAAACATGAAGGCTTTTAAAAGGGATCTGTAAGGGAATTCAATTTTAAATTTTAAAGGGAAGACTTTGGGACAAAATTTTGGCCCTTTTAACATGGTTTTAAAGGCCACCCCTTATTTTGGGGCGGGGAAACAGAAAGTAAAACCCTATGACTGGAATCCTCCTTACCCATCTTTTTCTTCAGGCACAGGCTTTTCCCCCCTCGGTCCATAGAGCAAGGGGCAAAAAACCCACATGGAAAAACATTTAATTTTAAAACATTTCCAAAGGGGCCTAACAAAAAAGCAGGAATAAACGAATAAACACCAAATTTGGGTACTTTTTTTTGGTGTTTGCTGGGTTTCCCAAAAGCACGGGGGCAAGATCGAGCATAACTGACCCTTCTATTTGGTTTTTGTTTCCCAAAAAAAACAGTATTTTGGGCAAATTTGGAGGAGGGCCATTAATTCAAACATTTGTTTGGGCCTTCAAGTTTTAAAAAGGGTTTCCCAAAATTTTTTTCCAATTCGAAAGATCAAAAGGTAGATTTTTGCTGTTGGCACTGGTTTATACATGCTACCCCCCTGACCTCAACCCCAAGGTAGGAACAATAAAAAACAAACAACAATAAAAAATTCTCTTTTGCGGGAAAATGAACAGAAGGTTCAAACAAACGACAAAAAATTTTCTGACCCCGAAAATAAAAAAAGCAAAAAACAAACAAGCCGACCCCCCAAAAAATAATTCACCCCAACCCCCCAAAGGCCCAAACCCAAAGGCCATTGAAGAAAAACGAAGTCCACAAAGTCCAAAAAAAAAAATTCCATGAAATAAAAAGAGGGCACTGTTTTGGGATTAACGGGCCCCTGGGATTATTTGGGTTTTTTATCTTACAAAAAAGAAACCCCCAAAAACCTAAATTTTTTTTAAGGCAACCAAAAGCCCCCTTAATTCCTTAAAAGCCAATACTTTGCGGCTTTTTTTAAAAAACCCCCCAAGAAAAAAAAAACCCCCCCTATTTACCGGTGGGGGGTTATTTTTTAGGGCTAATTTTTATTAAACCCCCCCCTTTTTTTTTGTTTTTTTTTGTTTTTTAAGATTTTTTTTGGGTAAATTTTTTTTTAATTGGTGGTTATTTTAATTTAAAGCCCGAAATACCCAAACACCAGTGTACAAAATTGAAAATCCGGGCCCCGTTATAACGCTCGCTAATGTGACTCCTTGCTCTCAAACAGTTTTTCCGTATTCGTTCTTGCAAAGCGTTGTGTCCTTAAAAAAATTCTTTGGATGTTTCTCTTTTTTCCCGCCACTTGGGGTTCCCGTAATTGTTCTCGGTTAGAAGACGCCGTTTCTATTCTTAATAAATTTCTTTTTCCCAATTTTAATTAGTTTTTGGGGTTATTTTTTCTTTAAAAAATAGCCCTAATTTTGGCTTCGTCAGCCTCAGCGATTTTTTCTTTTTCTTTTCTATATCCTAAACCTAGTTTACTTAGTTTTGGGCTAAATTTTTTATTAAGGCACCTCAAATTTTTCTTAAAGAAACGTCAGGGCCTCAAATTCTCGGGGGGGTTCGCGGATCGAGATATTTTTTAATGCTTTTTTCTTGGGGAAAAACGGGTTTTTCTGCTTGCATTACTTTCCCCGGGGCTTTTTTAAATTTTAAATTTTTGAAGCCATATTTTGTTTTTGGTTATCTTTGGGAGTTTTTGAAAGGTGTTTTGAATTTTAAAGAAACCCGCCTCCCTTCAATTTTGGTTTAGTAATCCCAAAGGGCGATTTCAAATCTTCCTTCCTAATTTTTTGCCCAAATTTGTATTCATCCCAACCAAACTTTGATGAGCCCCTCTTTTAACCCTGTAAGCGAAAACTTTTTTCCCCCCGTTTTGTCTTTAAAATACAAAGGGCCCCATCTTTCATTTTTTTACAAAATCACAGGGGCTATAAATTCGGGGGGTTTCCCAAGGGCCCCTAAATTTTGGGTAAAAATAAATCAAAACCTTTACTTTCTTTTAATTCACGATGCAATGAGAGCATTGAGCGATGCGAAACAAAAGTTTTTCACTAAAAGGCCCGTCCCCCGGGAATCAGGAACATCTAATCTTCAATCCCTCCATTTTTTTAAATAATTAACTTTTTTATTTTGTTTTATAAAAAAAGGTCACAACATATGGCCCCAAATTCTTGACCCCCGCATAAAAGGGCTGAAAAAAACCCTTTGGCGTAAAAGGGAAAAAAAGGGGAATATTACTGTTCCAAATAACCCATTACAATTGATTCGACAAATTCCCTTACTGTTAAATTTCCAACCTGGGAGGGGGATGAAGTGTTTGTGCCAGGCTCTGCGCGTCTTACTTTCAAAATAGAACTTGCTTCAAAAACCCGACCAAAACAGGACAGTTTGTACAAAAACTGGGGGGGGCAACGTAAAAAAAAATTTTTAAAAAAATTTTTGGGGGGCAAGAAAAATTTTCCTTTACATAATGCAGAAAATTTTTTTTAAAACCTATTCTGTCAAAGGGAAAAACCCGGGGAATGAAAGGGCTGAATCTTGCGTTAAAGGGAATCGAAAATGAAAAGCCCTAAAACAAAGAAAAAAGGCCTGAAGATCAAAGACAACAAAAATTATTAGTTAATTTAAATCTTTTTGGAAAACGTTTTTCAAAAAACCCTTAAAATTTTGATTTTGTTAAAAGCGCATGCCCCCATATTTTAAAAGGACTTTAAAAAAGACAGATTTTTCATATGAACAAACTTTTAATCCAAAAAAATTGTTTATTATATCTACAGACACCGAAGAAAAAGTACAGCTTTTTCTGACATCTCGTTAGAGTTTGACCATCTTTAGCAAAAACCCAAAACTTAGCAAGGCGGGATCGGCAAAAATATCAGTCAAAATTAGAAATATTTAAAAAAAGGTGATTTTTCTTTCTAAATATCCTAAAAGCAGGGCAACACTAAGGGAAATTTTTTAGTTTTAGTGCGCAGCAAAAAATCGAAAAAAAGGGTATTTTATTGCTGTTAAGATGAAAAAACCTTTAAAAAAGGACAAAAAAAAAAAGTTTATTAATCCTAAAAAAACAAAAGTGCAATGTAAAAAATTGAGGTAGCCCCCTAACCAAAACTACGCAACGGGTTTAAAACCCCTTTATCAACTTTTTTAAATGAAATAAGAAAATTGTTTGGAGGGGGGAGGTGTAGAAGTCCGACATAGACCTCGTGCAAAAAACCCCCCTTTCACAACAAAAGGATTTGGGTTTGTTTAATTAACAACAAAAAAGGGTTTTAAGGATTGACCAAAGGGTAAAACAGAGGAAAATCATTACATGGAAGCGGGAAACTGCCCAAGCCCTAATAAACATTAAAATTGAAAAAGAAAAAGATGTCGATAAACCGCTTATGTATATTTTTTTTTTAATATATGAGCGCAGCTGAATATTAAAATAACAATTAAAAAATTTAACAATAAAAATTATTTTTTTATTTTAAAAAAAGCATGTCTTTTTCACATTTACCCAAAAAAGAAGAAAGCGGGCCCTTTCCTGGCGCTATAGAAAGCCCTGACAAAAAAAACCTTTCCCAGATTAACCAACTTTAACAAAAAATGCACCCAAATACAAAGGGAAAAGCCCTTTCAAAATACAGAAAAAACCAAAACGAAGGTATTTTGCTGCCTTTAAATACTGTTCCCTATGTTAATACGGGAGCATCAACTAAAAAAGCCTGCATCAGCAGGAACAAAGTGTTTTCTCTTGGGCAAGGGGCATAGGGGGCACCCCACTTTTTTTTTCAAAAACCTTAGGGTTTTGCCCTTTAGCTCTTGGCCTTGCTCATTAGCTGTAAGTACTGCCAGCAAAAAAAAAAAAACAAAACCCCCCAAAAGCACAAAAGCCGGGTTCAAAAAAATAAGGGCTAAACTTGGGTTCCTTTAAACTGACAATAAATAAAGCACTGCTGACTAAAAACATCAGGGATGAAAAATTTAATCGTCTCCCAAGGGGGCTGTTTTTGGGGACTAAAAAAGACAAAATTTTTAAAATCTTCAAAGAAAGGAAAGGGGAAAAACTTTTAGCCCAACACCCAAACACCCCCCGAGCAGAAAAAAAAGGAATGTTTAAAAAAAGTAAACGAAACATTAAACTCTTTTTCAAACAGCTCACTTTAACAACGAAAAAGGGGTTTTTTTATCTTTATTTTTATGAGCCCAAAGGGCAAAAAAAGACCGTTGATATTAAATTTGGGTTTTTAATTTTTTTTTTTTTAAATTTTTAAAAAATATTTTGAGTTAAAAAAAGAAACTAAAGAAAGGATAAGCCCATATGAAGGTCCCGGGAGGGAATTGTTTAAAGGAATTTTAAAGGGAAGAGCGTTTGTCAAAAACCACTGAATAAATATTAAAATTTAAAAAATCTTTGATCCGCAAACGTCCCGGCAAGCGTTTTTCTTTCAATTTCTCAATTTCCCAGGAAAAACTAACAAAAAGACCCGCCGGGTTTTAAAGTAATGTTAGCTTTTTAAAAAATTCACTAAAAAACAAAAAATAAAAAGAAAATCTAGAAGTCTGGGTCTCAACTAAACACCCAGACTTTTTTCCCCCTTTCAATGACTTAACACCCTTTTTGGGGGCAAAACCAATTTGCTTCCCACATTTGATGAAGCCGTTTAAAGAAGCCAAAATGAGGGGCTGGGTTGGCCCAGAGGGCGAAGTTTTAAGAGATAAAGTTTAAAACAGGCTAATTTGGGGCACCGATTGTGGCCAAGGCTTACATTCCGCTGCCTCCGAAATTGGTAGCGAAAAAAGCATTCCCTAAACATCAAAATACAGAAAACAAATGTTTTCATGGGGTTGGTTTCTTGCAAGGCTGCATCTTTGGTTGGTAAAAACGCAGAGAGATTCTCCCCTATCACCCTTTAAAAACAATGATCTTAATTTTAGTGGAATACCCTTTTTCCTTTAGCGGGACAAAATTAAACATTTAAAGGGCCAAAAAAAACCAATAACTTTTAATGTCTACACAGGGGAAAGAGGAAAAAAATCTACAGCCGTTTTAAAGTGTCCAAGGGCAGCCCAACAAAAGGCGACCCAAAACCCAAAACCCTTTTTGGCCTTACAACAAAATTTTTTCCCGCCAGCGGGGCAAACCCCCTTAAACCCCAATTGATAGCCAATGAGAAACTAATGCAGCATACTTCAAAAGAGGGGGAAAAAAACCCAAGAATTCCTCCAAAAAAATGTTTAAAAAAAAGAATTCCATCTGAAAAAGGGGGGGCCGGGCAAGCGAACATAAAAACCTGTTTTTGGCCCAGTTGCCCTGAAAAACAGAACAAATTTACCCCCCCAAACCGGATCTAAAGTAGTTTTAAGAACGCAAAATTTTTCCATATGTTTTTTACGCAACTTTGAGTGGCTTATTTTTTCCTTATAAGGGCCAGCGCCACAAAAACTTCGGAAAAAAAGGGCTTAATAGTAATCATCAGATTTGTTCATTTGCCTTCATTTTTTGTCAGGTCCCAAAAACGTCCATTCAGCACCAGAAAATATAAGGGGGACCAGATGCGCAGAATACTTTTTAAACGCATTCAGAAAGGTTTTCGCAATGATTTTCTAATAACAAAATTAAACTGAAATCATAATGACAAAACCCCCAAATCAAAAACATTTTAAATTTTAGCCACACATTTTGGATTTTTGGTTTAAAAACTAATGTCTAACAGGAGGAAACCAATCCGACAGTAAGAAAACCATGGAACCCCCATTAGGGAAAGTTCAGAGGGGCAAACCCCACCCGTAAATGCAATCTTCAACTAAATTTGAACCAAAGAAAGGAAGCTGCCTATAATTCCTTTTTACAACTTTCGAGGTTTTCGAAATCTCACCTTATAATGCAAGCAGTAACCGACCCTTTAGGGTTCATGCATTGCCCGTCATCAGAAACGTACATGGTTTTTAAATTAAAAAAACAAGTCCTTTTTTTGACCCCATGCAGCACTGATGGGACATTAGAGTCACTAGCCCATGTCCCCTTAAAAACCCGCCAATAAAGGAAGAAAAATTTTGACCCCCACCGTTGAAAGGGGGTTTTAACCCCTTTTGAATCAAGAACAGTTTGGGGGAAAGGGTTTTAAAGAAGACACACTTCCTCCTAAAGTTGCGTTCTGTTCTAGTCTCAGAGGGAAAAGGGAAAACATTTTACCAGATTACCAACTGCTTTAAGATGCGTGGGAGAATTTTGAGTTAAAAAAAATGGGAGACAACATGATTCATACTTGGGTGGGGAGATGTAAATTTTTTTGGGGGACCCTTTTTTGAAAATTACAGAAAGACCTGCCCTGAAACATTACAGCCCGGTCCTGTGCATTAAAAACGCGGGCCCGGGATGAGCTGGGAAAGCTTTTTAAAGGGTTTTCTAAAGTACAGTTGATTTAAATTTTCTGATTTTTTCCCCAAGGGTTTTAGATTATTGAAAACGGATTGCGTGGAGGAATTAAAAATGGGGTCCCCATCATTACTGTAAAGCAAACAAGAAAAACCCCTTTGGGCGACTAAGATCCAAGTAAAAGGCCCAACTATCCCATGTATTTAAAATGCAAAAAATTGTAAGGTGGGCCCAAAGGCCAATCGCTTCCATTTCGCAAAATTTTTAAAAAGGTTAAAACCAAGGGGGGCGGGACAAAAAATTAAAAAAAAAAAGGGAAATTAAAAATGGTTTTAGCAGTTTTACGCCAGATTTAAACGGGGCCTTTTTTTTTGGAAAATTGACCCTTTGAATATCCTCAGGAACTCCATGAACCCGCAAAAAAGAAAATATCCGTTACAGCAGAAAGTCTAAAGAGGCAAAAACAAACCGCCTAAACTTGTCCTAATCTTCGAGGGAAAAAAAAATTTTTTTCCGTCCCTTTCAGACTTTTAAAAAATTTTATTTAAGACATGGTTTGAAGTTGACGGTGTTTCCCCTCGTATAATTGGGTTTTTTACAAGAAAAGTTTTAAAAAACCATACAAATAAAAAACCAAATGATCCAGAACTAAATCCACAGATGCTTCCCGAAAAAGACTTTTTCAAAAACTGATGAACCAAAAAGTTTTTTTCGGAAAGACTGGAAATCCGCACCAAACTAAAGAAAGTTAGATTTGGGCACCAAAGAGAACGAAGCAAATTTAAACTTTACCCTTTAAAAACCCCAAATTTTCAGGACCTTTAGAAGAAATTTATGGGCAGCCTTTTTTGGGATAATGAAAGAAAAAAAAGAAAGCAATTTTGGATAAGCCCTTTTTTTTTGGGTTTTCTGTTTTAAAAATTATCAAAACTTTTTATGTTTGAATTTCTTTAAAGACAACCCTTTTTTAAAGGGCCCCCGTAACCTGAGTCCCGAGTGCTTAAAACGATACAGACAGTTTTGTTAAAAAGATATCCCCCAAAGGAAAAACATTTAAAAAAAACATGGAATTAGAAGTTTCTAAAGGCTTGGGTGGAGGTACGACACATCGATTATCCTAAAGAATTTGCCTTTGCATTCCAAACCCTTAAAAAAAGGTTTTAGAAAGAGAAAAAAAAGAAAATTTTCTGGGAAAAAATGTCAAGGAGGGTTTGTTGGGTTTTTGGGAAAAAATGGAAAATAAAATTTTGAGCCAAAGGGGAAAAAATATCAAAAAAACCAAAAGGGGAAAACCCCCCATGTTTTTGCAGTCAAAAAATATTGCATGACAACAAAAAAAGAAACATTTTTTCAAAAACAAACTTTTTATCATGACCAAAGTAAAAAATACGATCTAATCTACAAAGAGGGCAACAAAAACTGTTTTAACAAAAAGTCATTAGATTTGAACAAACACAAAAAGGGGTAATTTTTTTAAACCAGAGGTTTTTCCCCTATGCAATCGGGCATTGGAAAAAAAGCCTAAAAAATATATCTTTTTTCGGGGATATATTCGGGTCCCAATTTTTTTATCAACTTTATCTATAAAATCAATCATATCATCCTCCAAATTTAGACAAATTTTTTTTCATTTGCTTGATGTGCCAAATTTTTTATTATTTCAAGATTTTCTTTATTCCATATTTTTATAGTCAAAATTTGGTTTTGGGCTGTAGGGATTGGGGGTTTTGCAGGGGTTCTGAACCCCCACAAGTGTTGCTTTTAAAAGCACAATTTTGTAAACTTTTGTTTTTTCGTATTAAAACCCAAAGGTTTTCTTTTATTTATCATTCTTGCTACCTCTTTTAATTCCCTTTCCCGTTCCCCCTTTTTTTCATTTTTGGGGGTTTTTTTCCCTATTAACTCAAATATAATTTTCCCTAAATCAGTTAAAACAAACGGGGGTCGGCGGAAATTATCTGCAGTTCTTCCTTCAAAAAAAGATCTTTGAGGAGGGGTGGTTGTTTTTTGTGTCAGTTTCCGTAAAAAATTAAAACAGCGGTTCATTTTTAAAAATTCCTTTTTTTTTCATTGGATCAAAACCCCCAAACTGGAACGGTTTTTTCCCGACGAGGGTCCCCCCCCTGCTTCTCCCGCAAATAAAGGTACATTAACCTTTCAAACCAAATGGTAAATTTGCTGGGGTGAAGACTCTCCTTTAACAACCAATTAAATTTTTTGTTTTTTTTGATTGCTTGTACCGTTTTTTACCCCGGTTTTAATTTTTTAAAATTTTTTCATTTTTCATTTCACGAAACCCGTGGGGATCCCTTTTAAAACCCCTTTTGTTTTTCCCAGAAAATTTTCAATCAGCTCTCTTTTGATACCCGGAGAGAAAAGTCTTTTAGAAAAAAAGTTTGTTAAAGTTTTCAAATAAAACCTGTTGATCTGTGACCTCCCGGGAAAGCCTCTTTTAATGGGAAATCTATTTTTTTAAAAAATAATTGATTTACTCCGGGCCCTTTTAAAATTCTTTTCCATATCAAAATTTAATCATGCAGGATTAAATTTAAAGGGCCCGTTGATATATTTAAATTTATAGGCAACAGCAACAGCAGAAACAAATCTTTTTTTGTTAAAAAATTTTCCCCAAACTTTGTTCTTTAACTACCCCAATGACCCGTAAGTGCGTCTTTAAAACTTTTTCGTCCAATCGATCATGGGGAAATATAGAAATCCATTTTATGGGGGTTTGTTTGGCGGGTTTTTTCAAAAAAGTGGGGGTCTCTGTATTCGTTTTTGGCCCCTGGAAATTTAAAATTTTCCAAATTTTGCTTGTTTTAAAATAACCATTTTCCTTTGCTGTTTGTTCGCTGACTCCCGCTTTCCCTTGGGGTTTTGCTTTTTGAATTTCTGTTATTCCCTTCCAATATCCTTTTGGCCCAATAATAGATTTTGGTTTATTTTTTATTTGCCAATTAAAATTTCGCCAAAAAAATACACCCAAAGGTCCAAACCCAAAGACCAAAAACGCGATTTTCTTGCATCTTTTGTTTTTCTGATGGATGATAAAAACGCTGAATTTTTTGGGGGGGCAATGTCTCAATTGGCTTGCCCTTTTTCAGAAAATAATTTTTTTATCACTTGATCAACATCTTTAAATGTGTAAAAAAAAAAAAGCCCCCGTTTTTTTTTTTCAGGGGTGTCATTTAAAAAAATCCAAAATCTCAATTCCTGCTTTTCATAGTGACCCTTGGGGGCTGCCCCTAGTTGCTCCATAGCCTTTTTTAAATTTTTTTTCTCCCCGTCGCCTCCCCCCAGTTTTTCTAAACGCGTAATTACTTTCCCCCTAAAACAAACGCATTTTTCCACAGCACCGCCAATCATCATTAAAAGTAAGCCATTTTTAAAAATTTTAATTTTTTTTTCATATTAATTTCGTCTGGAATTATTCCCCCTTTCTTAGCTAAAAAATCTTTCGAACAAAAGAAAAACTGAAAAGAAAGCAATCAAACTTTGCCAAGCTTCCCAAGTCAAATTTGCCCGATCGCCGGTTTTATTTTTAACCCCGGCTTTTAAACCCAAACTTTTGTATCCAAAACTTTAGGGGCCCCCCAAAAACAGCAGAATGGTATACAAGGTTTTGGGAACATTTTTTTTTCGGTGCTCCCAAATTTTAAAAAAAAAAATAATTAAAAATTAATTTAAAAAAAAAAAAAAAAAAAACGATGATCCCACTAAAAAGCTACAGGGGGCCAAAACCCTTTTCCGAACTTTTGAAAACCAAGTTGATGACCAACAAATTTTTGTCCAAAAAAAGGGAAAAGGTGTATTCTTTGCAGCATGTGGAAAAAAAAAAACAATACCTTTTGGGGAAAAAAAAATTTAGCATAGAACAGATTCAACAAATGTCGCCACAAACATTTTGAAATAAACCCCAACAGGTAAAAAAGCGCAAAAGGATCAAAATTGGGAAAAAGTGTAAAACAAAAGGTTCTTAGTTTTTACACTAAACCAGTTAGTAGATTTGGGGCCCATCGATTTGAACAAGATTTTAAAAAATGGAATTTTAAAACAGGGTCCCTTTTTAAAAAATCATTAGAGTCTCTAGGGTTTTGAATTTTGTAATAAAAGTTTGGAACATTATTTTTCGCCAGCAACGCGGGGTTAAATTTCTTTTTAAACCCAAAAAGGGTTTTGTTACCCTTCAAAAAACCGAGCCAAAAAAAATCAGCAGAAAACAATTAAAAAACTGAATCAGGGGGAGAAAGTGACCAGTAAAAAGCCCCTCATCCTGGGCGGGTTTTAAGCAGGAAAAAGATTAGCGAGGGAAAAAGACAAAAATAATTTAAAGTTTTCAAAATATAACCCCTAATGGAAAAAAATAACGCCGCCAAACCCAAAACCCCCAGTTTTTTTTCAAAAGCCGGCTATAAAAACCCCCAGAACAAAACAATTGATTCAAGGCCCACAGCACCAAAGTCTCCAAAGGAATATTGAACCCTTTAAAATGTTTTGTCCCTTTTTGGGGGCCCCTTTCTGGGTGCTGGGGGCGTTATTACAGTTATAAAATAAAATAAACAGCGACAGCAAAACCAAAGAAGTCCAAACAAAACTCCCCCGCCCCAAAAAAACAGAACCGAACACCAAAAAACAAAGCCAAAAATGCCAACAACAAAAGATCCCTTTTAACCATTTTCCAAAAGCCCAAAAATAAATTTTAAGAACTTAAATTTTAAAATTTTTTTTTTTTTTTTTATAAAAAAAGATCATGACGGATTATTTATTTGGTTTTAAAAAGATGAAGCAATAAATAAAGACATGGAGTCTATAAAAACATTTTCCCCTAAACCCGAAATTTTAATCAAAAGCGGTTGCTTACGATGTAAAAAACTTCATTTAAAATTTTTTGCCCGACCAAACTGCGCCAAAAGGACGCTGAGCAAAAAAACCCAACAATGACGCATTTTTTGAGGCGGTTTTGTAAATATATTAGACATCTACTATTTTTAAAACAAAAACATAATTTATTGTTTTTTCTGATAATTAAAAAGATAACTTTAATAAGGAGACGGTTGGTTAAAGTTCCCTTAAAAATTTGGGTGACTTGAAACAAACCCAGAATTCAGGGGAAAACTTTGGGGAAAAACTTAAAAAGTAAGGGTAAGCACAAAAAGGGATGACGAAGGGAAAAACTTAGAAGTGACTTAAATTAAAAATTGAATTGACAATAAGGGGGTAAGGGGGGTAAAATTTGAAGGACTTGGTTTGGAATTAAGGGTTAGTAAAAATTAAAAATGCCCGGGGTGTGTCAAGTGGGCAAACTTTCGAAAATAGTTTTATTGGTGGGGGTTTAGTACTTTGGGAGTAAGAACCCTTTTTAATGTTTTTGGTGGAACCTTTAAGCCCTTGGAAAAAATATGAACCCCCAAGTGGTCTCCCCCAATTTTTTACTGTTTTAAAAAATAAACCTTTGGTGTCACGCATCCCCGGCCCCCAATTCCCCTCACAAAAGGATTTTCCGGGAAAACGGGAAGGTTTACCGTTGCCCGCCTGCAAATTGAAGGTTGGCAAAACCAAAGAATTTTAATTTTGGGGTTGCCCAAGTTTACTGAAATTTTTTTTAAAAAAAGGGGGAGTTGCTTTTTTGGGAACACTGTAGCCAAGGTTAAATTCCTTTAAGGAAGGTTTTTCAAAGGGGGTTAAAATTTTGAAGTGTTAATTAAAAAGATGGAAAAAAGGATTGTTTTTGCCCTTTTTTTCCCCCAAAGTTTGGTTTTTGAAAATAATGTTTTTTTTTTAAAAAAGAAGTCTTTGGGCCAGTAAAACGGGGGCCAGGGATTTCCCAAAACATTTAAAGGAAAAAATTTTATTAAATTTTTGGAAAAAATTAAGCCAAATGAAAAAAATTTAAAAATTTTTTTATGTTTTAAAAATTCCCCAACCCAAATTTTTTTTTTAATAATCGTTATTTTTTTGGTTATTGAAGTCTTACTTGTCAGAGAACAGTAAAATACCAATTCTAGGGTCACCCAGCCCGAAACTGGTTGAGGGCTGGGTGAGCTAGAATTGGTATTTTACTGTTCTCTACTTGCCTTTCTTGAACATTTTTGTTGTCTGTCTATACATTAAAAACACCTCCAGATAAACATTCCCAGACCCATATAAAGACTTCTTTTAGGATCATTTGGGGGTTTCTGTCTACGCACTAGATCAAATGCCGAATATTGACTTACTCCATTTAAAGCCTTTTTTTCTCGATCATTTGTGACCCATTCTAATGATTGCGGGAGCCCAAGTGTCCGGCTCTGAACCACAAAACAGCATGGAAACGGTGTTGAGTTTTGAAGTTTTATTTGTTTAGGATTTTCGGTTTTAAGATGTTTTTTTAAACAATGATTACTGTTTGCTTGCCATACCCATACCGACATTGTTTGTAGCTGTTGTACAATTGAGAGACAGTGTCTTTGGCCCACAGTCACAATTTTTTGTCTTTGTCAACACACTAAATTTACGTTCAAATAGAGGCTGCTTACAAACAAAAAACAATACAAAACTAAACTAAACTAAAACCAAAGATATGTATATCTTATATGGGGGTGTATTTTGGGTGTGAGTGTGTTTCTGTGTGTGGGTGTTGTGTGAGTGTTGGGGAAGAGTGGGGGGGGGGGGCTGGTTATGGAGTCTACACGGGTGCAATGTTTAATACTGATCACTTTCGTTAACTGTCAAATTTTCATTTGTTCTCTGTTGGATTGTTTGAT
>CM031600.1:5849005-5851505 GCA_018398815.1 Conus ventricosus | reverse complement strand
CTCTCTCTCTCTCTCTCTCTCTGTCTCTCTCTCTCTCTCCCTCTCTCTCTCTCTCTGTCTGTCTCTCTCTCTCTCTCTCTCTCTCTCTCTCTCTCTCTCTCTCTCTCTCTCTCTCTCTCTCTCTCTCTCCGTTTATGTACTGATCTAGATGTCTCTTTATCTATCTACCCATCAGCTAAGTTGCTCATCCATCTGTGTGTGTCTTCGCCCTGTCGTGGCCCTGAAGATGGACCATGTAGATGGCCGCGCCAGAAAGAGGATTGGAGTTTATTCCTTGCAGATGACTTTGCATCCATTAGACATGTATGAATCCAGAACATTCTACGTAACTACTTGGTCCCTACGCATCAATCGAAGATCACTAAGTGAGGCATCGTCTGATTTCTCCCGTGTTCCAGAAATACCACTCTGTTTCCAGAGCAGAAAAGAAGCCATTGCAGAGAGGCCAGCAAGCGCGATCAGGACTGCATCCGTCGGAGATGGTTTTGCCGTGCTGTAAATGTTCAGACTTCTTCTAGACCTCTGTTTTCCTGCCTCGTTTCCTGCGCTGCCCCTGTGGACCCGCTACTACGACAGTGCTTTTGATGCCCACGATCAGCTGCTTACATAGGGTCGTGTCGCTGCCCCTGTGGACCCGCTACTACGACAGTGCTTTTGATGCCCACGATCAGCTGCTTACATGGGCCATGTCGCTGCCCCTGTGGACCCGCTACTACGACAGTGCTTTTGATGCCCACGATCAGCTGCTTACATGGGGCCATGTCGCTGCCCCCGTGGACCCGCTACTACGACAGTGCTTTTGATGCCCACGATCAACTGCTTACATGGGGTCATGTCGCTGTCCCTGTGGACCCGCTACTACGACAGTGCTTTTGATGCCCACGATCAGCTGCTTACATAGGGTCATGTCGCTGCCCCTGTGGACCCGCTACTACGACAGTGCTTTTGATGCCCACGATCAGCTGCTTACATAGGGTCGTGTCGCTGCCCCTGTGGACCCGCTACTACGACAGTGCTTTTGATGCCCACGATCAGCTGCTTACATAGGGTCATGTCGCTGCCCAGTACCTACAGTGCACAGAGATCAAATGATTTGTGACCCACTCCCACAAAGGGTACAATAAGTCTGTTTTGGACTTTTTGAGTATTTAGTATCATCAAAAATTACAGAAAAGGAGCTTTCTGGTGATATTATTTTCAAGAACAGGGGACAATTCAGCAGGAAAATATAAGCATTGAAAGTTGGTTGGTTGGACGGCGGCCATTTTCAGTAATTGCCTTTCAAAGTGAAATGAAGGGTTCTTGTCCAAAGACCCTAGCAACGGTGTTTAAAAGGTCGTCAGGCAACCCACGTGAGGAGACACTGCACTGCTGCCGAGTCACTTCAGTGGTGTTCAGAGGCGCTTTTACTGGCCCCGCTTACGTAGGAAATCAGCTGCTCGGCCTTCTTGACCTTAATGATTGCTTCGTCAGTTGAAAGAGAGAGAGTGAGAGGAATTGTCATCTATTTCATAAATCTAGTTGGTAGAAGTATTTTTTTTACCAATATTTTGATGGATTTGTTAAGGGTTTCTTCTCTCTTTTTTTTCATCAGAGGATTTGGCAGAGGAATTTTCTTTATTTCTAATCGGCTGATTCAGTTGTGGAGTTTTCGGCTTGTCAGTGGGTCGGTAGATTTGTATAGTTCCTTCTTTTTGTCGGTCGATTTCGTTCAGGTCTTTTCATCATCTTATCGTATATTGAGTATATTGTGGGCTTCTCACCGCAGGGTTTGATAGAGATATCGTCTTCTTTTTATCGATGGACTTGATGTTGTTTTCTTTTTGAATTGATGGCTTAGGCGCAGAAATACTTCGTCATTTCATCGATGGATTTGGTGCCGGTGTAACACCCCAGATTGCCGCCCATCCCAGAATGACCCCCGGGGACGTTTCAGTATCCCAGAATGCACCCCGGGGGACGTTTCAGTATCCCGGAATGCACCCCGGGGACGTTTCAGTATACCAGAATGTCCCCCGGGGGACATGTTGGGTATGCTAGAATGTCCCCCGGGGGACCTGTTGGGTATGCTGACACGTCCCCCTGGGGAGCAATCTAAAATGTCCCCCCCCCCCCCCCATATCTATTATGCCCCCCATGAGGACAAATATATTTTCATCCCAGAATGCCCCCCACCCCAATTCTCGCTCTGTCTGTCTGTCTTTGTCTATCTGTCTGCCTGTCTCTTTCTCTCTCTCTCGCGACATCTTAAAACACTGATTCTTGCTTACCTAACCTAGAAACAGACGGAGGCAGGGAGAGAGAATAAACAGACAGTCAGAAAGAAAGAAAGACAGAGACAGGGACAAGGACAGAGAGAGAGAAAGAGGCACAATGGAGTGGGAGAGACCGAGGGGAAGGAAGGGAGGGAGAGACAGAGAGAGAGACAGACAGACAGACAGGCAAACAGACAGACAGATAGACAGACAGAGACAGACAGACAGAGACAGGAGAGAGCGTT
>CM031600.1:5834005-5844005 GCA_018398815.1 Conus ventricosus | reverse complement strand
TCATCTGCTTATTCTTTGTTCCTCTATTTCCTTTTTCCTCTTTTTCTTCTTTCCCCCCTTCTTTTGCATTGATGGTGGTGTTATTCTCTTTTCCCCTCTTCCCCCTCCTCCTCCTCCACCACATCTTTCTCATCTTCCGCCTTCTCCATCACCTGCTTTTTCTTTTGTGTTTGTCTTTTTCTTCTTGAGAAGTAGAAGCACACCTAGAGCGAAACAGACTCGTGGGTTTGTCTGATGTGAGTCAGTGCACCCCACAATTAAGACACTCCTTTAAAAGGAGGTTTGTAGAACTGATAGACAGGGGGAGAGAGGGGGAGAGAGAGAGAGGTGGGGAGAGAAAGAAAGTGGAGACACAGATAGAGACAGAAAGACAAAGACAGACAGAGAAACAGAGGGAAAGAGAAACACGGAGTGAGGGGAGAGGGGAGGGAGAGAGAGGGGGTGAGGGAGAGAGAGAGGGGGGGGGGGAGAGAGGAGAGAGAGAGAGGGGAGAGAGATGAGGAGAGAGAGAGGAGAGAGAGAGAGAGAGAGAGCCGCAATCGCACACACCAAATATCCACGAAGACATGTACACTCCCGCTCACGCACTAAACACAAGCGCGTGAGCACACCAGCCCGCACTCACAAACTGCAGAGCCAAGTCCAGGGAAATCATCCAAACGCTGGCATGAAAATGAAGTGGTTTTCGTCTTCGACTGACGGGCGGAAAGAGAAGCATGGCGGACAGAGACAGGGGAAGGGGAGGTTGTATAAAACGGCTGGCTAAGGGCACACAGAGTGCGTCCACTGTCATATTGTTTATTGTTGCTGTATTTGAACACAGGGGGGAGGGAGGTTGTAGAAACGGCTGGCTAAGGCACACAGAGTGCGTCCACTGTCATATTGTTATTGTTGCTGTATTTGAACACAGGGGAGGGGAGGTTGTAGAAACGGCTGGCTAAGGCACACAGAGTGCGTCCACTGTCATATTGTTATTGTTGCTGTATTTGAACACAGGGGGAGGGGGGGTTGTAGAAACGGCTGGCAAAGGGCACACAGAGTGCGTCCACTGTCATATTGTTATTGTTGCTGTATTTGAACACAGGGGAAGGGGAGGTTGTAGAAACGGCTGGCTAAGGCACACAGAGTGCGTCCACTGTCATATTGTTATTGTTGCTGTATATGAACACAGGGGGAGGGGAGGTTGTAGAAACGGCTGCCTAAGGCACACAGAGTGCGTCCACTGTCATATTGTTATTGTTGCTGTATTTGAACACAGGGGGAGGGGAGGTTGTAGAAACGGCTGGCAAAGGGCACACAGAGTGCGTCCACTGTCATATTGTTATTGTTGCTGTATTTGAACACAGGGGGAGGGGAGGTTGTAGAAAACGGCTGGCTAAGGCAACACAGAGTGCGTCCACTGTCATATTGTTATTGTTGCTGTTATTTGAACACAGGGGAAGGGAGGTTGTAGAAACGGCTGGCTAAGGCACACAGAGTGCGTCCACTGTCATATGTTATTGTTGCTGTATTTTGAACACAGGGGGAGGGGAGGTTGTAGAAACGGCTGGCTAAGGCACACAGAGTGCGTCCACTGTCATATTGTTTTTGTTGCTGTATTTGAACACAGGGGAGGGGAGGTTGTAGAAAACGGTTGGCTAAGGCACACAGAGTGCGTCCACTGTCATATTTTTTATCGTTGCTGTATTTGAACACAGGGGGAGGGGAGGTTGTAGAAACGGCTGGCTAAGGCACACAGAGTGCGTCCACTGTCATATTGTTATTGTTGCTGTATTTGAACACAGGGGGAGGGGAGGTTGTAGAAACGGCTGGCTAAGGCACACAGAGTGCGTCCACTGTCATATTGTTATTGTTGCTGTATTTGAACACAGGGAAGGGGAGGTTGTAGAAACGGCTGGCTAAGGCACACAGAGTGCGTCCACTGTCATATTGTTATTGTTGCTGTATTTGAACACAGGGGAAGGGGAGGTTGTAGAAACGGCTGGCTAAGGCACACAGAGTGCGTCCACTGTCATATTGTTATTGTTGCTGTATTTGAACACAGGGGGAGGGAGGTTGTAGAAACGGCTGGCTAAGGCACACAGAGTGCGTCCACTGTCATATTGTTATTGTTGCTGTATTTGAACACAGGGGGAGGGGAGGTTGTAGAAACGGCTGGCTAAGGCACACAGAGTGCGTCCACTGTCATATTGTTATTGTTGCTGTATTTGAACACGGGGGGAGGGGAGGTTGTAGAAACGGCTGGCTAAGGCACACAGAGTGCGTCCACTGTCATATTGTTATTGTTGCTGTATTTGAACACAGGGGAAAGGGGGAGGTTGTAGAAACGGCTGGCTAAGGCACACAGAGTGCGTCCACTGTCATATTTTTTATTGTTGCTGTATTTGAACACAGGGGTAGGGGAGGTTGTAGAAACGGCTGGCTAAGGCACACAGAGTGCGTCCACTGTCATATTGTTATTGTTGCTGTATTTGAACACAGGGGAAGGGGAGGTTGTAGAAACGGCGGCTAAGGCACACAGAGTGCGTCCACTGTCATATTGTTATTGTTGCTGTATTTGAACACAGGGGGTGGGGGGGGTTACAAAATATGACACTGTCAGCAGAACAGCCATGAATACTGGTTGGAGTGCAGACGATCTGGTCTAGCTTAGAGAAGAGCGTTTCCAGGGACAATGTGGAAGCAGAGGCAGCGTATTCTGTTCTCTGGTGTGCTGGAAGCAGAGGCAGCGTAATTCTGTTCTCTGGTGTGCTGGAAGCAGAGGCAGCGCATTCTGTTCTCTGGTGTGCTGGAAGCAGAGGCAGCGTATTCTGTTCTCTGGTGTGCTGGAAGCAGAAGCAGTGTCCCCGACCGACCCCTGGAGGTCTGCCCTGACAGGATCGGTCTAGGTGGGAGTGAAGGGAGTGACTGACCTCACACGCTCCGCAAGAGACCACACAATAAAGATTACGAAAACAACACCCCATTTATTCACACCAGCAAAATAAACATTCCAACACACGCACCATGCACGATCACAATAAAGCACTCCAACGCACACAACATGCACAATCACGATCAAGCACTCCAACGCGCACAACATGCACAATCACAATCAAGCACTCCCACACCCACAACATGCACGATTATAAATAAATATTTCGCCATACGACGTACACGATCACAATTACAGCATTCCAGCACATATGACATGTACACAATTATAAAGAAATATTTCCAGTATTGACCCTTTCTCACACCACGGAGTGCGTCCACATCCTGCCCCTGTTTAAGTCCGCAGGGAGCACCTGTCGCACTAGGTGCTCCGAGCCGGGTTGGTTTTTCGCAGGGAGTCGCCCAAAGCCGACACCCTCGACTCCCAAGCGGGCAGTGAAGAGCGTGTCCCGGGGGGGGGGGGGGGGACGTAGCTGTTACTGGAGGTCCTGGACGGGGTCCAGGCCGGCCAGTCGAGACGGCGGGCTCCCCTAGCAGTCCACGGTCCCGACCAAGGCGTGGCCTCGACCGCGCGTGGCACCATCTCGTCCGTGGTCTCAGCCAGAAAAGTGGCCTCGACCAGCACGTGGCACCATCCATTCGTGCTCCAGGTGAAGCCCCGGGAGGGGGAGGACGTAGCTGGGAGGAGAGTCGGAAGAGGAGAAAAGAAGAAGGAGGAGGAAGGAAGAAGGGTACTGGAACCCTGCCGTCAGTACAGTCGACCATTGCTGTCAAGTCTTAGCCACTCGCATGATGGGCGAGGGGAAGTGTATTCAACGCACACAGTAAACCCATTGAATCAAGTCTTCTCACACGATGCAGGTAAAAGACTGCATTAAATCAACAGGTTATAAAACAAATATGAATTATCTTCACCCTTCTCTCACTCGCGCTTAACGTTTTCCTTCCTTAGGAAATAAATCAACACAGCGACCATCGCTTAATAACTGCCACCACATTTGCAAATAATAATTCAATGGCACAACTGTCACATTTTATAAACACATTTCAAAATAACAAATCTCCAACCACGCATCCGAACGACAAATCATGCGCACGCACGCTCGTGAACATAAAACTACGCTCTCCTTGCACACACAAACAGACGGTGGCCGAAGGATAAAAGTCCGGCGAATGTGACAGGGGCGACGAGCGAGACCAAGCAAGTTCCAACCCTGAATCACCAGGTTCTCTCCCTTCCCAACCGACTACCGCATCACCAGATACATAAACAGGAGAAAGAATTTGGAAATAATTTAGAATGGCCAGGTTAAAGATGAATTAACCAGAGAAAAGGTCTCACACAATATTTCTCTTACAATTTCGAAAACAAAAAAAATTGCGCAAAAGCGAAGACTAAGCCGGCTAACAACGACAAATCAAAACAAACAGACCACGAAACTGATGCTTACCAGCTACCCGTGGGTGACCCCGAAGAGGGCGGGTCAAAGGACTCTCTCTACCCTCTGTCCAGTCGAGAGGACAGAGGCGAAGATGCGGAGACAGAAGAAATGATGTCCCTCTCCTACAGGCCGACTGCAGGAATTGAAAGTACTGACTGTACTCTCGACGATAAGGTAAAGAACCAGGACTGGAGCAGGCGCCCCAGAGACATCTTCCGCCGAGTGAAGAGCTAACTCTCCCCAGCAATGGCGGCCAACATGCCATGCTGCGTCACAGAGTGAGCATACTTCAAACTAAAAGAAACGAAGCACGTGCGACAGGTAAAAAGACAGGCGAGAGGGCCGACAGACAGAAAGTTCGAGAGAAAGGTACCGCACCCGTGAACTTGCAGGATGAATAGCACGGGCGGTGGAATTAGAGAGAGAGAGAGAGAAAGCAAACCGAAGTTGAGCTGAACCACACCAAGGTGCAACTGCACCACAAGCCACCCTAAGGGACGGCTACACGACAACAGCAACGACAATAAACAAATAATAATTCCGCCACCCTAGGTGGGTCGAACGTCGTAGGCCTCGTGACAAACTCGTGACAAACCCCCTTCTAAAAGCATCTGTTTCTCTGAGATACAGTGCTCCTTTGAACCTTGTCGCATGTGCAACTTCACAACAATGGGACCGAACCCAACTCTCTGTGATCGACAGAGTACGATGAATCCAATACAAACACTCCACGATAGAATCACACGGGGAAATACATAATACTACATTTATCAAACAACTAAGCAAACCTTCCCAACCATGAAAGTAACAATCCGAACCATTGGTGATTCACTATCGTTAACATCACTGAAGTGACAACTGTCACTACACCTGATACAGAGACCAAAAAGGGATATAACCCTGGTTGAGGGGAGGTGTCCCTCTGACTGATTTTCCAATATGCTAAACTACGGAGCTCGCTAAGATAGTCAGCATCCGTATTACAGAACCCTTGAATGACGGAAAGTAAACGCATGACTCGGCAGCTCCACCCCTAACCAGAGTCGACGACTGACGGGGGGCCGGATCCGGCCAAGCACTGGAGGGGAAGATGCGCTCTCCATCAAATTTCCCGGGGCCGTACTTCCCCACGCCAGTGCGGTCCAAATCTGCCAGCGAGCCTCACAACAAAGGGGCATCGAAGTCCCAGGGGGGGACAGCCTCTGTTCCGACTCGCAAGTCCCCGCTCCCGAAGCGAAGCGGGCCCGGTGGGATGTATTAAGGGGCCCCACCAGGCAACCCCCCAACCTTGCTGAATGGCCCCCCACCAGAGGCATGACCAAAGGGGAAACACGCTTCAAGCGACCCTTGGCGTTGCCGTTGGCAACACGCAACAGGGGCAGTATGCCTAACCGGGAATTAAACCCCGGCCAGAAGAAGTCTTGTCTCACCCCTCGAAGTCCGTTTTGAGCCATATGACCTGCCAGGGTGAATCGGGGCCGCCAGAACAATTCTCTCAATTTTTGGGGGAACGACAAGCTGCTTGCCACACGATCTCCCCAGAGTGACAACCCTAGGGGGGGGCCCCCTTGGGGAGCTTGAAGCTCACCTTGGCGTTGGGGCAACTGAGGGGGACAAACTACCAGTTGGCGGGCGTTGGACACCAAGTCCCGGGCCTGAAGACGGACCAGGTGCAGATCGGCCCTGGCCAAACCTGCAAGATGGGCGGAGAAGGGGACCCCAATTCCTGTTCCCTGCTTCTTAGCTTTGCGCTGTGGGACTCCCACACACGCCGACGGGCAGATCCAACCCGGGACGACTGGTCCCGTCGAAAAGGTGACATTTCCCTAGAGAAGGGAAACATAGGCGCTCCACGCAATGGCCCATATTTCGCCACAAAGTGGGGGGTGGAGATGGGAAATGGTACAGAAGGGACGGGTGGGGGTAAAACCCCGCCCCAACCCGCACACATCATAACTAGCGCCCCCCGGGCCCAGGGGAAACCAAATTTTTATCCAAAAGATCGTTGAGTCCCGAACCCCTGATGGTGTCGACAAGGGGGAACCAACAACAAAAAGAAACACTGGCACTCTGAACCCCCGAAGCTGGGTGGAACCCCCTTTAGCCGAGGCCGGGGACGTTAAAAGGACCACCCCACGTACCACGCTTTAGGAAAATTTTTCCTAAGGGGCCAGGACGACCAAAAGAAAACACAGCCGGGGGCGCTGAAATCCCCGATAAAACTCCTCCCTTGTTACCCATAGCTTGTCGGCACCTTTTTGCTAAAAAATCCTGGGGGGTTTCCCTTTCCCGTATTGGGTCCCCATAAGCCCTCGATTCACAAACACCTCGCTGGTGAATCGCACCCGAACCCCTGGGGTTGTCTCCCCTATCCGGCCCTCAACTCGGGGACACAGTGTTGGGAGCTTTTAAATGGGGATCGATCCCCCAGCCCAATTTCCAAACTGACGCCAGTCCCCTACGCTTGGCCCCCTATCACCAAACGCCGAAGTTCCATCATTATTTTCCTGCCCTAAACTTCCCCGGGTAGGTCTCTGGGTAAGGTGGAAACGCTTCCAAGCCAATGCAGCTGCATAAGATGCCCTTCATTTAGAGTGACCACAACCCCTTCGCCCCAGTAATCCAGAAAAAAGGTGCATCCCTTTGTTCCCAACAATTGGTATAACAACAACCTTGTCGAAAGTTAAAAATGTCATTCCTCACTGGGCTGAACTCTGAACTTTAAATTTTTGGGGGCCTTTAACTCTATCACCTGCCTTTGTTTAAACCCCCTGGTTTACAGAAGGGGACCCCGCGAAAAAAGTTGTTCCCTCCTCCCTCCGGAGCCCCCACCTGTCTAGTTTTTCCTCGGAGGGTTTCCCTGCCTGTCACCTCTTCCCTAGCCGATCCTCCTGTTGGCCCCTCTTCTACGCTACAGCCCCCTCGCTGAACCCCTTTTCCCTTACATAATTTCCTGTCTTCAGTCTCCCCTTGCGCGAGCTCCTCCTACCCCTCCTCTTACGTTGCCCAACCCTTTTTCCCGACGGCCTTGCCTCTTCCCTACGTTCTTCCCTACGCAGAGCTTCCTCCCTACACCCTCTCCTAGCGCCGTCCAAAAAACAAAGGACAAGTGATATCCGACGGGTTCCCACTCCCGACCGGGAGGATGACCGTCGACCCCCCCTTTGGGTCTCGCTTTCCCATAAGGAAGCTTCGGGGGCATGCCCCTTACGAGGGGAACCGGGAAGGAAAGGGGTTTCGGTCTCTGCGGAAAACAAAACCCCACAGTTGCTTCGCTATACTTGCGCTTCCCGAGGGGAAAGTGCCAGGGGGGGCTCGACAGGGAGCCCCCCAGCGAAGAGGGTAGTAAAAGTACTCACTGGGTACCTGCACGCACGGGAATATTTTAAATTCCGATCGAAGTACTGGACTAATATGGGGACTACGAAACTTTTTAAATACCCTTCTTTTTCGACTCCGCGTCCCCATCCACCCCCCGGACGCGCCATGACAAAAATATCCAACGTTTTCCAAATACGGGGAAAAATAATTCCACAGAAAAAAAAAAAAAAAATTTTTTAGGGCTGTGTATATGTGTGTATGTGGGTGTGCGGTGTGCGGACAATTCCGGCTGCTCCCACCTGGCAACCCCGCGCTCTACGCCGAAAACAGTGCGGGGGGGCTCCCGAAAAAAAAAAAAAAAAAAACTATGCCCGGTTTTCCCCCCTCTGGCAACCCCGCCCCCTACAGCACGAAAAACAGGCGGTGGGGGGGCCCGGGAAAAAAAAAAAAACAAAAAACCTACAGAGAAAACCCGGAGGGGAAAAAAAAAAAAAAAACACTAGGTCCGAACAACCCCCTGTACCCAACCCCCCGGTAAAAAAAAAAAAACAAAATTGGTAAATACAAAACGGGAATGGAAGACTGACGGAAACAGAAGGGCAAGACTAGGGCCGCCCCCTGCGGAGGTACCCGGGGAAGGAGGCCTGGGCGCGGTCGACTCCCCCGGTCTCACCTCGCTCCCCATCACAGGATTTCCCCCAGGGCCCCCCAAAAGATCCCCACGCTAGAGTCACCCCGCCAACCACCCCCGAACAAACACACAAACTGACTAAAATATACACAACAGACAAAACTAAAAAGGTACTCTCGAAACGAGAGAGAGACAGCCAGGCCTTCACATCCCGGGGCGAGCCCCCACAATTGTCACGACCGACCCCTGGAGGTCTCCCCGACGGATCGGGCTAGGGGGAGGAAGGGGGTGACGACCTCACACGCTCCGCAAGAGACCACAAAAAGATTACATACAACACCCCCTTATTTAACCACAAAAAAAACATTCCAACACACCACCAGCACGATCACAATAAAAGCCTCCCAAAGCAACAACAGCACAAACAGATCAAGACTCCAACGCGACAACATGCACAAAAACAACAAGCATTCCCCACCCAAACAGCACGTTATAAATAAAATTTCGCCATACGCGTACACGATCACAATTACAGCATTCCCACTATGACATGTCCCCAATTTTAAAGAAATATTTCCATATTGACCCTTTTTTAAAAACCACGGGGGTGCGTCCAATCCCCGCCCCTGTCAATCCGCAGGAGCACCCTTTGCACTGGGGGCCGAGCCGGGTTGGGTTTTCGCGGGAGTCGCCCCAAACCGACACCCTCGACTCCCAAGCGGGATGAGAGCGTGTCCCGGGGGGGGGGGGGGGGGGGGGGGGGACCGTAAACGTTACTGGGTCCTGGACGGGGGTCCAGGCCGGCCAGCGAGACGCGGGCTCCCCTAGCGTCCACGGTCCCACCAAGGGGTTTGGCCTCGACCACGCGTGGCACCTCTCGTCCGTGGTCTCAGCCAAACGGGCCTCACCCCACTGGCACCTCCAGTTTGTGCTCCCGGGGAAAACCCCCCGGGGGGGGGGGGAGGACGTACGGGAGGAGAGTCGGAGAGGAGGGGAAAAAAAAGGAAGAGGAAGAAAAAGGGTCTGGAACCCTGCCCTCAGTACCCTCTGACCATTTCTGTCAAGTCTTAGCCACTCGCTGAGGGGGAGGGAAGTGTTTCAACGCCACAGTAAACCCATTGAACAAATCTTCTCCACGAGCAGGAAAAGATGCATTAAATCAACAGGTTATAAAAAAATAAAAATTTTCTTCCCCTTCTCCCTCGCGCTTAACGTTTTCCCTTCCTTTGAAAAAATCAAAACCCGCGACCAAGCTTAATAACTGCCACCACATTTGCAAAAAATAATTCAAATGGCACAACTGCCTTTTATAAACAATTTCAAAATAACAAAAACTCCAACCACGCTCCGAACGACAAATCAGCGCACGCACGCTCGGAAAAAAAAACTCGCTCTCCTTGCACACACAAACCCAAAGGGGCCAAGGAAAAAGTCCGGGGAATGGACAGGGGCGGACGAGCAGCCAAGCAAGTTCCCAAACCCCGAATCACCAGGTTCTCTCCCTTCCCACCGACTACCGCATCACCAGATACAAACGGGAAAAAGAATTTTGAAAAAAATTTTGAAGGGCCGGTTAAAGATGGAATTAACCAAAAAAGGTTCCAAATATTCTCTACAATTTCGAAAACAAAAGAAAAAGCCCAAAACGAAGACTAACCCGGTAACACGAAAA
>CM031600.1:5816505-5821505 GCA_018398815.1 Conus ventricosus | reverse complement strand
AGTGCCAAAGGAAATGAGCAGCAAAATGAAAGAAAGAATAAATGAAGGAAGGAAGGAAGGAAGGAAAGAAGGGAGGAAGGAAGGAAGGAAGGGATGAAAAAAAAGTTAAAGAATGGAAGGAAATCTTTGAGCCTTGGCGTCTGGATTCAAGCATGATGCAAGGGAGGTCAAAAGGTGCTCACAGTCTGAGTGGTCAGCTCTGACCCAAGCATGGTCAGTAACATCGGTGTTGACTGCGGCGTAGAATTGTACAAGGTAGCCTCTCTTTGGATCTCCTGAGGGATGCAACCCCCTCCCTCCCTCTCCATCTATTCCCCTTCCCTTCTGCACCCCTCCAGTCCCCCTCCTCCTCCTCTTCCTCCTCCTCGTCGTCTTCTTCTTTCTTCTTCTTCTTCTCTTCTTTCTTCTTCTTCTTCTTCTTCTTCTTCTTCTTCTTCTTCTTCTCTTCTTCTTCTTCTTCTTCTCTTCTTCTTCTTCTTCTCTTTCTCTTCCTCCTCCTCCTCCTCATCCTTCTACTCCTCCTCCTCCTTTCTTTTTCTTCCTCATCATAACCATCATCATCTTCTTTTATTCATCTTCTGCTTCTGCTTCTTCTTCTTCTTCTTCTTCTTCTTCTTCTTCTTCTTCTTCTTCTTCTTCTTTTTCTTCCTCTTCTTCTTCTTCTTCTTCTTGCCCTCTTCTCATTCTTGGTTTAATGGTGACAAATCTGATGATCAGCATTGATGAATTTAGAGCTTATGTGACACTGTTTTTTTATTCACCTGTAAGGTGGCCACATTCCCTCTACGGGACATGTGTGAACATGGCACCAGTTTGCACGTGTTTGGGAGGCGCTTTCAATTGTTGTTGTTGTTGTTGTTGTTGTTGTTGTTGTTGTTGTTGTTGTTGTTGTTGTTGTTGTTGTTGTGTCGTCGTCGTCGTCGTTGTTTCCACAAGAATACACCTGTGTACTAGTCTACCAAGGGTGAAACATGATGCAACGTGGGTGCAAGATTTGCTCTTCGTTGCATTCATTTCTTTCGATGCCTACATTGTCGTGCGGGATCTCGGTCTATGACCCTTTCCGAATGACTGTGGAGGGGGGGGGGGGGGGGCTGTCTCCTTAGTGACTATCTCTTCACCTGCTTGCTCTGTCAATCGATGTGAGGAACTGAACCCAAGGCTTCTCTTGGACCGAGAGAATGGTAAACCACTGGGCCATCCACCCCACCCCTTCTCCTTCCTTCCCACCCCGCTTTACATCCCTCCCATCCCACCACCTTCCCCCCTGCAGCCCCAAACCTTCCGCCAAACCTCGTCCTCCTCCTCAACCTCAGATCTGACTGTCAGCCGGGACAACAAACAACAAGAAAGGAAAGACACAGAGACACAAAGACACATAGCAGAGTGTGAACCAATCCTCTTCTGAAGACGTCAGACTGACACCGAAGGTGGGTGTCATCAGCAGGGATCTGTAGCGGCAGCCCCCCCCCCCCCCCCTCCCTCATCCTCACCTCTCCACCCAACGCCAACCCCAACCCCCACACCACCGCCCCACCCTCCAGACCCACCCCCACCACCACCACACACTCTCTCTCTCTCTCTCTCTCTCTCTCTCTCTCTCTCTCTCTCTCTCTCTCCTCTCTCTCTCTTCTCCTCCCTCTCTCTCTTCAGTTGAAAAGTCAATGCCATTTTTTGGCCTTCAACCGAAGACTTCTTCGTGACCACTGGGGAAATCATCCTGCTTGCTTGACTTGATGTGTGAACTCGCTGTGCACCGACGGAACAATCACATTAGCATGGAGTGGGGTGGGGGTAGGGGAGTGAGGGGGGTGGGGTGGCGGCTGGAGTCGGTATGAGGGTAAGGGTGGAGGGTAGTAGTTGCACATTAGGCAGTTTGGGCGAGGCACACAAAAGGAAGTCTGGGAAGCTACTTTTCTTTTTCTCGGTTTCGTCAGGCCCAGTGTCTTCACCTCAGGGTATTCTGCCTTTGACGTAGTGTACTCTGCCTTTGACGTAGATTATTCTGCATTTGACGTAGTGTACTCTGCCTTTGACGTAGGGTATTCTGCCTTTGACGTAGTGTACTCTGCCTTTGACGTAGATTATTCTGCATTTGACGTAGTGTACTCTGCTTTGACGTAGGGTATTCTGCCTTTGACGTAGTGTACTCTGCCTTTGACGTAGATTATTCTGCATTTGACGTAGTGTACTCTGCCTTTGACGTAGGGTATTCTGCCTTTGACGTAGGGTATTCTGCCTTTGACGTAGTGTACTGTGCCTTTGACGTAGGGTATTCTGCCTTTGACGTAGGGTATTCTGCCTTTGACGTAGTGTACTGTGCCTTTGACATAGTGTATTCTGCCTTTGACGTAGTGTACTCTGCCTTTGACATAGTGTATTCTGCCTTTGACGTAGTGTACTCTGCCTTTGACATAGTGTATTCTGCCTTTGACGTAGTGTACTCTGCCTTTGACATAGTGTATTCTGCCTTTGACGTAGTGTACTCTGCCTTTGACGTAGGGTATTCTGCCTTTGACGTAGTGTACTCTGCCTTTGACGTAGGGTATTCTGCCTTTGACGTAGTGTATTCTGCCTTTGACATAGTGTATTCTGCCATTGACGTAGTATATTCTGCCTTTGACGTAAGGTATTCTGCCATTGACGTAGTGTATTCTGCCTTTGACGTAAGGTATTCTGCCATTGACGTAGTGTACTTTGCCATTGACGTAGTGTATTCTGCCTTTGACGTAGGGTATTCTGCCTTTGACGTAGTGTAATCTGCCTTTGACGTAGTGTAATCTGCCTTTGACGTAGTGTAATCTGCCTTTGACGTAGGGTATTCTGCCATTGACGTAGTGTACTGTGCCATTGACGTAGGGTATTCTGCCTTTGACGTAGTGTAATCTGCCTTTGACGTAGTGTAATCTGCCTTTGACGTAGGGTATTTTGCCTTTGACGTAGTGTACTGTGCCATTGACGTAAGGTATTCTGCCTTTGACGTAGGGTATTCTGCCTTTGACGTAGTGTATTCTGCCTTTGACGTAGGGTTTCTGCCTTTGACATAAGATGTTTTGCCTTTGATGTAAAGCATTCTGCCTTTGACGTGGGCTGTTCTGCCTTTGACGTCATTGGTGTTGAAATGGAAGGGGGGGTAGGGGGTGGGAGGGGTGAGGAGGTTCTGAAGTGTCAAGGTAGCCAATTGTGACAGATTATCAAAACAAACATCAGTTTAGGTTCATCCCTCCCCCCCCTCTCTCTCTCTCTCTCTCTCTCTCTCTCTCTCTCTCTCTCTCTGTGTGTGTGTCAAGTCTCTCGCTCTCTCTCGCTCTCGCTATCTCTCTCACTCATTCGCGCGTGTGTACTCACGATAGTGCGAGACTCCATTTGTGCTTGTTGTGTATAACATGAAACGCTGTCTTTCATCGTGAGGGACAATTTGGCGTGATCCACAGAAAGATGCCACGAGTGGGTGACAAGCTTCAACGACAACGCTGTGTCAGGAATCCGCGAGAAATCCCCTCTAATTCTGGCAGATTCATAGCTCGGACACACACCTTGCGTCGGATTCCCGTCCCGCAAATCAACGTTCGTGGAAACAAATCACGCTTAGTTTCAGAATGAACACTGTCGCCATGTCTTCACTCGCGCATGGATTCGGCCTAAAGGTATCAGACACTCGAACTAAACATGTTTCCTTTTAAAGCGGTTTCTGTGCGCCTTCTCTCTGTCAGAAGACTAGGCCACGTTCCGCGTGAGTGAGCACGGACATTGAAGTATTTCAAACAAGGGAACAGGCATGCCAACGCATTTATGCTCAATCAGGGATGACATCTGTCAGAAAATAACTGTCTTTGTATGAGTGGGAGGGGGTGGGAGAAAGGTGCCAGAAAGAAAAGAAATTTTGACTGGACTGGAGTGTTTTCAGGGCTGAAGAGAGCAGCGTGTGATCAACAATTTTCAGCAGACCTTGGAATAGGGCTGAGATGGTCATGCACCTAATGGAGATCTTTTGGAATAGGGCTGAGATGGTCATGCACCTGATGGAGATCTTCAGTAAACACCACCTGTCTTCAGTGCAGTCTGGAGAGGGAACCAGCATCTTTCTTACCTGGATCTGGATACAAATGAAAAACATCAACTTGATTTGACCATCCCATACCAGGCAAGCCGACCGATCAGCATGGTAGTGTGGTGGCAGTGGCATCAATACTGGCATCAAGAAATATGATGACACAGATGAGGTGTAGCGCATATACACCAGTCTGTGTGCAGGTGAGGTGTAGTGTATATACACCATTCTGTTTCCAGGTGAGGTTAGGCATCGTCTGTATGCCTGTGTGTCTGCCTGTCTGTGTTTGTTTGTGTGTATCAGTCTGTCATTTCCCTCTGTGTACGCACGTTGCGAATTGTAGCCTAACTCAAGGAGATCGAGACGAAGAGAAAGATGAAAGAGGCTTATCAGAGAAGACGAGGACGATGTTTAAACAGCCTTCAGCTTTTTTTCCATTTAAAACCCACTTGGTCTTCAGAACAAGCAAGAGGAACGTTGTCTTCAAGATCTAAACGGCAGAAAGGGTATCTGACTGTGCAAAGCCGTCTGATTGGTGCCTGAAATGAGCGGTATTCTCACTCTCCACAAAACCCAACTTCAGATGGGCCTACTCTGTCATGGAACCTGATACTGCGACGTGAACGCGCAGCATTACTGAAAACACAGACCGTGACCGTGTTCCTGTGTGGCGTGTGAATGGTACTGACTCAGCCACAGGCTGGACAAATTCAAAGTAGATTTGCCTGCAGTGGGCAAAATCCAAGCTAAAAGAGAGAGAGAGAGAGAGAGAGAGAGAGAGAGAGAGAGAGAGAGAGAGAGAGAGGGGGGGGGGGGTAAAAAGCGTGAACTAACAATAACCTGCCCACCTCAAAATAGGACCGGGTTGTTGGTGCACCCTGAAGGAGTTTCCGTGGCTAGCACACCTGCAGGCAGTGGGAAAGTTAACACCCTCCTTTGCCTCAAACCC
>CM031600.1:5809005-5811505 GCA_018398815.1 Conus ventricosus | reverse complement strand
CGCTTGCGAGTCAATTCTTCTAAACAAAAATTAAAGGTTGATGGGGGAAAAAAGTATGAACGAAAAAAAAATGTCAAAATGGAGTGACTGACGGCGGCGAACGAAGCAAAATTAGGAATAGAGTTTGTTTAGAACTTACCGCCAATGACATTGACAAACAAAGCACATGACAAGACACGATGCATTTCAACCACTTGGGTCTTCTTCAGGCGAAAAAATAAATCACATTTAACATGTGGGACAGTACAAACAAAGAACGAAAAAAGAATGAAAAATGACTCATCCGTTGTTGTCCATGTGGTCGGTAGGCGGAAATGACATGGGGCCAGGGGGATTATGGGAGAGGAAACGGAGGGGGGGGGTTGCGTCGGGGGAGGTGTGTGTGTGTGATATGATGGGGTTGTGTGTCTAGTTTATTGGGATGGTGTGATATCTTTGTGATGGTTGTGGTAATGGTGGATTGATAATAATGGTAAGGGGAAAGAATGGGGGGGGGGGGGGGAACTGAGGAAAAAAAAAAAAAGGTGGGGGGGGGGATTTAAGGGGAAGGAAAAAACAAAATTAAGATTAAATAGATGGAGGGTTGCTGTAACTACTGTATGAAGTGAGTGAAGGGGATGTGGTGGTGGTGTATGTATGTGTGTGTGTATGTGTGTGTGTTGGTAGGGGATATTGCCAACTGATGTGGAAGTGGTGGGTATGTGTGTTTGGTTATTGTTGGACATTGATGCCCCGGGGGTGTAGTGTGCCCAGTTTGGCAATGAGATGGGATTCTCGAGCTGTGCGTTCAAAGCTGTCACTCTGTGACTGCCAGAGCGCCATAACCCTGACATGGTCGATGCTGTGTTGGGTGTGGTTGAAGTGTAGGGCGACGGGTTTGGGTCGGTGGTGGCGGATATCAGCCAGGTGTTCAGAGATGCGTGTTTCAAGTGTGCGTGACGTTTCCCCTATGTAGATCTTGCCACACAGCTGGCAGTGGATGGCATATATAATGTTGCGGCTCTGACATGAGAATGTGCGTTTGACTGTGAAGGAGTCTTTGGGGCCCTGTAAGATGGTGTCTGGTTTGGTGAGGGGGCAGATTTTGCAGTTGGGTTTAGAGCAGGGGTGAGTACCTGGTGGTGTAGCTGTGGTTCTGTTCAAACTGGACCGCACGAGGAGGTCTTTGAGGTTTTTGTCACGTTTGAATGTGATCATGGGTTTGGTATGGAAGGCGGGTTTGTGGTTATGTACAATGTGCCAATTGGATTTGAGGATCCTACAGATGGGGAGGGTGTGCGGGTGGTAGAGGAGTAGGCTGTGGGTCTGTCTGCCTTGGTTGGATGCTGGGTTTCCAGAGCAGATGTTCTGGATACAGCTATGGTGCGGCGGAGTGCTGCATTGATGATGGAACTGGGGTATCCGCGGTTGGTGAAAAATTGTGACATTTTGGCTGCTTGTATAGTGAAGTCTTCCTCGCTTGAGCAGAGTCTGCGAAGACGGAGAAATTGTGAGTATGGGATGCTGTCTTTAGTGTATGGGTTGTGGGAGGATGAGTAGTCTAGGTATGCATGTGCGTCGGTGGGTTTGTAGAAAATGGAGGTTTTGAGTAGGCCTTCTTCAAGGGAGATGGTGATGTCTAGGAAGTTGACCGACTGCGAAATGGTGTAGGTAAGTTGGATAGATGGATGGAAGGTCTGGGCAAAGTTGAGGAAGTTGAGGAGGTCTTGTTTTGGCATAGATGTGGCTCCCAGTCCATCATCGATATACCTTTTGTACAGTTCAGGTGTGGGGCCTGTGTATGTGTTGAGTAGGCGGTGTTCCAAGTGTCCCATGAAGAGGCAGGCATAGGCTGGTCCCATTTTGGTACCCATGAAAAAAAAAATGATTAAAGCGGATCGTGACTTAGAAAGAGGGGAGAGAACCAAAATAGCAGGTCGGATCTTGAAGAAGAAAGGAAAAAAATGGCTTCCCCCCAGCACCGGGGATAGAAAGAAAGAGCGGACTGAGAAAAGAGGAAAAAAAAAGGCCGGAGGATCAGGGCGGATCAGACGTCAGGACAATGCCTTCTTTGGTTCCTCCAATCAGGGGGAGGAAATGGGGTTACACACGTGACGGCTGGCTTTGGTTTTGGGGTTGTTGTTGTTTTTTTTTTTTATCTTTATTGGGATGTTGGCTTGGAGAGAATGGACAGACGGTTTAGGTTTTCTTTTCTTTTTTTTTCTTTTGTCAATCGGGGAGGGGCAGGGGGGCGGAAGGGAGGGGTAGGTCTGATAGAAAGGAGAATTGTGATGTATTTTTACGTTTGTGTGTTTGCTAGAGGGTTGAGTTCACCTTCGATGAAAAAGTTAAATGGGACAAGTGAATGGAAAATGGGAGGGGGAGAGGAGGGGTGTGGTGTGGTGTGGTGTGGTGTGGTGTGGTGTGTGTGTGTGTGTGTGTGTGTGTGTGTGTGTGTGTGTGTGTGTGTGAATAGTCGCATGCGTCTCTGTGTATGTATGTATTGTACGTGTGTGTGTGT
>CM031600.1:5786505-5804005 GCA_018398815.1 Conus ventricosus | reverse complement strand
AATCAGAGAGTGAGAGACAGAATCAGAGACAGAATCAAAGAGTGAGAGACAGAATCAAAGAGTGAGAGACAGAGTCAGAGACAGAATCAAAGAGTGAGAGACAGAATCAGAGACAGAATCAAAGAGTGAGAGGCAGAATCAAAGAGTGAGAGGCAGAATCAGAGACAGAATCAGAATCAGAGACAGAATCAGAGGTAGAATCAGAGGCAGAATCAGAGACAGAATCAGAGGTAGAATCAGAGACAGAATCAGAGGCAGAATCAGAGGTAGAATCAGAGACAGAATCAGAGGTAGAATCAGAGGTAGAATCAGAGGCAGAATCAGAGGCAGAATCAGAGACAGAATCAGAGACAGAATCAGAGGTAGAATCAGAGACAGAATCAGAGGCAGAATCAGAGGTAGAATCAGAGGTAGAATCAGAGGCAGAGGTAGAATCAGAGGTAGAATCAGAGGCAGAGGCAGAGGCAGAATCAGAGGCAGAATCAGAGGTAGAATCAGAGGTAGAATCAGAGGCAGAGGCAGAATCAGAGGTAGAATCAGAGGCAGAGGCAGAATCAGAGGTAGAATCAGAGGCAGAGTCAGAGGCAGAATCAGAGGCAGAGTCAGAGGCAGAGTCAGAGGCAGAGTCAGAGGCAGAGTCAGAGGTAGAATCAGAGGTAGAATCAGAGGCAGAGTCAGAGGCAGAATCAGAGGCAGAGTCAGAGGCAGAGTCAGAGGTAGAATCAGAGGTAGAATCAGAGGTAGAATCAGAGGTAGAATCAGAGGCAGAATCAGAGGCAGAGTCAGAGGCAGAATCAGAGGCAGAATCAGAGGTAGAATCAGAGGCAGAGGCAGAATCAGAGGTAGAATCAGAGGCAGAATCAGAGGCAGAATCAGAGGCAGAGTCAGAGGCAGAGTCAGAGGTAGAATCAGAGGTAGAATCAGAGGTAGAATCAGAGGTAGAATCAGAGGCAGAATCAGAGGTAGAATCAGAGGTAGAATCAGAGGCAGAGTCAGAGGCAGAATCAGAGGTAGAATCAGAGGCAGAGTCAGAGGCAGAATCAGAGGTAGAATCAGAGGCAGAATCAGAGGCAGAGGCAGAATCAGAGGCAGAATCAGAGGTAGAATCAGAGGCAGAGTCAGAGGCAGAATCAGAGGCAGAATCAGAGGCAGAGGCAGAATCAGAGGTAGAATCAGAGGTAGAATCAGAGGCAGAGTCAGAGTAGAATCAGAGGTAGAATCAGAGGCAGAATCAGAGGCAGAGTCAGAGGCAGAATCAGAGGCAGAATCAGAGGTAGAATCAGAGGTAGAATCAGAGGCAGAATCAGAGGTAGAATCAGAGGCAGAATCAGAGGCAGAGGTAGAATCAGAGGTAGAATCAGAGGTAGAATCAGAGACAGAATCAGAGGCAGAGTCAGAGGCAGAATCAGAGGTAGAATCAGAGTCAGAGGCAGAGTCAGAGGCAGAATCAGAGGCAGAATCAGAGGTAGAGTCAGAGGCAGAATCAGAGGTAGAATCAGAGGCAGAGTCAGAGGCAGAATCAGAGGCAGAGTCAGAGGCAGAATCAGAGAGAGAATGAAGGAGTGAGAGGCAGAATCAGAGACAGAATCAGAGGCAGAATCAGAGGCAGAATCCAAAAGCGAAAGGAAGGGGGCTGGAAGGACCTGCCATCACAGAATTTCAACAACACGGGGATGTGTACTGCAGACTGAAAGACACCCTCCCTTCCTCCCTCGTTTCCCCTGTATCCCCCTTCCTCACCCACCCTCCTCCTTCTAAGAACAACTCATAGACAAATAATAGATAGATATGTGTGTCTGTGTCTGTCTGTGTGTGAACTTCCTTGCATCCATTCAGGGCATTCAGATACAGGTTCACAGATGTCCTTTCCTATTCATCATTCTTGAGTACGTTTCAGTTGCTTAGTTCTTTACTTCACTTTCTTTCCCTTTAGCTCGCCGCCCTACTCTGTCTGTGCTGGGGAGCAGGAATCGGTCTGTTGTATACCATCAGTGGACTGACGCAAGCACGCCGAAGATACTGACGAGTATCCTTTGGGAGACGAAAGCTCAATAGAGTCAGGGGAGGCAATTGGTTCTGGTCATCAGACAGGATTCAATGCTTCATTTATATGACGTCGGGGAAGTGTTAAACATCTGCGCTGTATCGCACGCATGCACGACGCACGCACGCGCACACAAACACATGCGCGCGCGCGCACGCACGCACGCACCCAGCACACGTATACAGCGCGTGCGTGTCGCGCGCAAGAAGCAGCACGCACACACACAAAAAAAAAACTGGGCTTTTTTTTTAAAAATTTTTTAAAAAAAAAAGGGGGGGGCCCCCCCCCTTTTCCAAAATCCCACTTTTTTTAAATTTTTAAAAATTAAAAAGGGGTTTTTTTAAAAAAAAGGGGAAATTGGAAAAATTTTTTTCCCCCCCCCAAAAAAATTTTTAAAACCTTTCTTTGGAAACGTCCCCAAAAAAATTTTTTAAAATAAAAAAAAAAATTTTTTTTTTTTTAAAAAAAAAAAAAAAAAAAAAGGGGGGAAAAAAAAATTTTCCCTTTTTAAATTTTTTTTTTTAAAAAAAAAAAAAGAAAAAAAAAAAAAAAAAAAAAAATTTAAAATTTTTTTAAAAAAGGAAAAAAAAATTTTAAAAGGGGGAAAAAAAAAAGGAAAAAAACCAAAAAAGGGGGAAAAAAAATTTAGAAAAATTAAAAAAATTAAAAATTTTTAGGGGGGAAAAAGTAAAAACCCCCCCCAAAAAAAAGGGGGAAAAAAGGGAAAAATTTTTGGGGGGGAAAAAAAAATTTAAAAAAAAAAAGGGGAAAAAACCCAAAAAAAAAAGGAAAAAGGAACAAAAAAAATTTAAAAAAAAAAAGGGAAAAAAGAAAAACAAAAAAGGGTTTTAAAAAGGGGAACAAAAATAAAAAGGGCCCAAAAGAAAAAAAAAAAGGGGGGAAAAACAAAAAAAAAAGGGGGGGGGAAAAAAAAAAAAAAGGAAAAAAGGGGAAAAAGGAAAATTTTGGGTTTTTAAAGAAAGAATAAAAAGAAAAAAATCAAAAAAAAAAGGGGGTTTTTTTTGGGAAAAAAAGGGGGGGGAAAAAACCAAAAAAAGGGAATAAAAAAAAAAAAAAAAGGGGGGGGAAATCAAAAAAAAAAAACCCCAAAAAAAGGAGAAAAAGGGAAAAAAAACCGGGAAAAAAAGGGGGGGGGTTTAAAAGGGGGGGGGGAAAAATTTTTTTTAAAAAAAAAAAAGGGAAAAAAAATTTAAAAAAAAGGGTAAAAAAAAAAAAAAGGGGGGAAAAAAAAAAGGGGGGGGGCCCCCAAAAAAAAAAAAGGGTTTAAGGAAAAAAGGGGGTTTGGGAAAAAGGGGGGGGTTTTGGGGAAAAAGGGGGGGGAAACCCCAAAAACCAAAAAATTTTTTTTTTTGGGGAAAGGAAAAATTTTTTGGGGCGAAAAATTTTTGGGTTTGGGCCCGGGGGGGAAAAAAACCGGCCGGGGGGAAAAAAAGGGGTTTTTTTGGGTTTTTCCCCCCCCAAAAATTTTAAAAAAAATTTCAAAAAAAAAAAAAAAAAAAGGGGGGGGGGGGAAAAAAAAATTTTTTTTCCCAAAAAAAAATTTTGGAAAAAAAAAGGGAAATTAAAAAAATTTTAAGGGAAAAAAGGGGAAAAATTTTTTAAAAAGGAAAAAAAAATTTTTTCCCCCCCGGGGGAAAAACAAAAAAAAAAAAAAATTTTTAATTTTTTTCCCCCCGGGGGGGGGGAAAAAAAATTTTTTTAAGGGGGGGGGGGGGGGGGGGGGGGAAAAAAAGGGGGGAAAGGGGGGAAAAAAAAAATTTGGGGGGAAAAAAAAAAAGGGGGAAAGGAAAAAACCCCCCCAAAAATTTTTTTAAAAATTTTTTCCGGGGAAAAAAATTCCCCCCTTTTTTTTTGGGTTTTTTTAAAACCCCCAAAAAAATTTAAAAAAAAAAAATTTTTTTTTAAAAAAAATTTTTTCCCCCCAAAAAATTTTTTTTTAAAAGGAACGCCCCCCCCCCTTTTTTTTTAAAAAAAAATTTTTTTTTTAAAAACTTTTTTTAAACCCCCCCCTTTTTTTTTGGGGGGGGAAAACCCCTTTTTCCCCCTTTTTAAAAAACCCCCGGGGCCAAAATTTTGGGAAATTTTTTGGGGGTTTTTGGGGGGGGGGGGGTTTTTTTTTTTTTTAAAAAAATTTTTTTGGTTGTAAAAAAAAAGGCCCCCCCCAAAAACCCCCCCCAAAAAAGGGGGGGGAAAAAACCCCCCCCAAAAAAAAGGGGTTTTTTTTTCCCAAAGGGGGGGGGAAAAAAAAAAAAAGGGGGAAAAAAACAAAATTAAAAAAAAAAAACCCCCAAAAAAAAAATTTTAAAAAAATTTTAAAAAAAAATTAAAAAAAAAAAAATTTTTTCCCAAATTAAAAAAAGGGGGGAAAAAATTTTTTTTGGGTTTAAAACCCCCCAAAAAAGGGGGGGAAAAAAAATTTTTTTTTTTAAAAATTTAAAGGGGGGGGGGGGAAAAAAAAAATTTTTTTTTTTTTTAAAAAAGGATTTTTTGGAGGGGCCCTAAAAAATTTTTTTTTAAAAAAATTTTTTTTTAAAAAAATTTTTTAAAAAATTTTGGGGGAAAATTATTTTTTTGGGGGGGAATCAAAAAAAAAAAAAAAAAGGGGAAAAAAAAAAAAGGAAAAAAAATTTTTTAAAAAAAAAAATTTAAAAAAAAATTTGGGGGAAAAAAAAAATTTTCAGGGGGGGGGGAAAAAAAAAAAAAAAAAAAGGGGGGCCCCCCCGCCCCTTTGGGGGGGTTGGGGGGGGTTTTAAAAAAAAAAAATTTTTTGGGGAAAAAATTTTAAAAGGGAAAAAAAAAAGGGGTTTTTTTAAAAAAAAAAAAAAATTTAAAAAAATTTTAAAAAAAATTTTTTAAAAAAAATTTTGAAAGGGGAAACCCCCTTTTGGGGGAAAAAAAAAAAAATTCCCCCCTTTTTTAAATTTTTTGGGGGAAATTTTTAAAAAAAAAAAAATTTTTTAAAAAAAGCCCTTTTTTGGGAAAAAAAAAATTTTTTTTGGAAAAAAAAAAAAAAAAAAAAAAGGAAAAAAAAAAAAAAAAGGGGGGGAAAAATTTTTTTAAAAAAAAATTTAAAAAAAAATTTCCTAAAAAAAAGGGGGGAATTTAAAAAAAAAAGGGGGCCCCCAAAACAAAAAAAAATTTTTTAAGGATAAAAACCCCCCAAAACCAAAAAAACCCAAAAAAAATTTCAAAAAAAAAAAAAAAAAATTTTTTTTTTCCCCAAAAAAAATTTTTTTTTAAAAAACCCTTTCCCCCCCGGGGTTAATTTTTGGAAAAAAAAATTTTTTTGGGGAATTTCCCCCAAAAAAATTTTTTGGGGGGGGGGAAAAAATTTATTTTTTTTTTTTTAAAAAAAAGGGTTTTTTTTTTAATTTTTTTTTCCCCAAAAAATTTTTTTAAAATTAAAAATTTTTGGGAAGGGCCCCCAAACCTTTTTTGGGTTTAAATTTTTTAAAAAAAGGGAAAAAAAAAATTTGGGGGGGAAAGGGAAAAATTTTTAATTTTTTTTAAAAAAAAAAAAAAAGGCCCCCCCCGGGTTTTTTTTTTTTAGAAAAAAAAAAAGGGAAAAAAATTTTGGAGAAAAAAAAAATTTTTTTTTTAAAAAAAAAAATTTTTGGAAAAAAAAATTTTTGGAAAAAAAAAAAAAAAAAAACCCAAAAAAAAAAAAAAATTTAAAAAAAAAATAAAATTTTTTTTTGTTTTTAAAAGGGGGGTTTGCCCCCCTTTTTAAAATTTGGGGTTTTTTAAAGGGTTTTTCCCCCCAAAACCCCCCTCCCCCCTTTGTTTTTTGCCCCCGGGGGGTTTTTTTTCCCCCCTTTTTTTTTCCCCAAAAAAGGGTTTTTTGGTTTTTAAAAAAAAACCGGGGGAAAAAGGGGGGTTTTTTTTTTTCTTAAAAAAAGGGTTTTTTTTTTAAATAAAAAAAATTATTTTTAAAAAAAATTTTTTTATTTTTTTTTTTTTAATTTTTTTTTAAAAAAATTTTTTTAAAATCTTACCCCCTTTTTTTAAATTTTTTTTTTTTTCCCCCCCCCCCAAAAAACCCATTTTTTTAAAAAATTTTTTTTTCCTTTTTTCCCCCCCCCCCCCCAAAAAAATTTTTTTTTTTAAAATTTTTAAAAAAAGGGGGGGGTTTTTTCCAAAAACCCAAAAAATTTTTTAAATTTTTCCCCCCCCTTTTTTTTTAAAAGGGGGCCCCCCTTTTTCCCTTCCTTTTTTTTTAAATTTTTTTTTTTTCCCCCGGTTTTTCCCCCCCCCCCTTTTTTTTTTTTAAAAAAATTTTTTTTTTTTTTTGGTGTTTTTTTTTCCCCCCCCCTTTTTTTTTCCAAAAATTTGGGGGGGTTTTTTTTAAAAACCCCAAAGGGGGGGGGGGAAAAAAAAGGGCCCGGGGGCCCCCCCAAAAAAAAAAAGGGCCAAAATTTTTCCCTTTTTTTAACCGGGGGGGCCCCAAAAAAAAAAATTTTTTTTTTTTTTTTTAAAAACCCCCCCAAAAATAAAAAAAATTTTTTTTTTTTTCCAAATTTTTTTTTAAATTTTAAAAATAAAAAAAAAAAAAAATTTTAAAAATTTTTCCCCCCCCCAAATTTTTTTTTTTTTTAAAAAAAAATTTTTTTTTCCCACCATTTTTTTCCCCCCCCTTCCAAAAATTTCCCTTTCTCCCCCCCTTTCCCCTTTTTAAAAATTTTTTAAAAAAAAAAAGGGGGGAAAAAAATGTTAAAACCCCCCCAAAAGGGAAAAAAAAAAAAAAAAACAAAAAAAAAAAAAAAAAAAAAAAAAATTTTTTTTTTTAAAAAAAAAAAAAAAAATTTTTAAAAATTTAAAATTTAAAAAATTTTTAAAAAATTAAAAAACCCCCAAAAAAAATTTTAAAAAATTTTAAAAAAAGGGAAAAAGGAAAAGGGGCCCAAAAAAAAACCCCCCCTTTAAAAAAAACCCCCCCCCCCCAAAATTTCCCAAAAAAAAAAATTTTCCCCCCCAAAAAAAACCCAAAAAAAAATTTCCCCAAAAAAAATTTCAAAAAAAAAAATTTTTTTCCCAAAAAAAAAAAAAAAATTTACGGGGGCCCCCCCCAAAAAAAACCCCCCCCGGGGGGGCCCCCAAAAAAAATTTTTTGCCCCCCCCAAAAAAAGGGGAAGGCCCCAACAAATGAGGAAATTTCCCCCCCAAAAAAGGGGAAAATTCCCCCAAAAAAAAACCCAAAAATGAAAAAAAAAATTTTAAAAAAAAAAGGCCCCCAAAAAAACCCCAAAAAAAATTTTCCCCCCAAAAAACCCCCAAAAAAACCCCCTTTTTAAAAAAAATTTTTCCCCAAAAAAAAAAAAAAATTTTAAAAATTTTTTTTTTTCCCCCCAAAAAAAATTTTATTAAATTTGGAAAAAAAATTTTAAAAAAAAATTTTTTTTCCCCCCCAAAAAAACCCCCCCAAAAAAAAAAAAAAAAAAAACCAAACCCAACCCCAAAACCCCAAAAAAAAAAAAAAAAAATTTTTAATGCCAAAAATTTAAGGGAAACCCAAAAAAAGGGCCCCCCAAAAAAATTTTTTTCCCCCCAAAAATAAAAACCCCCAAAAAAAATTTTCCCCCCAAAAAAAAAAACCCCCAAATAATAAAACCAAAAAAAAAAGGGGCCCCCTTTAACCCAAGGGGGGTTTTTTTAAGGGAAAAAAAAAGGGGGGCCCCCCGGGGGGGCCCCCCCTTTTTTTGGGGTTTTCCCCAAAAAAAAAAAAAAAAAATTTAAGGGGGGGAAAAAAAAGGGGAAAAAAAAAACCCCAAAAAAAATTTTTTTTTTCCCCCCAAAAAAGGGGGTTTTAAAAAAAACCCCCCCAAAAAAAGGGGAAAAAAAAAAGGGGGGGCCCCCCAAAAAAAAAAATTTTTTCCCCAAAATTTTTAAAAAAAAAACCCCCCCAAAAAAAAAAGGGCCCAAAAAAAACCCCGGGTTAAAAAAAAAAAAAAAAAACCCCCCCTTTTTTTTTTTGGGCCCCCCCCCAAAACTTTTTTTTTCCCCCCCCCTTTTGGAAGAAAAAAAAAAAAAAAAAGGGGAAAAAGGGGAGAGAGGGGGAAGGGGGGGGGGGAAAAAAAAAAAAATTTTTTTTTTTTTTTTGCTGCCCGTTGTTTTTTTGTTGTTGTTGGGTGATATTAATGAAAAAAATTTCCCTTTTTTGCGGCTCCGGAAAAAGTCTCTCAAGTTATGTATTCCCCCAAAATTTGTTAAAAAAAGGGGGGGAAAGGAAAGAAAAAGACAAAAAGAATATAATTACAAAAAAAATGTTAAAGTTAACCGAAGGGAAAAAAAATTTTTTTTGGGGGGAAATTTTTAAAAATGTTTTTTAATAGAGGAGGAAAAAGAAAGGGGGGAAAAAAATAAACCTTTCCCTTTTTAAAAACCCCAATTTTTTGTCATCAAAAAAAAGAAATGGGAAATTTTTAAAACAAGAAACTTTTCGTTTTTAAAAATAAACAGTTTTTTTTGAGAAAAAAAAGCAAAGGGGGAACATGAAAATGTTTTTTTTAAATGAATATAAAATTTTTTGCAAGAAATTTTAAAAAAAAAATGGAAAGTTGGGGTTTTAAAAAGAAATTTCCCCCCGTCAGCAAAAAAGATTGTTTTTTTAAAATGACTTTTTTTGAAAAAGAAATTCTTTTCAAAACAGCAAAAAAGAATTTTAAAAAATACAAGAACATGGAAACGGTTTTTAAAAGGGGAAAATTCCCTTTTATTTCTAAAAACCCAAAAAAAGAAAGTTAAAATGAAAAAAAAACCTTTCATCAAGAAAAAATGAAAATAAGATACGAAGCTGAAAAGTGTTCTTTTTCATATTTTTGCCCCAAAAAGAAGGAAAAAGAAAAAAAAGGAAAGCAAATTTTTATTTAAAAATAATATTTTTATTCCGAAAAAAAAAAGAAAGTGTTCGTTTGAATACAAAAAACAAAAGGGAAGAAAGGGGGGAAAAAAAAAAAAAGATAAACAAAATGAGAAAGTGTTCGTTTAATAAAATACAAAGAAGTTAAAAAAAAAATGAAAAAAGAAACAAAATGAAAAAAGTGGTAAAGAAGCAGAAATCTTTTCCCCTTTTTATGGAGAATGAAAATAAAGAAGTAAAAAAAGGAAAAAAAAATTTGGGAAAAAACAAATTTGTTTTTAAAAAAGAAAGATTAAATTTGGGAATTAACAGAAATCTTCCTTTTTATGGACAATTTAAAATATTGAAGTAAAAAAGGGAAAAAAAAATGGAAAAAAGGGATTTGTTTAAAAAAAGAAAGGGTTTTGGTAATGAAAAAGAAAATCTTCCTTTTCATGGAGGGTTTAAAAAACGAAGTAAAATAGGGAAAATTTAAAAATTTTAAAAAGCATTGTTTTAAAAAAGAAAGTTAGTGGTAAAAAAAAACAGGGAAAAATTTTCCTTTTTATGGGGGAAAGAAAATATTGAAATAAAAAAGGAAAAAAAAAAGTGAAAAAGCAAATTTGTTTAAAAAAAGAAAAATTGTGGTAATGAAGCAGAAAAACTTCCTTTTTAAGGGGGGAAAGAAAAAACTGAAGTAAAAAAAGGAAAATTTAAAAATTTAAAAAGCATTCGTTTTTAAAAAGGAAAGACTTTTTTAAAAACGTGGGTTTTACGAAAATTTTTTCCAATGAAAAATAAAAAGTTTTCTTTTAAAAATTTTTGGAGTAACTAGACGGGGGGTATTTTTAAAAAAAGTGAATATTGGGAGTTTTAAAAAAATGCACGCCCCGGGGGGCAGTTTCCCCCATCAAAAAGACGGACCTGTCAACATTTCCAAAGGAGGGAAAAGAAGGCCAGGGAAAAGGAGGTGGGGGGGGGGGGAGGGCGGGGAAGAAATTTGGGGGAAAGAAAGGGTGTTAAAGTGTCAATTCCCCTGAAACGCTCAGGGGGGAAACCCCCCTCTTCGAGGAAACCAACCTCAAACAACCAGGAGAAGAGAAGGGAAAAAAGGGAAAAAGGGGAAGGGTCCGGAAGACAGCCCAACAACCCCAGGCGATCTAAAACCCCGCCCACAAATGCCCCAGAACCCGTAGATCACGGAAATTGGACTAATTAGTCATCAAAAGGGGGTGCCCCCTATCCCTTTCGGGGGAAATTTCCCCCCAATCTTCGGTTTAAAGGGAAAAATTTGCATTTAAAAAGTCCCATGTTAACCCCCCATTTCCACCAAACAGGGAAACTTTGAAACCTTCTTGAAAACGGGGAAAAAGGGTTTAAAATTTACATGACCACAATCAACTTTCGCCCCCGGGTTTGGGAAATCATCTTTACCCGCTGGGCGAGTTTGCTGGTTTTGTCCTTTTTTTTTAAAGGAGATAAAAAACCCCGAGAAAAACAAAATCCACTGTCCCCCCCCGTGCCCACAGGGCAGACAGGGGGACCTAAAAAGGGGAAAAAAGTAAGTAAACAAATTTCAAAAAAAAACAGCTTCTCTGAACTTATACAAAAAGGATTTTTTTAAAAAGGGTGCAAGGGGGGGTCGCTTTGTTCGACAGTGTTAGTGGTTTTAGCTGTAATTTTAAAACATTTGGGGATTGTCCCGGGACAACGTGTCGACAGTTTGAGTGGTCAGCTGTAAAAGTTGAATGCCATGGGCATTTTTCCGGGACAGCAGAGGGCGACAGTGTGAGTGGGCCGCTGTACAGTTTAAGACTGGGGATTTTCCCCCACAGCAGTTTTCGACAGGTGAAATGGTCAGCGTACGTTGGGTTTTTACAATTGGGGGATTGTCCGGGACAGCATGTCGACAGACTAAGACTTTTTTGGACACAATTTGGAAAATGGATTTTTCCCCGAGAATAAAAATATCCTAGTTGTTGACCAAACCCTTTGGGATCTTCAAAAACAAACAAAAGGGCGGGGGGGGGGTGGGGGGGGGGGGGTGGTTGGGGAATTCTGGGGACACAGGGCCTACCTGTCTTTACAAAGAATTTTCGGGAAAGGAAAAGACAGACGACAGATAAGTAATAGACAGACAGACGCAGGCAGTCAGGGCCCGACAGCCCCACAGATAGATAGACCCCAAAGAAGGATTGGGTAGATAGTTAGATGATAGATAGATAGATAGATTGATAGATAGATAGATAGATAGAAAAGACAGAAAAGATAGATAGATTTCACGACAGACAGATTTAAAAAGACAGACAGACAGTTTGAAAAGGGCCGAAAAGACAGACAGGGCGAAGATACATACATAAATTCATTCCCTGCATATATGCCCTACCCACAAAACATACATACATACAAACATACTAAATACTTTCATACAAACATAGGGAAGACCCGAAAATATAAATGAATAGATAGAAAGGTAAAGGTTTCGTTATGGTGGGTCTTTTACTTGTTTCCTTGTCAAGTGAGACATGGAAGCGAAATGAGAAAAGTTTCGAAAACCTGACTCTTATTGTTTTGGGATTTTTTTTTGATGATTGGGGCACCTTTATTTTTAATTAAAAAAACTTTACAAAAGCTTTTTTCTTTGATTGGGTTCTTTACTGGACCCCCTCTCTCCTCTCCTCTTTCTCTCTCTCTCCTCTCTCTCTCCTTTTCCCCTCTCCCTCTCTCTTCTCTCTCTCTCTCACCACACCCCACAACACCACACACAAACACACACACACACACAACACACACACACACTTCCCCCAAACACATAAAACCCCCACATTACACACCCACACACACACCAACACACACACACACCCCCCACACACACACACAACACAAAACTACAACCCCCACACACACACACACCCCACCACATACATTTAAATATTTTAAATATATTTTATTTAAAAAATTTATATTTATTTATTTTAAAAATATATATTATATTTATTAAACCATCCACACACACACCTTTACACACACACACAACCAACACACACCAACACACAAACCCCGCGCCACTTTCATTTTCCCTAACGTTCAATTTAATTTACTGACATTAAACGTTTTGTTTAAAATTAAAGGGAGAAGACAATAGCCCTCCGTATTTTTTTTTAACCATCCCTTTCCCTTTGGGGAAAGCTTTCACGAAAAAGATTCGGGCTTACCCAAATCCATGAAAACGTTTGGGCCCCCGCCGGAAAAAAAAAAAAAAAAAGGGGTTCCCCAATGTTGATCTGCCTTTTGTTTCCCCCTTCCCCGGGTTATCTCCTATCTGCAAAGTCCCCTATGCAAAAAGCAGCCCGCACGTCCGTGTTTCGTTTTTTAAAAAAAGCAAAGCCCCCACTTTCCCGCATTCACCCCCACAAACAAACGAAGTCTCCTTTTGGTAATTGTTCAAACGCGTAGCAAAGGGGTGCACTCTTTGCAAATTTCGCCCAAAAAGGAAAAAAACCCGGGATTGGGGAAATTATTTCCCAGGCTGTCCCTAATGTTGGCCAGTATGAATATAAAATATTTCGAAAGCCTGAACCTCAAAGGGCACTTAGAACCAATATTTAGAATGGGACATAAAAATTTGAATTCATAAGCCCATTTCCCAAATTTTAGCCATCAAAAATTTTCGAAAACATTCAACTCGGGCCTTTTACATGTAAGTCTTATGCCAGACGACAATAGTCGAAAGAGATTGAAATAAAGCCGTATTGAAAAACAGTACATCCTCCACAGAAGAGAAAGGGTTTTTAAAGGATCTTCTACAAAATTACAGTTCATTCCGCAAATGAAAATTAGGAGATGCGTCACAATAATATTTGAAATTTCTGTCTTAAAAGATAAGGGAGGGAGGGGGTTGTGGCGTTAGTGCGTCCTTAAAAGGGAAATTTCTAATTAGCTGGCAAAACTTAGACGTTGAAAAACTTAAATTTTACCGTCGTCATCTTCACAATGACGAGGATTTTAAAGGGTCTAACAACAAGCAACAAAATCAATATTAGTCTAAATAGAAACAATTTACATAACTGAATTGATTAATCTTACCAATTTAGACCTTAAAAGGATTTTATTATACTGAACAAGTTTTAACAGAGGGCATGATAAAAACAAAAACCCGGGATTAGATTAAGTTCTGTTATAAAACTATGGAGCAGTAAACTTTATAACAAAAACCCCTCATTGTTCATTGATTTGTGGACAGACGGGTTTTGGAAAAACAATATTGTCCTCAACCTATTACAAACAGTTTATCGCTATAATTTAATCATATTGTGATTTTCTGCCCCAACACTTAAATGGAACAAAGCATATCATAATAAAAGGGTTTATATGGACAGATGATGACATATATTTAGTTGATCCTAGCAATAAACTGATGAGTGTTTAGAACAGTTTTATAGACTGTTGAAGGAACGCAAACATATTATTATAGATGACTGTTCAGCAGAAAGAGAAAATAGTTAAAAAGAGAAACACTTGTCAAAACTAGCTTTCACGGAAAAACATGCTGGGGTAAATGTGTGGATTTTATGCCAGAAATATAACTCGGTTTTAAAAGACTTTAGAGAACATTAAAGACGTAGTTCTTTCACATGAAAGACAAAGACTCATTTGAAGAATGTTTGCGCGAAAAAGATGTTATTGAAAACGACCAAGAAAAACATAGGATTAAACAAAAACTAAAATCTGAAAAGTTTATAAATTAGTATTAAAAACGGATAACCCTGCACAGTATGTTTGTTTGTAGTAACGTTATTTTTGGTTATTGACGTCTTACTTGCCAGAGAAAAGTAATATGCGCTTGCGTGTGTGTGTTGTCTGCCCGCCTCTCTGTCTGTCTGTCTGTCTCTCTCTCTGTCTGTCTGTCCCGTCTGCCGGTGATTCTTCTCTCTCCTCTTCCGCCACAGGAAAAGGCGGCTTTCAGGCCACTTTCGCCCAAAACACGGTGGGGTTGAGCAAGTGGCCCAGAGTCGCCTTTTACTGTTTTCTATATTTTTTTGCAGTCATTGCAACACCAAGCTGCTCTGTAAGTTGCTGGAACGGTGCGGACTTATCCTTGGAATTTATTATTTTTGTGTATATATATAAATTATATAATAAATATATATATATATTAAAATATTATAATATATATACTCCCCCCATTTTCTTTATCTTCAATTTTTTTTTAAGTTCAAATCTTTTCCAAGTCATTACATAAAAGACTGAAGAATTGTTAGCCTGCACTTGTTCCCCCCCCCCCCCCCACTACTTAATTGTTCAGCATTTATTGTTTGGTCAATCAGTGGAGATTGCATCTCTTCGGAGATCCAAGTAAAGGTTTTTTCTGTGCAAGTCTTAGCCACTCACAATCTTGGGTTATTGAACAGAAGAGCTGACCACTCAGACTGTTCCATATCTTTTGATCTCCTTTGCATCCTTGAATGGATCCTCAAGCATAGGCTCAAAGATTGCCCCCTACATTTTATACTGTTTGAATAATGCTTTTAGTTTTTCAGTGACTTTTTCCTCCCCACACTTTGTTTTGTTCCATTTTTTAAACCCTTCACTGGCTGCTTTGGAGGCTGCTGTTGGATTCTTTTTTTCGAACCCTTGGTGGTGAGAACACCACAGAATTATGGACTGTGGTGTGTCTCTATTTGACACCAAGACACAGACACAATCAGCCGTGTCTCCCTGATGAGTCTGATCCAGGGACGAAAGGCCTAGGAGCAGGCAATACAAATAAATGTGCCTTTGAGAGGGATTACGATGGTTCCCTAGGCAGCTAGTAAAGGGCTTCTCATATTTGTAATATATTCCCCCTATTTTCTTCATCTTCAATTATTTTTTTAAGTTCAAGTCTTTGCCAAGTCATTACTATAACGACTGAAGAATTGTTAGCCTGCACTTGTTTTCCCCCACTACTTAATTGTTCAGCATATATAATATATATATATATATATATATATATATATATATATTATATATATACACGCACACATACACACACATGCGCGCATGCACGCACTCTCTCTCTCTCTCTCTCTCTCCTCTCTCTCTCTCTCTCTCTCTCCAACAAATAATGGCAATGTTCACCACAAATGATGGCAATGTCTCACTACAAATGTTGGCAATGTCACACCACAAATGATGGCAATGTCACACCACAAATGATGGCAATGTCACACCACAAATGATAGCAATGTCTCAACACAAATGATAGCAATGTCTCTTCACAAATGATGGCAATGTCACACCACAAATGATGGCAATGTCTCACCATAAATGATGGGAATGTCTCACCACAAATGATGGCAATATCTTGCCACAAATGATGGCAATGTCTCAAACCCCAAATGATGGCAATCTCTCACCACAAATGATGGCAATGTCTCGCCACAAATGATGACAATGTCTCACCACAAATGATGGCAATGCTACGCCACAAATGATGGCAATGCCACGCCACAAATGATGGCGATGTCTCACCACAAATGATTGCAATGTCTCTCCACAAATTATGGCAATGTCACACCACAAATGATAGCAATGTCTCACCACAAATGATAAACAATGTCTCACCACAAATGATCCCATAAATGATGACAATGTCTCACCACAAATGATGGCAATATCTTGTCACAAATGGTGGCAATGTCTCACCACAAATGACGGCAATGCCACGCCACAATGATGGGAATATCCTGCCACAAATGATGGCAATGTCTCACCACAAATGATGGCAATGTCTCACCACAAATGACGGCAATGGCACGCCACAAATGATGGCAATATCTTGCACAAATGATGGCAATGTCTCACCACAAATGACGGCAATGCCACGCCACAAATGATTGCAATATCTTGCCACAAATGTTGGCAATGTCTCACCACAAATGATGGCTATATCTGCTACAACTGATGACAATGTCTCCCCATCAGTGATGGGGATATCTTGCCACAAGTGATGACAATATCTCACCATACATGATGGCAATATCTTGCCACAAATGATGAAAATATCTCACCATAAATGATGGCAATATCTCGACTCAAATGATGGCAATATCACGCCACAAATGATGACAATGTCTCATCATAAGTGATGGCAATATCTCGCCCACAAATTATGATGATGTCTCACCATAAATGATGGCAATATCTCGACACAAATGACGGCAATATCTCGCGCCACAAATGGTGGCAATGTCACGCCACAAATGACGGCAATATCTCGACACAAATGACGGCAATATCTCGCCACAAATGATGACAATGTCATGCCACAAATGATGACAATGTCATGCCACAAATGATGGCAATGTCTCACCACAAATGATGGCAATGTCTCACCACAAATGATGGCAATGTCTCTCCACACATTATGACAATGTCCCCGCCACAAATGATGGCAATGTCACGCCACAAATGATGGCAATGACTCGCCACGAATATGGCAATATCTCACCCCAAATGATGGCAATGTCTCACCACAAATGATGGCAATGTCTCTCCACAAATGATGGTAATGATTCGCCAGAAATGATGGCAATGTCTCACCCCAAATGATGGCAATGTCTCACCTCAAATGATGGCAATGTCTCTCCACAAATGATGGTAATGATTCGCCACAAATGATGGGAATGATTCGCCACAAATGATGGCAATGTCTCACCCCAAATGATGGAAATGTCTCTCCACAAATGATGGCAATGTCTCTCCACAAATGATGGCAATGTCTCTCCACAAATGATGGGAATGATTCGCCACAAATGATGGCAATGTCTCGCCACAAATGATGGCAATGTCTCTCCACAAATGATGGCAATGTCTCGCCACAAATGATTGCAATGTCTCGCCACAAATGATGGCAATGTCTCGCCACAAATGATGGCAATGTCTCGCCACGAATAATGGCAATGACTCACCACGAGTAATGGCATCGGAGCTTATCAGCAAAAACGAGAGTAACGCGCGTCACGTATCCCTTTTAGGTGCCTTGACTGCCGACCAGACGGGTAATTTGAAACTATTCTTATCCCTTAAGGACAGACCATGTTTGGATAGATGCTAGGAAGAAAAAAATAATGGTTTCTAATTTGGGAGAAGAGAGAGATAGAGAGAGGGGGGTAGAGAGAGAGAGAGAGAATGAGAGAGAGAGTTTTTTTGTTGTTGTTGCTGCTGCTGCTGTTGTTGTTATTGTTGTTGTTGATGATATTAATGAAAATTTCCTTCTTTGCAGGCTCCGGAACAGTCTCTCATAGTTATGTAGTCCTCAGAAATAGATAAATAAAGGGAGAAAGGAAAGAAAAAGACAAAAAGAATATAATTACAAAATATGTTAAAGTTAACACGAAGGAAAATATTCGTTGAAACAGAAATGTTTTTAATAGAGGAGGAAACGAAAGGGGAGAAAAACTACCATGTTCGTTTAAACACTAATTCTTGTCATCAAGAAACATAAGAAATGAATTAAAATCAAGAATCTGTTCGTATTAATATAAACAGTTTTCATAGAGAAAATAAGCAAAGAGGAACTATGAAAGTGTTTGTTTAAATGGAATATAATTTTCGTC
>CM031600.1:5766505-5774005 GCA_018398815.1 Conus ventricosus | reverse complement strand
CTTTTCCCACACACCCATCATACATAGCTTTTCCCACACACACCCATCATACATAGCTTTTCCCCACACACCCATCATACATAGCTTTTTCCACACACACCCATCATATATAGCTTTTCCCACACACCCATCATACATAGCGTTTCCACACACACCCCATCATACATAACTTTTACCACACACCCATCATACATAGCTTTTCCCACACACACACCCATCACACATAGCTTTTCCCACACACACCCATCATACATAGCTTTTCACACACACCCATTATACATACCCACGTGGGCTCTGTGTGGGCAGATCTACGGGGTGACGTCCTTCCTGTTCGTGGTGACCTCCATCGCGGGCTTCTGCCTGGAGACCCTGCCCGGCTGGAGACCAGTGCGGCTGGACACCAACGCCAGCAACCTGACCACCTGCGAGGAAAAGGAGGAAGTCGCTCTCAAGAACGGCAACTCGCAGATGGCGCCGGTATAGTCATAGGTTAAAGGTGGGGGGGGGGGGGGGGGGGGTGGAGGAGGCAGGGGTGGTGTAAGGGACCCTGACGCTAAAACGGAATGTGGGTTGAGGTGAGAAGGGTGTACGGATGTATGGGGTGAGGCTGAAGAGAAATTAAATGGTGATGCTAAATAGCAGTGTATAGGATGAAGCTGAAAGGAATGTATGGGATGAAGCTGAAAAGGAAGCTATGGGATGAAGCTGAAAAGGATGCTATGGGATGAAGCTGAAAAGGATGCTATGGGGTAAAAATGAGGAGAAATGTATGGGGTGAAGTTGAGGAGAAATGTATGGAGTGAAGCTGAGGAGAAATGTATGGAGTGAAGCTGAGGAGAAATGTATGGAGTGAAGCTGAGGAGAAATGTATGGAGTGAATCTGAGGAGAATGTATGGAGTGAACCTGAGGAGAAATGTATGGAGTGAATCTGAGGAGAAATGTATGGAGTGAATCTGAGAAGAAATATATGGGGTGAAAGTGAGGAGAAATGTATGGGTGAATCTGTGGAGAAATGTAAGAGGTGAAAGTGAGGAGAGATGTATGAGGTGAAAGTGAGGAGAGATGTATGAGGTGAAAGTGAGGAGAGATGTATGAAGTGAAAGTGAGGAGAGATGTATGAGGTGAAAGTGAGGAGAAATGTATGAGGTGAAAGTGAGGAGAGATGTATGAGGTGAAAGTGAGGAGAAAAGTATGAGGTGAAAGTGAGGAGAGATGTATGAGGTGAAAGTGAGGAGAAAAGTATGAGGTGAAAGTGAGGAGAGATGTATGAGGTGAAAGTGAGGAGAGATGTATGAGGTGAAAGTGAGGAGAGATGTATGAGGTGAAAGTGAGGAGAAATGTATGAGGTGAAAGTGAGGAGAGATGTATGAGGTGAAAGTGAGGAGAAATGTATGAGGTGAAAGTGAGGAGATGTATGAGGTGAAAGTGAGGAGAAAAGTATGAGGTGAAAGTGAGGAGAGATGTATGAGGTGAAAGTGAGGAGAGATGTATGAGGTGAAAGTGAGGAGAGATGTATGAGGTGAAAGTAAGGAGAAAAGTATGAGGTGAAAGTGAGGAGAAATGTATGAGGTGAAAGTGAGGAGAAATGTATGAGGTGAAAGTGAGGAGAGATGTATGAGGTGAAAGTGAGGAGAAATGTATGAGGTGGAAGTGAGGAGAAATGCATGGGGTGAGTCTGAGGAGAAATGTATGGGGTGAAAGTGTGGAGAAATGTATAGGGTGAAATTGAGGAGTATATTTATGGAGTAATGATGTGGAGGAATGTGTGGGGCGCGGCCGAAGAGGAATCAGAAGATGCTGAGGAGGGCATGTGGGGCCAAACTGACCAGGACTGTTTGTGCTGCAGCTTTCCACGATGACTTGAAGATAAAGTCATGCTTCTATGCTTCTGCGTAGGCGATTGTTGTCTTCACTTCACTGCTTATGCCTGCACTCGCGCGTGCAGGGGCCTGTTGTGTGTGTGTGTGTGTGTGTGTGTGTGTGTGTGTGTGTGTGTGTGTGTGTGTGTGTGTGTGTGTTTGTGTGCGTGTGCGTGTGGATTGTGCGTTTCTCTATGGCTATCTTAATATTTTGTTTAGGTACAGGAATAGTTTGGGCATTGTCATTGGACATATCTCATCTATGATGTGTTCTAAGTTTAAGGTTTGTTTATTATGAGTTTTACATTATGAAACGTTTGCATTGATCCAATGTAGTCGGCAATGAATTTTCATGTGTGAAGCCAAAGAGGATAGTTTGAGGGAAAAGTGAGAAGTGTGAAAGGGGTAGACGGTGAACAGGCTGTTATGGGAGAGAAGTTAGGAGGAATGTATGGGGTGGATCTTTGAGGATGGAAGGATTGAAGCTGAGGAGAAATGTACGCATAGGTGAGATTTGGAAGGAGAGCATAGAGTGATTCTGAGGGACACCAGTAGGGCGAAGCTCATGTTGGGAAGGAGAGCATAGAGTGATTCTGAGGGACACCAGTAGGGCGAAGCTCATGTTGGGAAGGAGAGCATGGAGGGATTCTGAGGGACACCAGTAGGGCGAAGTTCATGTTGGGAAGGAAGGTGGCGGAGGGAAAGCTTCTTGAAATCTTCGTCAGTTCCTAACAAAATAACACACATGAGCACGCGCGCAAGCGCGTGTACACACATCCGCACACATACCCACACGCGCGCGTATGCACGCGCGTGTGCGCGCACGCACGCACACACACACACACACACACACACACACACACACACACACACACACACACACACACACACACACACACACACACACACACACACGCACGCACGCACGCACACGCGCGTTCGCACGCACGCACGCACGCACGCACGTACACGCACACACACACACACACACACACACACACACACACACACACACACACACACACACACACACACACACACACTCACACACACGCACGCACGCACGCACGCGCGCGCACGCGGGACGGAATCAGATGCGTCATCATACAGTCCATGCTAATCTCCATTCTTTTTTCTGACCCCTTTCCTGCAGGTGATATCGACCATGGAGTCCCTGTACGTGCTGGACCTCATCTGCACCGTGTTCTTCACCCTGGAGCTGGTGCTGAGGTTCATCTTCGCCCCAGCAAGTGGAGGTTCGTCTTCTCCCTCATGAACATCATCGACCTCCTGGCCCTGGTCCCGCTGTACGTCACCGTCATCTTCCAGAGCTCGTCCCTGCAGTCCTGCTACCTCAACGAGAGGTTCGTGATCGAGATCATGTTCATCCTGAGGATCATCCGCATGTTCCGGATCTTCCACCTGGTGAAGCACTACCAGGCCCTCAAGGTGCTGGTCTACGCCCTCAAGGCCTCGCTCCAGGAGCTGCTCATGCTGTTCATCTTCCTGCTGATCGGCATGCTGGTGTTCTCCACCATGATCTACTTACGCGGAGCGGAAGGACGCCACCAGCCCCGGGGACATGTTCTCCACCATCCCCATGGGCTTCTGGTGGTCCATCATCACCATGACCACGGTGGGCTACGGAGGACGTGTACCCCACCTCCACCATCGGCTACATCGTGGGCACGGGCTGCTCCGTGTGCGGCGTGCTGATGGTGGCCCTCACCATCCCCGTCATCTCCAACAACTTCACCCTCTTCTACCGCCACGTGCGCTCGCGCTCCATCATCCCCAGGTCCAAGGGCGGCGAGGCCGACTCGGAGATAGAAATCCCGGAGACGGTCAGGCCCACGCGCAAGGCCTCGCTTGCCTCCAACGACGGGGGCCCCATCCTGAACGGGCACGTGTCGGGCATGAGCCACATGTTCGTGCCCGTGGCGGGCTTCCAGCAGGCCAACTCCATGAACAACATTGTGCTGCCCAAGTCCGACTCGGACTTCAACCTCATCCGAAGCCGCTCCGGCAAAGCGCAACTCCGACGACGGCGTCCGCTACCGCACCGAAGCCTTCGTATGACCGAGGCTCTCGTCCGCCTTTTGCTCTGATGTTTTTCCCCTGGCCCTGCTCTCCCTCGGCCCCACCTTCCTCCCTCACCCTTTCTCCCTGCCACCCCCCTCCTCCTCCGCTCTCCTCCGACACTTCCATGCCCTTGTCTCCTCGGCGTGTTGTGCTGGAGCTGAGGCTGCTGTCGGCCAGGTCTCGCTCCGTGGACAGTCCTGGGGACAACTCGGGAAAAGACCAGCAAGTTACAGTCACGGGAGAACCCTCTGTTTGCACACAAAGAAGAGAGTTTCACGTCTTTTTGCAATCAAAAATAATAATATTAATAAACGTGTTTGCCGTCAAGAGGGGAAACGCGTTTTGCGGTCAAGAGGGGCACAAACTCCTTTTTGCAAATTAAGAGGGGCAAAGAAAAACTCTTTTGCAATGTAGAGAGGAACCTCTTTTTGCAAATTAAGAGGGGCAAATCAAAAACTCTTTTGCAATGAAGAGAAGAACCTCTTTTTGCAAAATGAAGAGAAAAACCTCCTTTCAACACGCCACGTGGAATGGTTTGCACGATGCCAGAGTAGTGTGTGGTCTGGACAGCTTTCATAGTTCCCCAGACAACCATCGACGTGTGACTGCGCGCTGACTGCTTTTTGACTGGGTTTGTTTGACTTTCGTTTCCTTACATCTTCTAAATGAAGTCCGTTTCAATGTTTTTTAACTACTGCTTCTTGTATAGTCATAACTGCAAAATTTTGCAGGCTGCTCCCTGTATAGTCTTGACTGCAAAATCTTTGCAGATCCGTTTTAAGGGGGTGCTTCTGTCTCGGAAACTTTTTTCACTGGATCAATAGCTTGCTAGATGAGTCTAGCGAAAGAAGACTGATAAAATGAGCGGTTGATCGTGCTTATGTCGAGGCTCTTGACAGAAATGAGCAAATCGCATTGCCCAGTACATGTATTCATATGATGTAAAGAGGGAGACGGGAGAAGGCGCTACAACGCTTAGACAACGTAGATTAGGGTTCAACTTTTTCTGCAGTTTAAAATTCTCTGAATCTCTCAGACACGTAATATTGTTTAAAGACAAGAGCTCAGAAAGGAAAGGTTTTTTTTCTCATTATAGAAGCCTGTCACAGCTGCCCCCCCCCCCCCCCCCACCCCCACCCCACCCGAACCCCCTCCGCCAACACACGATTCATAGCAACACGTTCTCGTTAATATTTTTGTTATCCATGAATATTGCATACTGGAAAACCCCTGAGCAGAAGAAGGGGGGAAGGGTTTGTTTGTTGTTGTTGTTTTTTTGGGGGGGGGATTAGATTGTCGGTGGTTGGTTAGTTTCATACCGTGTGGAAGGTCTGGTAGTTCCTCTTCACCAGATCTTTGATCAGTGTTTCTCTGGTGTCAGCCTTGAAGACGTAGTCCTGTTCTCAGCATTCCCGAAGAGCACAGACCTCAGGGCGGGGGGCCGGCAGATGACGCCAGCACCTCGTGTTGTCCTGGCGGACTCTGACAGTCGGCCACAGATTCATCAGTGTTGTGATTTCTAGTATAATGTTGATTTTGGGTTTTTGCTTTCAAGGTGAAAAAAAAACGAACAACAAATATTGTTGAAAAGAAAAGGATGAAGAAGAGGGGAAAGGTCTTTTCACAATGAAACTCTCTCTCTCTTCTCTCTCTCTCTCTCTCTCTCTCTCTCTCTCTCTCTCTCTCTCTCTCTCTCTCTCTCTCTAGCCCCCCTTCTCCCTCTCTCTCTCTCTCTCTCTCTCTCTCTCTCTCTCTCAGGACGGAGGAAATGACAAAGGCAGGGGGGGATTACTGTGAGAACTAGAGGTTGTTGTCGCTATGATTCCAAGGGTAATTGGGAATTTTCCACAAGACAGGCCCCCAATGGGGAGGATTTACTCAGCGTCATAGACCTGTGTGCGGCGAGCAGCATGCTGGAAAAAGCGGACGGACAAAACACAGAGTCTGTATTCAGTAAAGCAAACCAGATCCAAAGCGCTGCAACTTCTCAACGCCACTAACCGTCAAAATATAGGTCCGAGTCCAGAAATGCAAAATCAGATACCGCAGTCACGTGACTGCACTGCAGAACGCTTATAACGGAGACCAGGGGGCGGGGGAGTGAGGGTAGAGAGGACAAAGAAGAGGGGAGGGTGGTGGTGGTGGTGGAGGAAGAGGGGAGTGAGGGTAGGAGAGGACAAAGAAGAGGGAGGGTGGTGGTGGAGGAAGAGGGGGAGTGAGGGTAGGAGAGGACAAAGAAGAGGGGAGGGTGGTGGTGGTGGTGGAGGAAGAGGGGAGTGAGGGTAGGAGAGGACAAAGAAGAGGGGAGGGTGGTGGTGGTGGTGGAGGAAGAGGGGGAGTGAGGGTAGGAGAGGACAAAGAAGAGGGGAGGGTGGTGGTGGTGGTGGAGGAAGAGGGGGAGTGAGGGTAGGAGAGGACAAAGAAGAGGGGAGGGTGGTGGTGGTGGTGGAGGAAGAGGGGGAGTGAGGGTAGGAGAGGACAAAGAAGAGGGGAGGGTGGTGGTGGTGGTGGAGGAAGAAGGGATGGGGATTGGTGGGGGAGGGGTGTCTTCAACATAAGTTTAGCCGAAGTCGATGGTTAGTAGCCGATTTGTGTGTGTGTGTGTGTGTGTGTGTGTGTGTTATAACCGAGGTGTCTCTGACCTGAGTTGTCGACGTACGATTCACAGCCCAGAATGCGTCAACCTGTATTCTCTTCAGGATCATCGCTGTAGGGGTTACTTTGTGAAGAGTGTGGGCCTGGCCAATGAGAGCATGCTGGCGTCTAAAGGCGATAACAGCTGTTTTCCTCACGAGCTCTTTAATATCATGCTGGTCACAACTATTTTCTTACGGATCGTAACTGTTTTCCCTGTTTTTTCTTGAGGATAGCTATTGTTTTCCCTGGGGGGGGGGGGGGGGGGGTTCTTGAGGATAGCTATTGTTTTCTCTGTTTTTTTCTTGAGGATAGCTATTGTTTTCCTGTTTTTTCTTGAGGATAGCTATTGTTTTCCCTGGTTTTTTTCTTGAGGATAGCTATTGTTTTCCCTGTTTTTTCTTGAGGATAGCTATTGTTTTCCCTGTGTTTTTTTTTTCTTGAGGATAGCTATTATTTTCCCTGTTTTTTTCTTGAGGATAGCTATTGTTTTCCCTGTTTTTTCTTGAGGATAGCTATTGTTTTTCCCTGTTTTGCTTGAGGATAATTGTTGTTTTTTGCCTCTTTTCCCTGAGGACCACGATTTTCTTCCCCTGTTTTCCTTGTGATCATAATTGTTATCTTCGCTTTCCAGGGGAAAATAACTATTATCGCAAAGAAAACGTCGTTAACATGGAAACAGCTGTGATCGCTCTTTAGCATGACGAGAGCAAAATGGGGTCGGCCAAACAGGGGAAATAGTTGTTGTGATCCCAAGGATCATAAGTGTTTTCCTATCTTCCTTGTTTTTTTCTTCAGGATAATAACCGTTTCCGAAAATAGGGTAAACAGTTATGATGCTTAGGGATAACATCGATAATTACTATATGTGATCGCTACACATGTGATCACTATAGAAAACAACTATTATCCCAGGAAAAGACT
>CM031600.1:5744005-5761505 GCA_018398815.1 Conus ventricosus | reverse complement strand
CCGAGGCGCGACCGTTGTTTTTATGTACATACCTGTGCGCGCGCGCGCGCAGTGTGTGTGTGTGTGTGTGTGTGTGTGTGTGTGTGTGTGTGTGTGTGTGTGTGTGTGTGTTCGTTCTTACGTCATTCGTCCACCCTTCATTGCCCTTACCTCCGCCCCCCACCCCCCCCCGCCCCACCCCACCCTCCATCATAAATAAGTTGGTTCGCAAGTATTACCATGTCTCATTGTGTGTAGAACAACAAACAGCTAAAATTAAAGTGTGTGTGTGTGTGTGTGTGTGTGTGTGTGTGTGTGTGTGTGTGTGTGTGTGTGTGTTCGAGTGCACGTGCGCATGTATGCTTGTTTACATATGCCAGTGTGTGTGCGCGCATGCGTGCGTTCGTGTGTGTGTGTGTGTGTGTATGTGTGTGCGCGCGCGCGTGCGTGCGTGTGTGTGTGTGTGTGTGTGTGTGTGTGTGTGTGTGTGTGTGTGCTTTCTTTTTTCCTCTGTCTTTGGCACATTTGTGATGCACTTCTATATGACGATTTCTTTTTCGTTGGATTGTTTTTTCGTTCGTTTGCCTTTCCAAATATACATTCCTTGCCTGTGTAGAGGGTTTGTGCACGAATGCCCACGGCTGGTTGTGCACATACACAGAACGCTGAGCTGGTCTCATTTGTATGTTAGGTTATGCGCGTCCGAACACAATCAAAATAACATTTCGTTTCAGTAGGCAACGAGTGATTTAAAGGGAGAATACTGTGTACAGTCTGCCGTGTCTGGCGTGTTGTGGGATTTGTTTCCCTTGTCTGTGTTCTCAAAAGACGCTGATGAAAAGTGTGTGTTGCATGGTTGATTTTTTCATTGCACCATGTAAACATTCGAAGTGACGTGGGCCCGTTTATGCTTAAACACATGCTTACATGGGTGTCTTCTGTTCAGTGTTTTTATTACAGGAGGACTCTTTTTTTCTCTTTCCTTCACCTGGTCCATCAACGTAAATCCCGAGGATGTGTAGGGCCTACAACATAGCTCGTTCTCCGTTTATGAACGGTGTGTGTGTGTGTGAGACTCAGTGTGTGTGGTGTGTGTGTGTGTGTGTGTGTGTGTGTGTGTGTGTGTGTGTGTGTGTGTGTGTGAGACTCTGTGTGTGTGTGTGTGTGTGTGTGTGTGTGTGTGTGTGCTCGGAAGGCTCTGAGTGAAGGGGATAAACGTGGTTTGCAGGACGTTTATTAGAATCAGTCACACGGAAACCTGTAACTGTCAGTTGTTCTGTGGAAGCATTCAAACAGACAGACACAGTAACTGTGTGCTGCCGAATTATCTAGTGTCGGGAACATGGATTTTTATCGTGCTAGAACTCGCGTACGTGCACGTTATTATCATTATTATCATCAACATTATTTATTATTATCATAATTATCATCACCATCATCATCAACATTATTATTGTTATTGTTGTCATAGTTCTTCTTTTTTTTTCTTTTTTTTATTCACCATTATTATTATTGTTGCTATCGCTACAGGAAAATCGTGGGTAAAGTACGATTTATGAATTAGCTTTAACCGTAGTCACTTTTTTTAAAAATACACGTAGCAGTGCAAAGTGGCTTCGAAGTTGTATCGATGTGAAATGGAGTGTTGTGATTGGCTGTGAGCGAACAGATCCTGGCCGATCATCACTGCATTGGTGTCCTCCTCCCCAACAAAGCGTGTGCTCGTATGGGCGTTTCCTTTTTTTTTTTTTTCTTTCTTTTTTTTTTTACAAATTTGATTTTCTTCGTCAGTGCATCTATATTGACTGCTTTTTTGTTTGTGAAGCTGGGATTGAATTCTGTCAGCACGCTGTTGACTTGATGGCAGGCTGTTATTCTGTACCTGCTTGTTCATGACTGGGGGGAAGGAGGCGGGTATCACCCGTTTCCTCATACTGCGAGGGAGGAGGAGGAGGAGTAGGGAGGGGGGGGGGGAGAGAAATGACTGTTTTCTCACTAGTGTACAGTTGTTGCACAATATATGTTTAAACCTGGTGTACAAATTGTAATCGTTTTGCTTTTCTTTTTATCCCCCCCCCCCCCCTCCACTTTTTTATCGTGAGTGGTGTCCACAATATGTTTTGCGTGAAAGGACGTCAGACGTTGTGCGTGTTCCTGATGCTTCCCGCTTACTTCCCCTGCACCTTAATCACGTTGTCCTGTTGTGTGTTCACCAGCCTGTGATATGAGAAGGGAGACAAACGACGACGAAGAGAAAGGACTGAAGAGACAGTGAATATTGTAAATACAAATGCACTCGCATTATTCAGAAAGCGATGCCAAAAACAAAAAAAAAATTCAAATCACTGTAAACACAGGGATCTACAGACAAATATCAAACTATTGTGAATATCGGAATCTATTCCAACAAGACTGTGAATATAGGGATTTACCGACAAATGTCTAACAGCCTACTGTGAATATAGGGATCTGCAAGCAAATACCAAACAAATGACTGTGGATATGTAGGGATCAGCGGACAAAATTCGATCTACTCTGAATATGCAGATCCACAGACAAACACGAAACACGATTTGGTGAATTTGAAATTGCATAGACAAACATCAGGCAATCTAATGTGCAGAAAGCGGGGATCTACAAACAGCAAACAAGCTGCTGTGGATACAGGGATCTGCAGACAAATTCCAAACACTGTGAAGGCACAGGGGCCTGCAGAGAAATACCGAACTTCGGGAACAGGGGTCTACATCCAAATATTAACCAAACTACTGTGAATATAAGGATCGATACACAAATATCACACTAATGTAAATATATGGATCCGCGAACATATGTATATACGAATGAGAAACTTATGTGAATACAGCGATCTATCGTCAAAAATGAAACAATCTACAGTGACTGCAGCGAGAAACAGGCAAATTTCAAACAACCTTCTCTGAATCAAGAGATTTATAAACAAAAACATCGGCAGTGAATGCATGGATCAAAAAACAAATATCAAACAACCCTACGAGAAAATAAGCATCTGTAGACAAAACTAAAACAATCTGCTGTGAATATAGACACATGCAGACAAATACCCGTTAGGGTACTATGAATATAGGTAAATTACGGATGAGGATCAGCCAGGGATATCCGACAGACAGTGAGGTATACACACTTCAATCATTACAAATGACCCGACCGCGAGAACCTCCATCCATAGAGTTAGCGTGACAGTGCAGCATTGCTTCCATCCATAGAGTTAGCGTGACAGCGCAGCATTGCTTCCATCCATAGAGTTAGCGTGACAGCGCAGCATTGCTTCCATCCATAGAGTTAGCGTGACAGCGCAGCATTGCTTCCATCCATAGAGTTAGCGTGACAGCGCGGCATTGCTTCCTTCCATGGAGTTAGCGTGACAGCGCAGCATTGCTTCCTTCCATAGAGTTAGCGTGACAGCGCAGCATTGCTTCCTTCCATGGAGTTAGCGTGACAGCGCAGCATTGCTTCCTTCCATGGAGTTAGCGTGACAGCGCGGCATTGCTTCCATCCATAGAGTTAGCGTGACAGCGCGGCATTGCTTCCATCCATAGAGTTAGCGTGACAGCGCGGCATTGCTTCCTTCCATGGAGTTAGCGTGACAGCGCAGCATTGCTTCCATCCATAGAGTTAGCGTGACAGCGCGGCATTGCTTCCATCCATAGAGTTAGCGTGACAGCGCGGCATTGCTTCCTTCCATGGAGTTAGCGTGACAGCGCAGCATTGCTTCCATCCATAGAGTTAGCGTGACAGCGCGGCATTGCTTCCATCCATAGAGTTAGCGTGACAGCGCGGCATTGCTTCCATCCATAGAGTTAGCGTGCGCAGCATTGCTTCCTTCCATGGAGTTAGCGTGACAGCGCAGCATTGCTTCCATCCATAGAGTTAGCGTGACAGCGCGGCATTGCTTCCTTCCATGGAGTTAGCGTGACAGCGCAGCATTGCTTCCATCCATAGAGTTAGCGTGACAGCGCGGCATTGCTTCCATCCATAGAGTTAGCGTGACAGCGCTGCATTGCTAAGGTTTAACGGGAAATGTGGCATGCAAAAGTGACAAGGTTCCTTAAGTTTCAAGTTTGTTTTCCACACCATCGTTTGTAAGAATGGTCGTTCTATTGAGGGTTTTTTTCTGTCTTGGAAAATATGACAGACTTCGTGCCAAACCGCTGTCCTGTACTGCGTTGTTCTTTCTTTTCTTTCCCTTTTTTTCTTTCAGCTGTTTTGTTAAAGAAAATGTCAGTCGTCAGTTTATCGGAGCAAATTCTCCCTTTCATGAGTCAAGTTTGACACTTATTCTGTCTTCATTGTGATCAGAAATGTCTTTGGCATGTAGTCACCTTAGCATGTATATCAGCGCAAGGTCTGACCAACGCGTTGGGCTAATGCCTATGTCAGACATCTGCTAAGTCCTAGCCATGAGACTGTTCTTAAGTTCTCTCTTCTTAGTCATTAATTCGTTTCTCCGTTCTTGTTAAATCGTGTACAACGTGGTCTCAAAACTTAGCGGATGTGGTGTAGCGTATATGGACTGGTCCGCGCGCAGTGACACCTCCTTGATGAAACTGAAATTAAACTGAATCTTAGCACAAAACAAACAGTTTGCGGTTTATCAGTGACGTGTCAAAAACGGAAATCAAGAAAGATACCAGCCGCCGTGGCGAAGGGGTTAGCGTCGCGGACTCCTGGCTGGGAGGTCGCGGGTTCGATTCCCATCAGAGTCATGTGGCATTTTTTTCTGCCCCGACTGGCTCCTACCCAGAGTTGAGTTTGCTACGGGCTCAGTTGGAAAGACTGGGACCACACAGTCGAGTTTCATCCACTTAATGGATGCATCTCTGAGAGTGTTGCTCAAATTTCCCGACCAACACTGCAGGTGTCTGTATCTCTCAGGCCTGGTCTTTAAAGAGTCCGTTTTACACAGAGAAGAGGGAAGACCATTCCACAGAGCAGGTGCCAGGTAAGAGAAAGATCGTTGGCCTGAAGTTTTCAGGCGAGCAGAGGGAAGGCGAAGCAGACGAGAATCGGTGGATGAGCGTAAGTTGCGAGACGGAACATAGAGATGAAGGAGGTCAGAGAGGTAGGAGGGAGCCAGATTATTCAGTGATTTGAAAACCAGGAGGAGAACTTTAAAGTCAATGCGAGACTGAATAGGGAGCCAGTGTAAGGATGACAGAATTGGTCAACCCAGAAAACCATAATTAGAAACAAAACGAAAAACGTCAGAGCTTTAGAATCATTATTTCTGACCTCCACGGGAAAAAAAGCCAGCGAAAAAGGTGCAAAGATTTCCTGTGGATTTCATACTCTTCGTTAACGAGCATGTCATCAAACCCTCGTTGTACTGAACGAGTTTTTTCTTTGACTGTGTGGGCAGAGTCGGTCCGTTTGGAAGGACGTGACATCAGAGGGAAGCTGAATCCAAGACTGAACAGTGCGTGGGTGAAATGTATATTCATGGGTCTGTATAGGTGAAACGTGTAGTCATGGGTCTGCATAGGTGAAATGTGTATTCATGGGTCTGTATAGGCGCAACGTGTAGTCATGGGTCTGCATAGGTGAAACGTGTAGTCATGGGTCTGCATAGGCGAAATGTGTATTCATGGGTCTGTATAGGCAAAATGCATGTAGGCTTTAGCGCAAGTGTCGACCAAGCGCGTGTAATCCAAAAGAACATAGTTGTCGAAACATGGTACACCTTTTCAACGTAATCTTTTTTTGCGTGTTTTTTTTCCTTTCTTTCTTTCTTTCTTCCTTTTTCCCAAACGGGTATAGAAAGTTTGATACCAACATTGTCAAATTTTCATGCCACCCACATTGTCAAATTTTCATGCCACCTACCCCAAAAGCAAATCGGTAGATAGGTTAACAATAGATCATATGTAGCTTGTAGCAGGTAGACCAAGGCCTACTGTGTAGCCTAAATAGCGTTGATCACTACTCCACATACTGAGCATTGTATTGACGTTGATGAGTGATGTTTGATGTTGATCACAGTCTTTAAAAAAAAATCACAGTGCTGGACAATCTTTTTAATATAATGGAGGCAGGTGGTGGAGGGGAGGTGGGTGGGGGGTGTGGGGTATGAGTTTGGCAGTACCGTGACCTTTGTTGTGCGTAAAGGGCGCGACAGCTGCTGGATGTTCTTGGCGGTTCCAGGTAGCTTCTCTCCTCTCTCTCTCTCTCTCTCTCTTATCGAAAGGCAGTCAGAGGGTTTCGTGATCTGAATCAATGCGCACGAATTTATAGGAATAGGGATATACTCACTCGCGTTTTCTATAAATAATAACCTGGAAAAAAGCTCTTGCAAAATAGACCTTTTTTCTTACTTTCTGTCTCATACGTGAATATCACATGATAAATACATAAACAGAAGACTGGAAGCATGCAGCTCCAACTTTCGTTTAATCGCTAAATGCTTTTTTTTTCAAATAATACAAACTGCTTTACACAGTTTACTGCTTTGCAGACATGTCCAAGTTCTCAACATATTACTGAGCAGTCTTCGCCTCACCTGTCCGGTCACTTTCCTACAACGCCCACGCCACCTCCCTCCCTCCCCACCCCACCCCATGCCCCTCTCCGCCCCTTGAAAGAGAATGTATTGTCCTCATCTTGAGGAAGCGTGTGTCCCGTTTTTCTCAGATTCTCTACAATCACGGCTTCGCATTCATGTCAAAGTTATCGTCCTTCTTTTCCCCACTTTTCTTCGTCAGTGCGGACGACTTTTGTGTGCACACGCCTGTTCACTGCCTTCTGTTCCACTCTCACGTGATTGTTGATATGAGAACTCTTCAAGCAGAAAGTTACGAATGTCTTGGTGTAGTCCGACTCGCTGCTGATTTGTTCATTTTTTATTATGCAAACTCGTTATCACAACCTCATCATTCTTATGATTAATTATATCCATCAACATTCTGAATTGGTTGTTCGCTCACGCTGTTTTGTGTCCCTGCGGTCCTCGTTTTAAGTGGATTCGATGCGGATCGATTTCTGGTTGTTTGGGTTTTGTTTGTTTTGCTGGATTTCATGGTTTCACGCACTTTCAGAGTGGACGCTTCGTTCAGACCGCTCTGGGGAGGTAATTTTGATTTTGTATCACCACAAAGATTCTGTTAATTTATATTTTTGGAACCAGGTCTTCAGACTTGGTGACGTCTTATTTTTGTCAGACTTGGTGACATCGCTCGTCGTCTTTTCGTCAAAGATTGAATACATGTTCGGAAATCTGCAAGGGAGATAATTCTACGTGAACTATAATGCTGCTAGTGGTGATTTGCCCAGCCATTCAGTTTAGCAGAGAGAAAATGCCGAAAGATGGGCGCGAAACGGCGCGCCTGTAGTGTCGACAGTCGACGTCCCGAGCGTCATTCTGGCGTGCGCTTCAAATCAATATTCGACCCTCTAGATCCAAGTTGTTTGCCCCCTAAATGAGGGAGGGTAACTCTGTATGTAATGGTCAGAAGGCCTTACATTCCCTCGATTATTTTTTTTTTCCAGAACAGGTCAGTTAGTTGCAGTCCCCTAATCAGGAACTATCCAACTTTGTTCTGAAGATGCCAGAACAACAGAAAGCTCGGCGTGTTTCAACCATGTCGACATGGCTGGTTGACGAAAAAGTTGTCCTGTAAAGGGACATCATCAAATGGGTTTTCCGAAGCGACCATTGCAAGAAACGGTCATTTCATCGGCAGTGCGAATGATCTGCTACAGAGATCTTTCACCCATCGATCCAGACAAGGCTAATCTTTGCAATCAGAACAAAATCAATTGCAAATGAGCATATCAGTGTTGGGTCTTAACATCGCTGTTTTAAAGATATTTTCTTGTGGCGAATACAGATCATTTTCTTTCTGTCTTACATATTGTAGGCTCTGCCCACATGAAAAGATCTAAATATACAAAAAGATCACATAACTAGGAACAAACGCCATCATCATCAACTTGATGATTGTGGGCATTATATCAAGAAGAAGAAGAAGAACTCAGTTCAAGATTATTTCTTTTCTGCAATGATAGAGAATCGGAGCTAATGCATTTTTGGAGAGCATGAAGGATGCACAAGAGTAGAGGGTGGGAGAGATATGCCAACTGTGGGGCTCAGAAATTGTAATTGCAAATGACCTTGCTTAGGGTGAGCTGCTGTTATATGTTATCATAGACTAGGTTGACAAATAACACATCTTTGTTTTTTGGACGGAAGGGGCGACATGTTTAGAAATAGGTTCACAAACACAAGTGTAACTATAGCCAGGGAGTAGATGACATAGTAACAAATGCGACTTTGGCACTGTTAAATTCCCGAGAATGACATAAGCTGTCCTTGTAGAGACGAGAAGTGACGGAACCGATCCATTTTTGTTAGGGAATGAGAATGTTTGTGTGGATCTCTCTCTCTCTCTCTCTCTCTCTCTCTCTCTCTCTCTCTCTCTCTCTCTCTCTCTCTCTCTCTCTCTCCTCTTCTCTCTCTCTCTGAGATGCGACTGTTGTATGTTTGTTTATTTGTTTTTTCTTCAATGAAACCCACAATGTGAACATCAAATCATGTTTTTCCCACAATGTGAACATCAAATCATGTTTTTCCCACAATGTGAACATCAAATCATGTTTTTCCCACAATGTGAACATCAAATCATGTTTTTCCCACAATGTGAACATCAAATCATGTTTTTCCTTCTTGAATTGTTTTCAATACGTTTTCGTGTTTCAGTGCATTCACATATTTGCACTTGCATTTGTGGTAAGTGTGTTGATTATGCGCCTTTTTTCAATTTTCTTTTACTTTTTTTTAAAATTAATCATCGCACCTAAGTCTTTCGGTCAAAAAGCTCTGGTTGTTAATGGGCTATTTATTACAATTACAACAATTTGTCTCTTGTATTTTTATGTGTCTCTTGAAAACCGTACTATTGAATCAATCAGTGAAAGTTAATCTTTACGCTATGCAATTCTGCTCTTTCTGCATTCTGTGGAAGACGATACCTTGTCACTTAGGGGTTTCCCTTTCCTTTTTTTTCAATCTCTTTGGTTATCTGTGTTGTTCTTATGACGCAGGCATAGCGATCACTATGGGTTTGGGGTTTCCCCATTTGACTCTTATGACGCAGGCATAGCGATCACTATGGGTTTGGGGTTTCCCCATTTGACTCTTATTAGAGACCAAATTGTGTTTGCTTTCTATTTCAACAATAAAGGAATTCTACCTTCTCGTGTGTGTGTGTGTGTGTGTGTGTGTGTGTGTGTGTGTGTGTGTGTGTGTTTGTGCATAGGTGTGTATGAGTATGTCTGTCTGTCTGCGTCTCTGTTCTATCTGCCTGTCTGTCTGTGTGTCTCAGCAATATAAAAACTGTTGGTCAGATCGGCATCCAACATTTGAAGATGCTGTTTGTAATGCTAGTACTTACAACGCACTGACTTCAGGGATTTTCTCATAATACTGTGGTGTTCTCACCACCATGGGTGCAAAAAAGAATCCCCACTTGTTTACTGTTTATCGTTTACTGTTCCCTACCTCATTTCATTTCCGATTTTGCTTTGATTAAATTGAGGTTATTTGTATTTGTTTCTGTCCGTCTGTGTGTTTGTCTTTTGATCTCCCTTCCATCTTTGGGTGGATCCTCAGGCGTAGGCTCAAAGACTGTCCCCTACATTTTATATTATTTGCATAATGTCTTTAGTTTTACAGCAACTTTTTTTCCTCGCCACACTTTCGTTTGGTTGCATTTACTACTCTTCGCTGGCTGCTCTGGGGATGCTATTGGATTCTTTTTTTGCACCCATGGTGGTGAGAACACCACAGTATTATGGACTGTGGTGTGTCTCTATTTGACGCCGGGAGCGCAGACACAACCAGCCGTGTCTCCCTGATGAGTCCCGATCCAGCGGGCGAAAGGCCTCGGAGCAGGCAATACAAATATATCTGCCTTCAAAAGGGATTGCGATGGTTCCCTTATGCAGCTAGAGAAGAGTTTTCATATCTATAACATTTTTTTTTTAAATTTCATTTTCCCAGTTTCTCCATCTTCAAACTCCTCTCCCATCCCTTCAAGTCCAAATCTTTGCCAGACAGTTCAGTTGTTGGCCTGCGCTTGTTTTTTCCCCCATTATTAGATTGTTCGTCTATGTATTTGTCTGACTTTATTCGAGTTTAAAAGGCTGTGCCAGTCTTGAATAAAAGTTACTCTGTGTTAGGTTTCCTTATGGGAGCAAAACATACCCAACTTGTTTACTGTTCCCTACCTCATTTCATTTCCGATTTTGCTTTGATTAAATTGAAGTTATTTGTATTTGTTTCTGTCCGTCTGTGTGTTTGTCTTTTGATCTCCCTTGCATCTTTGGGTGGATCCTCACGCGTAGGCTCAAAGACTGTCCCCTACATTTTATATTATTTGCATAATGTCTTTAGTTTTACAGCAACTTTTGTTCCTCCCCACATTTTCGTTTGGTTGCATTTACTACTCTTCGCTGGCTGCTCTGGGGTGCTATTGGATTCTTTTTTGCACCCATAGTGGTGAGAACACCACAGTATTATGGACTGTGGTGTGTCTATTTGACGCCGGGAGCGCAGACACAACCAGCCGTGTCTCCCTGATGAGACCCGATCCAGCGGGCGAAAGGCCTCGGAGCAGGCAATACAAATATATCTGCCTTCGAAAGGATTGCGATGGTTCCCTTATGCAGCTAGAGAAGAGTTTTCATATCTGTAACTTTTTTTTTTTTTTTTAATTTCATTTTCCCAGTTTCTCCATCTTCAAACTCTCCTCCCCTCTCCCCTCCCCTCAAGTCCAAATATTTGCCAGACAGATCAGTTGTTGGCCTGCGCTTGTTTTTTTCCCCCACTATTAGATTGTTCGTCTATGTATTTGTCTGACTTTATTCGAGTTTAAAAGCTGTGCCAGTCTTGAATAAAAGTTACTCTGTGTTAGGTTTCCTTATGGGAGCAAAACATACCCCACTTGTTTACTATATTTTGTTTCGTTTTATTTCACAGTGGATACGATCAACCGTCGTTGCAGTATGGTTTAATGGATGCTGTTTTCTATATTTTGTTTCGTTTTATTTCACAGTGGATACGATCAACCGTCGTTGCAGTATGGTTTAATGGATGCTGTTTTCTATATTTTGTTTCGTTTTATTTCACAGTGGATACGATCAACCGTCGTTGCAGTATGATTTAATGGATGCTGTGGATTAACAATGTAGCTGCATTTAATGGTTATTGTCAAGTAGCAGTGTATATGTTCGCAATAGTCAGATACTGTCAAGTAGCGGTAATGTAGCATGTAGTGAATACTGTCAAAAATCAGTGTAGCAGCATGCTATAGAATAGCGGTATAGCTGGTTACAACGCACACTGTTCATAAACTGACAAAGAGACAGTAGCTGGAGTATTATTGGGTGAAATGTAGTGTTATTGGGTGACATGGAGTATCATTGGGTGACATGGAGTATCATTGGGTGACACGTAGTATCATTGGGTGACATGTAGTGTCATTGGGTGACATGTAGTATCATTAAGTGACATGGAGTATCATTGGGTGACATGTAGTGTCATTGGTGACATGTAGTATCATTGGGTGACATGTAGTATCATTGGGTGACATGGAGTATCATTGGGTGACATGTAGTATCATTGGGTGACATGTAGTATCATTGGGTGACATGAAGTATCATTGGGTGACATGGAGTATCATTGGGTGACATGGAGTATCATTGGGTGACATGTAGTATCATTGGGTGACATGTAGTATCATTGGGTGACATGGAGTATTATTGGGTGACATGGAGTATTATTGGGTGACATGTAGTATCATTGGGTGACATGTAGTATCATTGGGTGACACGTAGTATCATTGGGTGACATGGAGTATCATTGGGTGACATGGAGTATCATTGGGTGACATGTAGTATTATTGGGTGACACGTAGTATCATTGGGTGACATGGAGTATCATTGGGTGACATGGAGTATCATTGGGTGACATGTAGTATTATTGGGTAACATGGAGTATGATTGGGTGACATGTAGTATCATTGGGTGACATGTAGTATCATTGGGTGACACATAGCATCATTGGGTGACACATAGTATCATTGGGTGACATGTAGTATTATTGGGTGACATGGAGTATCATTGGGTGACATGGAGTATTATTGGGTGACATGTAGTATCATTGGGTGACATGTAGTATCATTGGGTGACACATAGCATCATTGGGTGACATGTAGTATTATTGGGTGACATGGAGTATCATTGGGTGACATGTAGTATCATTGGGTGATATATAGTATCATTGGGTGACACATAGTATCATTGGGTGACATGTAGTATCATTGGGTGACATATAGTATCATTGGGTGACATGTAGTATCTTTTTTTTTTTTAATGTGGCATCAGTTATCGGATCAATGGAGCACCTAAGGCGGTGACGATTTTTTTTTTTTTTTTTTTTTCCCTAAGGCCGAAATCCACCTCTTCATTTTTTGGTGCTCAACACTGTCCTCTTCATCTGCCAAAAAAAACAAAAGGCGAGAAAAAAAAATAAAAATTTCAACTACTTTTGTTTTTTCCTTCTTTTCTCTTTTTTTTTTCCTCCTTTTTTTGTCCCCAACCAGTCTCTTACACACCATGCATTGTCTGTTTGTTTTCTTACAAATGTAGTATCATCGGGTGACATGTAGTATCATTGGGTGACATGTAGTATCATTGGGTGACAAGTGGTATCATTGGGTGACATGTAGTATTATTGGGTGACATGTAGTATTATTGGGTGACATGTAGTATCATTGGGTGACATGGAGTATCATTGGGTGACATGGAGTATCATTGGGTGACATGGAGTATTATTGGGTGACATGTAGTATTATTGGGTGACATGTAGTATTATTGGGTGACATGGAGTATCATTGGGTGACATGGAGTATTATTGGGTGACATGTAGTATTATTGGGTGACATGTAGTATTATTGGGTGACATGGAGTATTATTGGGTGACATGTAGTATTATTGGGTGACATGTAGTATTATTGGGTGACATGGAGTATTATTGGGTGACATGTAGTATTATTGGGTGACATGTAGTATTATTGGGTGACATGTAGTATCATCGGGTGACATGTAGTATCATTGGGTGACATGGAGTATCATTGGGTGACATGGAGTATCATTGGGTGACATGGAGTATCATTGGGTGACATGGAGTATTATTGGGTGACATGGAGTATCATTGGGTGACATGGAGTATCATCGGGTGACAAGAAGTATCATTGGGTGACATGTAGTATTATTGGGTGACATGGAGTATCATTGGGTACCATGGAGTATCATTGGGTGACACATAGCATCATTGGGTGACACATAGTATCATTGGGTGACATGTAGTATTATTGGGTGACATGGAATATCATTGGGTGACATGGAGTATCATTTAGTGACATGTAGTATTATTGGGTGACATGTAGTATCATTGGGTGACACATAGCATCATTGGGTGACATGGAGTATTATTGGGTGACATGTAGTGTTATTGGGTGACATGTAGTATCATTGGGTGACATGTAGTATTATTGGGTGACATGTAGTATCATTGGGTGACATGTAGTATCATTGGGTGACATGGAGTATTATTGGGTGACATGGAGTATTATTGGGTGACATGGAGTATCATTGGGTGACATGTAGTATCATTGGGTGACATGTAGTATCATTGGGTGACATGGAGTATCATTGGGTGACATGGAGTATCATTGGGTGACATGGAGTATCATTGGGTGACATGTAGTATCATTGGGTGACATGGAGCATCATTGGGTGACATTTAGTATCATTGGGTGACATGTAGTATCATTGGGTGACATGGAGTATCATTGGGTGACATGGAGTATCATTGGGTGACATGTAGTATCATTGGGTGACATGTAGTATCATTGGGTGACATGGAGTATCATTGGGTGACATGTAGTATCATTGGGTGACATGTAGTATCATTGGGTGACACATAGCATCATTGGGTGACACATAGTATCATTCGGTGACATGTAGTATTATTGGGTGACATGGAGCATCATTGGGTGACATGGAGTATTATTGGGTGACATGGAGTATTATTGGGTGACATGGAGCATCATTGGGTGACATGGAGTATTATTGGGTGACATGTAGTATCATTGGGTGACATGGAGTATTATTGGGTGACATGGAGTATCATTGGGTGACATGGAGCATCATTGGGTGACATGGAGTATTATTGGGTGACATGTAGTATCATTGTGTGACATGGAGTATTATTGGGTGACATGGAGTATCATTGGGTGACATGGAGCACCATTGGGTGACATGGAGTATTATTGGGTGACATGTAGTATCATTGGGTGACATGTAGTATTATTGGGTGACATGTAGTATCATTGGGTGACATGTAGTATTATTGGGTGACATGGAGTATCATTGGGTGACATATAGTATCATTGGGTGACATGTAGTATCATTGGGTGACATGTAGTATTATTGGGTGACATGTAGTATCATTGGGTGACATGTAGTATCATTGGGTGACATATAGTATCATTGGGTGACATGTAGTATCATTGGGTGACATGTAGTATTATTGTGTGACATGTAGTATCATTGGGTGACATGTAGTATTATTGGGTGACATGGAGTATCATTCGGTGAAATGTAGTATTATTGGGTGACATATAGTATCATTGGGTGACATGTAGTATCATTGGGTGACATGTAGTATCATTGGGTGACACGTAGTATCACTGGGTGACATGTAGTATCACTGGGTGACATATAGTATCATTGGGTGACATGTAGTATCATTGGGTGACATATAGTATCATTGGGTAGTATCATCGGGTGACATGGAGTATCATTGGGTAACATGTAGTATCATTGGGTGACATGTAGTATTATTGGGTGACATGTAGTATCATTGGGTGACATGTAGTATTATTGGGTGACATGGAGTATTATTGGGTGACACATAGTATTATTGGGTGACATAGTATCATTGGGTGACACATAGTATTATTGGGTGACATAGTATCATTGGGTGACATGTAGTATCATTGGGTCACATGTAGCATCATTGTGTGACATGTAGTATCATTGGGTGACATGTAGTATTATTGGGTGACATGTAGTATCATTGGGTGACATGTAGTATTATTGGGTGACATGGAGTATCATTGGGTGACATGTAGTATCATTGGGTGACATGGAGTATCATTGGGTGACATGGAGTATTATTGGGTGACATGGAGTATCATTGGGTGACATGTAGTATCATTGGGTGACATGGAGTATTATTGGGTGACATGTAGTATCATTGGGTGACATGTAGTATCATTGGGTGACATGTAGTATTATTGGGTGACATGTAGTATCATTGGGTGACACATAGTATCATTGGGTGACATGTAGTATCATTGGGTGACATATAGTATCATTGGGTGACATGTAGTATTATTGGGTGACATGTAGTATCATTGGGTGACACATAGTATCATTGGGTGACATGTAGTATCATTGGGTGACATATAGTATCATTGGGTGACATGGAGTATTATTGGGTGACATGTAGTATTATTGGGTGACATGTAGTATCATCGGGTGACATGTAGTATTATTGGGTGACATTTAGTATCATTTGGTGACACATAGTATCATTGGGTGACATGGAGTATCATCGGGTGCCATGTAGTATCATTGGGTGACATGTAGTATCATTGGGTGACATGGAGTATTATTGGGTGACATGTTGTATCATTGGGTGACATGTAGTATCATTGGGTGACATGTAGTATTATTGGGTGACATGTAGTATCATCGGGTGCCATGTAGTATCATTGGGTGACACGTAGTATCACTGGGTGACATGTAGCATCATTGGGTGACATGTAGCATCATTGGGTGACACGTAGTATCACTGGGTGACACGTAGTATCATTGGGTGACATGTAGCATCATTGGGTGACATGGAGTATCATTGGGTGACACGTAGTATCACTGGGTGACACGTAGTATCACTGGGTGACATGTAGCATCATTGGGTGACATGTAGCATCATTGGGAGACATGTAGTATCATTGGGTGACACGTAGTATCACTGGGTGACATGTAGCATCATTGGGTGACATGGAGTATCATTGGGTGACATGTAGTATCATTGGGTGACATGTAGTATCATTGGGTGACATGGAGTATCATTGGGTGACATGGAGTATTATTGGGTGACATGTTGTATCATTGGGTGACATGTAGTATCATTGGGTGACATGTAGTATCATTGGGTGACATGTAGTATCATTGGGTGACATGTAGTATTATTGGGTGACATGTAGTATTATTGGGAGACATGTAGTATTATTGGGTGACATGTAGTATTATTGGGTGACATGGAGTATCATTGGGTGACATGGAGTATCATTGGGTGACATGTAGTATTATTGGGTGACATGTAGTATCATTGGGTGACACATAGTATCATTGGGTGACATGTAGTAATATTGGGTGACACATAGTATTATTGGGTGACATGTAGTATTATTGGGTGACATGGAGTATTATTGGGTGACATGTAGTATCATTGGGTGACATGTAGTATTATTGGGTGACACATAGCATCATTGGGTGACATGGAGTATCATTGGGTGACATGTAGTATCATTGGGTGACATGTAGTATCATTGGGTGGCATATAGTATCATTGGGTGACATGTAGTATCATTGGGTGACATATAGTATCATCGGGTGACATATAGTATCATTGGGTGACAGTGTGTGTGTGTGTGTGTGTGTGTGTGTGTGTGTGTGTGTGTTTGTGTGTGTGTGTGGTGTGTGTGTGTGTGTGTGTGTGTGTGTGTGTGTGTGTGTGTGTGTGTGTGTGTGCAGTTTGAACATTCATTCAACAAAAACGAAAATCCAGCGAAACTCAGTGCCTGATCATCAAACCTGAAAATTTGTCGTCACTTTTGGACAAAGCCGTCATCGTACAAGGGGATAACTATTGTGCCCGGACCACATCATGTTAAACGCCCACAAAAGGGAGAGAGCAGCTGTGACTGACTGTCAGAGGCAGGCCATTAAGGGAGAGGAGGGGAAGGTGGAGGAGGGAGTCAGGTCGTGCGCGCGCACCCACTGACAGACAATAACTCAGTGAGCTGGGGACAGGAGAGTCCAGGGGTCACAGGATGGTCCAGGGGTCACAGGAGGGTCCAGGGGTCACAGGAGGGTTCAGGGGTCGCAGGAGGCTCCAGGGGTCATAGGAGGCTCCAGGGGTCACAGGAGGCCCCAGGGGTCACAGGACCTCCCAATCCCACAGAAAAACTGGAGGGAGGGGCAGATCGAGAAAGGGACAAAATATCCTCTGCCCCTCCTCTCTCCTCAAGAACATGGAAAGGGCAGGAACAAAAGACAGGGGGGAGGGGAGCACACGCGCGCACGCGCACACACACACACACACACACACACACACACACACACACACACACAC
>CM031600.1:5731505-5736505 GCA_018398815.1 Conus ventricosus | reverse complement strand
AATAGCAGACGCATGGAATGGTTTAAGAACTCTTACAGGTCAGGCAAAAAATAAAACAATTGCTACCCAGATGACAAAGGTTGAGCAGAAAGACCTTTCCAATGATTTAAACAATTTTTACTGCCGCTTTGAAAGGGATGATCTGGGAGGGGAATTGAACAGGGTTATGTCACAGTTACAGGAAAGGACGAAAGAACTGAACTATGAACAAGACTTTGTGATCGATGCAAAAACTGTTGAGACTCTATTTCTTAAGCTAAATATTAGGAAGGCAGTGGGTCCAGACAATATTTGTGGAAGACTGTTAAAGACATGTGCCTCCCAGCTCTGTGATGTTTTTAGTAAAATTTTTAATTGGTCTGTGAAAGAATACACTGTTCCTCGCATCTGGAAAAATTCGACTATCTCCCCATCCCAAAGAAAAAGAATCCTACCACATTAAATGATTACCGTCCTGTTGCATTGACTTCAATAGTAATGAAATGCTTTGAAAAAATTGTTCTTCATCATCTCCTTACCTTTACAAATCAACAACTTGACCCCTCCAGTTTGCCTATAAACCCCATAGAAGCACCGATGATGCCATTCTTACACTCCTTCACAATGCTTTCTTTCATTTGAATAACTCCAAATCTTTTGTTCGTGTTCTCTTCATTGACTTCTCCTCCGCTTTTAACACAATACAACCTCATCTCTTGGCCTTGAAACTGTTAACTTTACAGGTAGACCCGAAACTCATTCTCTGGATCATGAGCTTCTTACTTAATAGAACACAGTCAGTTCGTTTCCAATCTGCAATCTCATCTGAACAAACTACTTGTACTGGTGCTCCTCAGGGTACAGTGCTGTCCCCTGTACTTTTTACTTTATACACCAACGATTGCAGAGGTACAGAGAAAACTCCGGTCATCAAGTACTCTGACGATTCTGCTCTTGAAGATTTGTCAAATTGTGATACGGATTATTTTAGAGAGGTAGAAAAGTTCTGTTCTTGGTGCAAGGACAATTATCTGGACCTCAATGTTACAAAAACAAAAGAACTGCTTATCGATTTCCGTAAAGATCCACCACCAGTTCCAAAACTTACTATTGATGGAGAAACTGTTGAAAGAGTTGATGAATACCGATATTTAGGTACAGTTATAGATAAAAAGCTTACTTTTGACAAAAATGTTGAATCTGTACACAAGAAATGTCAATCTAGAATATTCTGCTTGCAAAAACTGAGAAATATTGGTGTTGCTCCTGAGATTCTACAAACCTATTATCGATGCTGTGTTGAATCTGTTCTTACCATTTCTTTTATGTGCTGGTATGGGAGTTTGAGTTTGCGATGTAAGAATGTGCTGAATGATGTTGTGAGTGTGTGTAGTAAAGTTGTGGGTGCAAGACAAACCAGTTTGAAAGCGTTGTACGACAGGAGAGTGCTGAACAAAGCCAGACAGATAGCCAGTGATGATAGCCATGTCTTGGCTAAGCATTATGAACTGTTACCATCAGGACGCCGGTACAGAACCTTGAGAGTGAAAACAAGAGCTCAAAAAACTTTTATTCCCCAGTCAATCCATCTTTTAAATCAGTAACCTTTATCATGCAAAATTTGTTTTTTAACCTATGAATTCTGAATTTGTATTAGGTGAGAGTGCGCATGTGCATGTTTGTGTGCGCATGCGTGTGCACATGTGAGTGTATGTTTGTGTATGCATGTGTGCGCGCGCGAGGGCGTGCACGTGTGTGTGGTGAGCAGGGATGGATGGATACCTGTCTGTGAGTGTGGGGATGTTTGTGCAAACTTGTGTATGTGCATGGGTGTATTTGTGGGGCTGTAAATGTGTCATATAATATCATTTATACACAAATTTGTTTGATTTAATCGTTAAATTTACATTTATAAGCATTTTTATTGTGATTTTTTTTCTCTCTTGATAATATACAATGTAAATGATGTGACTATGTATGAATGTGCAATATAAATGATGTTATGTATATATAATGTGCAATGAGTTTATGAAATGATTGTGTTCTGTGATGTGGATAATTTTTTTTTTTTTTTTTTTTTTTTTTTTTTTTTTTTTTTTTTTTTTTTTTGCTTTGTGTTTGGTCGGTTTTTATTGCTGTGTTTTTGTGTGAAATGCACCTGGACCAAATTTCTCATGATGAGATAATAAAGTGTTTCTTATCTTATCTTATCTTATCTACTACTATCACTACAACAACAACTACTACTGCTACTGCTACTACTGCTGCTGCTGCTGTACTACCACAACTACTATCACTACAACAACAACTACTACCACTACGATCACTGCTGCTGCTACTTCTACTACCATCACTACCACTACTATACTACTAGTACTGTTGCTGCTGCTGCTACTACTTCTACTACTACTACTACTGCTACTAATAACAATATCACTGCTGCTGCTGCTACTCCTCTTCTTCCTCCTCCTCCTCCTACTACTACTACTGTTACTATTACTACTACTACTACTACTACTACTACTACTAGAACAGCACGTGCTGTGTGATGTCGCCATCACAGTCCGCTATTTCACGAACAGAGATAACCTGAAGAAACCATTGGTGTGCTCCCTGCTCTCTGACAGAAGGGTCAACTGCAAGGAGCCATCTGTTGACGGCTGGCTCAGTGGAGGACGCACACGCCCAGGAAGTGAGAGAATCCCAGATCATTGGTTCAGAACTCGTACGGGGCTAGATGGGGTTTTCCCTTCCCCTGTTCAAGTGGACCTAACGTGACGGGGCTAGATGGGGTTTTCCCTCCCCCTGTTCAAGTGGACCTAAGGGCTAGATGGGGTTTTCCCTTTCTCCTGTTCAAGTGGACCTAACGTGACGGGGCTAGATGGGGTTTTCCCTTCCCCCTGTTCAAGTGGACCTAAGGGCTAGATGGGGTTTTCCCTCCCCCTGTTCAAGTGGACCTAAGGGCTAGATGGGGTTTTCCCTCCCCCTGTTCAAGTGGACCTAAGGGCTAGATGGGGCTTTCCCTTCCCCTGTTCAAGTGTACGTGTGGGTCGGAGAGCGAGGCTTCCGGGTATGACGATAGAGTGACGTCCAGTGTGCTGTGTTTGTTTGGTGCACGTAAAAATTCCTTTCATACACATACACACGCACCCGCGCGCGCATGCATGCGCAAATCACGCACACACGCGCGCGCACACACACACACACACACACACACACACACACACACACACACACACACACACTCCCTCTCTCTCTCTCTCTCCCTCTCTCTCTCAGACACACACACACACACACACACACACACACACACACACACACACACACGCACACACACACACACACACACACACACACACTTCTATAAGTAAGCATCAGTTTATGCCAGCAAAGAAGGGATCGCTACGCACGACACTCTTCATGGAAGGAATTCTGCTAAGACCCCAGCTATAAACTTCAGATCAAGGGTATGGATCACAAGAAAATCGTTCACATCATTGAACCTCGCGATCGGCACGTCGAAAACACAAACACCCGCGATTTGGGTCGTCGACACTTATCACAGCCGGCTTTGACCAAATTTCAATCCTGGCCAAGAAAAACGGACCCAACGGCCGGCGCCTATGGTGTGGGGACCCTCGCCCGTCAAAAGAGACAATTGTGTGTAGAGGCAAACAGCTACACACCTAGCTCACCTAATCATAACGCTCAACTCTGCTTGGGGTCACGTTCGTGTGTGACTGGTATGGGCCGTAGGGGAAAGCCGCGATGGGCCTGCGCTAATAGCACGCTTGCCAGGTGCACTGTCATCAAATGCTGGGGCTGAAACGCGCAGGCCCTGCACGCCGAACAAACCAGCTTTGTATGAGGATCTGAATGTCAAAAAAAAAAAAAAAAGCGGGCGGAAGGATGGGTGGGGGTTGTTGTTACAGAGTTTTTCGTGCATGTGAAAGCCCGGAAACGTGTGGCAGGCTGTATTTTCTCTGTAGCAGCTGATGTTTCGTTTTGTGAGTCGTGTTGTGATGCAAGCTACTGCCATGTCTCAAGCGGGAGTACCTCAACACGGGTATTAAGCCTAATGAGTGGAAAGGTAGTGTACGTGTGAAATCTATTGTAAGGAATATAAAACTGTAAAATGTAAAACACAGCGTGCACAAAGCGGAAAACGAAGGCTACATGCTGTTTTTTTAAATATTCGTCCATGCTGTTTCTTGCTACAAGCACGGCGCTCTTGCTTCTGGAGCTGGTGACCTAGTTATACGGTCGAATGTACTCCTAATTGTTGGCCCCTACACAATCTCCAACCCCGTCGGCCCTTTGGCCCGAAGACAAATTATCAAGATAGGAGACAATGTACCCGAAGCCAACCATTTGTTTGTGTACGTTACTATGCCGCGTCGTATACTTCACCCATTCAGACATAGACGATTCACTGAACACAACTATTCTTACTTTTAACAATCCTTAATCGGGTGGGACTCAAATAGTCAGTGATTATTAAACCAGATTGAGCAGACGACAGTGGTGTTTTCAACCATACCGGAACTTCCTTGTTGTCTTCGACATCGTGAAAGTGGTGATTTGATCGTAAAAAGGTATGTGCTGTACTTGTTGATTCTTTGGTTTTTTATCAGTTTGTTTCTTTTCGTTCTTAGTTTTGTTCATTTGCAATGTTTGTTTCAGGTTATAATCTTAACAAACGGTTGGTTGGTTAAGATTTGCCTCCTCTTAGTATAAAAAAATTGCGAAAGGTAACCGACAGGAAATCAGAAATCTAATATGTATTTTCTTGCTGGTGTGTGTGTGTGTGTGTGTGTGTGTGTGTGTGTGTGTGTATGTGTGTGTGTGTGTGTGTGTGTGTGTGTCTGTCTGTCTGTCTGTCTGTCTGTGTATGTATGTATGCGTGTATGTGTGTGTGAATGTGTCTGTGACTGTCTGTGCGAACATGCGCGTGTGCTTGCGTATGAGTGTGAGCGGCTCGTATGTGTGTGTGTCGGGGGGGGGGGGGGGGGGGGTGGGGT
>CM031600.1:5714005-5726505 GCA_018398815.1 Conus ventricosus | reverse complement strand
CAGTTCCCACAAATCCGTGAGCCATAGTCATAACCTGTAACAGAATTATGTTCCTGACGTTTACACTTTCCCTTCACTCCACGCCGTCCCAGTGACAAGGTGCACACTTGGCTGCCTGCTAGCCGTTCCTTCAAGACATTCACTGAAGTAAAGGGTTTGTGCGGTCGCTGACGGGAATACCAAATGACCTAACCAACACTGCTGGCGGCCTTCGCACTCTACGCCGACAGGTACGAGCTGTGCCAACTTGTGAGCCCAGTAACAGGTGACCTGGCAATCTGTGTCCACGTGAATGCACAGACTCGTGACGTACAGATCACATTACTCGCTGATAACGATTCGGGTTGGACAGGATTGAGGGTGAGAGAGGTGGATAGGAGAGTAGGGGTGGCGATCGTGAACAAAGTGGTTGGTTGAGAGATAGGATTTGTATTGTATTCTACATCCAGAATGATACGGTCATTGCGCCTACGTATGTCTTCATGGTAGAACGCACGCACACAGGCACGTACGATTGCTCGCACGCACGCACGCACGCACCACACACACACACACACACACACACAACACACAACACACAACACACACACACACACACACAACACACACACACACACACATTCGCTCACACACATGCATATGCGAGTAAATGGACAAATCTGGATCCACATAAGCAACGCGCATGCACACAAGCGGTCAATATGTATGAACGCCCATAGTCATGAATGCATTTGCTGGCATGCAAACATGTCCGCCTGCGTGCACGACAGCGCTCACATGCACACTGGCACACATTCACGCACGCGCTCGTGCACACACACACATACGCACGCACACACACACACACACACACACACACACACACACAACACACCACACACACACACGCACGCACGCACGCACGCACGCACGCACGCACGCACGCACGCACGCACACACCCACCACACCACACCACACCACACACACACACACACATACATACATACATATATATATATATATATATATTATATATATAATATATTATATATATATATATATATATATTATATATATATATATGCGCAACGCGCGCGCGTACAAAACAACACAAGAAAATAAAGTAGTTTGTTCGTTCATCTTAAACGATAGCTAAGTGTAGTCAAATTAAGAAACTTCAACAGCGTAGTCTGCCAAACCCTCAGTCTGAATCTCGCCATCCTCTGAAGCGCCTTTGAATTTGCGACTATCGGACTGGAACATTTCATTTGAAATTCACAAGGTTTCTCTTTCTTTCTCAGACAGTCACACCATGGCATGTCAGGTTGGTAAATATTTTTAGATGTGTAATTTTGAAAAAAGAAAACCCTAAGAAGGGAAAGGAAGCTAGCTACCTCTAAATGTATCCCCCATTTTCTGTTTTGAGGCAGATCGCAGATGAAGAACGTGTTCCTAGTTTAGTGAGAGGAGGGAAATGGGAGTGAGGGAACGGGGGGTGGAGGAGGGTTAGGGGTTAGGGAGAGAGAGATTGGGGAGGGGGGGTGGGGGCTAGTGGATTCGAAAGAGGAGAGATGGGGGAAGGGGGGGGGGTCAGAGTAGATGGAATGACGGTGTTGCATGTGTGTGTGAGGGGAGAGAGAGAGAGACTCTACCCACGTGTGCGCGCGCGCAATGCACTTGTTATCCGTCCAGTCAAACAACACCACAAGAAAATGAAAGAGTCTGTTCGTTCTTCCGCCAAGTAAACAAGGTGCTCTAAATTTACGAAACTACAACGACGTGGCACTGCGTGACCCGTCTGTCCTACACTCGCGCGCCCTTCACGCTTTGTATAAGTTTGTGGATTTGCTGACTGAGCACGTTGTTTTAAGACCTCGAGGTTTCTTTTTCCTTCCCAGACTTTGTGGCATATCAGTTTGATAAATGCATGATAGATGTCTCCTTTTAAAACCAAAACAAAACCCTGAGAGGAGAAAGGAAGCTATCATTGATTGAGACAGATTGTAAATGAAGGGTTTGTGCATGGATCGATGAGTGGAGGGAGATGGATTGAGGGGACGGAAGGTGGGGGGTAGTGGGGGTTGGGGAGAGGGCGGGTGGCAGAGAAAAACGAGAGAGGAGAGGTGGGGGAAAGCGGAGGAAGGGTCAGAATGGATGAAATGACGATGGAGCAGTGTGTGTGTGTGCATAATATATATATATATATATATTATATATATATATATATGTGTGTGTGTGTGTGTGTGTGTGTGTGTGTGTGTGCTTCGATGACACAGGCACACACAGACACACACGCATGCGCGCACACACACAGACACACCACACACACACACACACACACACACGCGCGCGCGCGCACGTACGCATGCACACACGCACGCACGCACGCGCACACACACCACACACACACACACACACACACACACACACACACCGCGCGCGCCCGAGGAAGGAGACACGAAGACAGAAGGGCTATGCCAACCGTTGGGCTGTCCGCTGAGTAGGGAGTGGAATTAATTAACGTTGTGTGGATTCTGTGCCAACACGTTGGGCTGTCCGCTGAGTCGGGAGTGGAATTAATTTACGTTGTGTGGATTCTGTGCCAACACGTTGGGCTGTCCGCTGAGTAGGGAGTGGAATTAATTAACGTTGTGTGGATTCTGTGCCAACACGTTGGGCTGTCCGCTGAGTAGGGAGTGGAATTAATTAACGTTGTGTGGATTCTGTGCCAACACGTTGGGCTGTCCGCTGAGTAGGGAGTGGAATTAATTAACGTTGTGTGGATTCTGTGCCAACACGTTGGGCTGTCCGCTGAGTAGGGAGTGGAATTAATTAACGTTGTATGGATTCAGACTACCCGCTATGGAAGGACCTGGACAATGGAAGTGGGTGGGGTATTGTTTGTTGTCTGTCTTTTTTGTTTTCGGTTTTTACATCTCGGTCACCTAGATACACTCAAGGGGGGGGGGGGGGGGGGGGGGGGGGGGGGCGCGTAACACAGAGGAACTACGTCTGTAATTATACACCCTTGGAACGCAGGTGATCTCTCTATCTCTCTCTCTCTCTCTCTCTCTCTCTCTCTTCTCTCTCTCTCTCTCTCTCTCACACACACACACACACACACACACACACACACACACAACACATACACACACACACACACACATACATGAACAGACTCGGACACACACGCGTGCGCGCGAATGCGTACACGCATACACATGCACACACTACACTTCTAAAAGAAAAAGAAAGAAAGAAAGTAAGAAGGATGAGTCTGTGACATGTGAGATCAAGTTAGACTGTACTGATATAATAAACCTTGCTATGAAGTGTATTTGCGCGCGCGCGTGTGTGTGTGTGTGTGTGTGTATGTGTGTACCCCATCCCCAAAATCATACATTAATGTAAATGCGCATTGCCCCATATGTGCTCAGATGTTTCGCATTCTTTCACATCTTCGTACAACACAAGCGCAGTGCGAGAACTGCCCAGGGAAAGCGATAAGTGATAACAAACGCAGGGTAATTGACTCGAGTAGAAGTTCAGCTGCTGAAACGAGTGAAGGACACACTGCGATATTCGACATTCTTGTCCAGGTGGTCGCTAGTCGTGTGCCATTGCCGGATTAGTGAGGCGGTGTTTGTCTTCCTGCCTTGCAGGCACAAGCCGCTTTTGACAGGTTACAAACCTCGTATGTCAACAGAACCGCCGAGCATGCTCGTAAAAAGAAGAAAATGTGTCTGGGGTCTTCGTGTGAAGGTCACGCGCTTCACGCTCTATGTTGTAAACACACACATGCACGCGTGGCACGGGCACGCGCTCTCATATGCGTGCACATGCACTCATGCATGTACGTACCTACGTCCGCGCGCTCACACACACACACACACACACACACACACATAGGCCTACGTGCCTTCTTTCCTCCCCTCCTCCTCCTCATCTCTCTCTCCCTCCCCCCTCTCTTCTCTCTCCCTCCCTCTCTCTCTCTTTCTCTCTCTCTCTCTCTCTGTCTCTCTGTCTCCAGACAGTATATCTGCTGTGTATACATATGGCCAGTAAAGGAATGGACGGGTGGGGTGACGGATGAAGTGAGGGCGGGCAGAGGACTGCAGTGAACGGGCAGACCTTGGAACTCCACACACACTCACATAGATCAACTTACACGATTGCTCTCTAAGCGGTATCTTGCATCAAAGAGAACTGAAATAAATCATTGCAAACAGTATCTGTAATACACATTAATTAGTGACCACCTTTATTTCGGTAAGCGCGCGCGCGTGTGTGGGGAGGGGAGGGGAGGGGGTCCTTGGGACTGTTAGCAAGGCAAATCCTGGCCAGTGTTCGGCGTTTGACCACTTCGAAGTTACCTGACCAAATCTTACGTCTGTCGCAGTTCGTTTCTAGAAGTAATGTGTGCGTAAGGGCGGGGGGCTGGGTGGGGGGGGGGGGGGGGGGGTTGGAGAAAAGGGAGTGTAGAGGGGAAGATCGGGGGAGAGGGGAGATAAAGAGAAAGGGGATGTTTTCTCTTGTTGATATGCTCCCTCTCCTCCCTCCCTCTCTCTCTCTCTCTCTCTCTCTCTCTCTCTCTCTCTCTCTCACCCTCTTCTCTCTCACTCTCTCTCTCTCCCTCCCTGTCTCTCTCTTTCCGTCTCTCTCCATGCAATCATGAACAGTACAGCATTATGTCCTATTCTCACTGACTTGAAAACCAATCTTGCATTATGACCAAGAATGTTGGAATGACTGTGTGCGTGTGTACTTGAACACTACTGCCCCATGAATCACCGTGCATTCCTCCTCAGGCTGTGCTGATCACACTGTTATGGTTGCAGATGGTTCTCATATCCCCTTACGCAGAGGTATATTATAAACTGCGCGCGCGCGCGCGCGCGCGTGTGTGTGTGTGTGTGTGTGTGTGTTGTGTGTGTGTGTGTGGTGTGTGTGCATTCATGTTTCAACGAAAAACGGTTTACTTTCATGTAGATGTGCATACATACTTGTGTGCCTTTGTTGTTGTTGTTCTGTTTCGTTTTGTTATTTACATTCGCAACGTCCTCGTGCAGCTCACAGATGACGAGATTTGCCAGGAAAAAGGATAGTGATGCATGTGCATCGCAGTGACACCGGAGTAGAATTGACTGCTGTCAGTGGATGTCAGGAGTAGAATTGACTGCTGTCAGTGGATGTCAGGAGTAGAATTGACTGCTGTCAGTGGATGTCAGGAGTAGAATTGACTGCTGTCAGTGGATGTCAGGAGTAGAATTGACTGCTGTCAATGGATGTCAGGAGTAGAATTGACTACTGTCAGTGGATGTCAGGAGTAGAATTGACTGCTGTCAGTGGATGTCAGGAGTAGAATTGACTGCTGTCAGTGCATGTCAGGAGTAGAATTGACTGCTGTCAATGGATGTCAGGAGTAGAAATGACTGCTGTCAGTGGATGTCAGGAGTAGAATTGACTACTGTCAGTGGATGTCAGGAGTAGAATTGACTGCTGTCAGTGGATGTCAGGAGTAGAATTGACTGCTGTCAGTGGATGTCAGGAGTAGAATTGACTACTGTCAGTGGATGTCAGGAGTAGAATTGACTGCTGTCAGTAGATGTCAGGAGTAGAATTGACTACTGTCAGTGGATGTCAGGAGTAGAATTGACTGCTGTCAGATTATGTCAGGAGTAGAACTGACTGCTGTCAGTGGATGTCAGGAGTAGAATTGACTGCTGTCAGTGGATGTCAGGAGTAGAATTGACTGCTGTCAGTTTATGTCAGGAGTAGAATTGACTGCTGTCAGTTTATGTCAGGAGTAGAATTGACTGCTGTCAATGGATGTCAGGAGTAGAATTGACTGCTGTCAGTTTATGTCAGGAGTAGAATTGACTGCTGGCAGTGGATGTCAGGAGTAGAATTGACTGCTGTCAGTGGATGTCAGGAGTAGAATTGACTACTGTCTGTGGATGTCAGGAGTAGAATTGACTGCTGTCAGTGGATGTCAGGAGTAGAATTGACTACTGTCTGTGGATGTCAGGAGTAGAATTGACTGCTGTCAGTTTATGTCAGGAGTAGAATTGACTGCTGTCTGTGGATGTCAGGAGTAGAATTGACTGGTGTCAGTTTATGTCAGGAGTAGAATTGACTGGTGTCAGTTTATGTCAGGAGTAGAATTGACTGCTGTCAGTTTACGTCAGGAGTAGAATTGACTACTGTCAGTGGATGTCAGGAGTAGAATTGACTGCTGTCAGTTGATGTCAGGAGTAGAATTGACTGCTGTCAGTTTATGTCAGGAGCAGAATTGACTGATGTCAATGGATGTCAGGAGTAGAATTGACTGCTGTCAGATTATGTCAGGAGTAGAATTGACTGCTGCAGTTTATGTCAGGAGTAGAATTGACTGCTGTCAGTGGATGTCAGGAGTAAAATTGACTGCTGTCAGTAGATGTCAGGAGTAGAATTGACTGCTGTCAGTGGATGTCAGGAGTAGAATTGACTGCTGTCAGTGGATGTCAGGAGTAGAATTGACTGCTGTCAGTGGATGTCAGGAGTAGAATTGACTGCTGTCAGTGGATGTCAGGAGTAGAATTGACTGCTGTCAATGGATGTCAGGAGTAGAATTGACTGCTGTCAGTGCATGTCAGGAGTAGAATTGACTGGTGTCAGTTTATGTCAGGAGTAGAATGACTGCTGTCAGTTTATGTCAGGAGTAGAATTGACTGCTGTCAGTTTATGTCAGGAGTAGAATTGACTGCTGTCAGTTTATGTCAGGAGTAGAATTGACTGCTGTCAGTTTACGTCAGGAGTAGAATTGACTACTGTCAGTGGATGTCAGGAGTAGAATTGACTGCTGTCAGTGGATGTCAGGAGTAGAATTGACTGCTGTCAGTTTATGTCAGGAGCAGAATTGACTGCTGTCAGTGGATATCAGGAGTAGAATTGACTGCTGTCTGTGGATGTCAGGAGTAGAATTGACTGCTGTCAGTTTATGTCAGGAGTAGAATTGACTGCTGTCTGTGGATGTCAGGAGTAGAATTGACTGCTGTCAGTGCATGTCAGGAGTAGAATTGACTGCTGTCAGTGGATGTCAGGAGTAGAATTGACTGCTGTCAGTGGATGTCAGGAGTAGAATTGACTGCTGTCAGTTTATGTCAGGAGTAGAATTGACTGCTGCCAGTTTATGTCAGGAGTAGAATTGACTGCTGTCAGTGGATGTCAGGAGTAGAATTGACTGCTGTCTGTGGATGTCAGAAGTAGAATTGACTGCTGTCTGTGGATGTCAGGAGTAGAATTGACTGCTGTCTGTGGATGTCAGGAGTAGAATTGACTGCTGTCAGTTTATGTCAGGAGTAGAATTTTCTGCTGTCAGTTTATGTCAGGAGTAGAATTGACTGCTGTCAGTTTATGTCAGGAGTAGAATTGACTGCTGTCAATTTATGTCAGGAGTAGAGTTGACTGCTGTCAGTTTATGTCAGGAGTAGAATTGACTGGTGTCAGTTTATGTCAGGAGTAGAATTGACTGCTGTCAGTTTATGTCAGGAGTAGAATTGACTGCTGTCAGTTTATGTCAGGAGTAGAATTGACTGCTGTCAGTGGATGTCAGGAGTAGAATGACTGCTGTCAGTTTATGTCAGGAGTAGAATTGACTGCTGTCTGTGGATGTCAGGAGTAGAATTGACTGCTGTCAGTTTATGTCAGGAGTAGAATTGACTGCTGTCAGTGGATGTCAGGAGTAGAATTGACTGTTGTCAGTCGCTGTCAGGAGTAGTATTTACTGCTGTCAGTGCATGTCAGGAGTAGAATTTACTGCTGTCAATCGATGTCAGATATACTGTGGTCTTCAAGCTTCTCGAGGTGCTCGTTGATTCGACCTCCTCTCAGATGACCTGTGTAGTATTTGTTGCTTGCCTACCAGTCATGGGATACTTTGGACTGGTGACAAGCCGTATACATAAAAACTAACGATCAAACATGCTCATAAGAAAGATACATGGGGACTTCGTGTGAGGTTATGTGTTGATTTCCCCAGGGCACTATGTTTCGTGGGACTGTGTCACTTTGAGTTTTTCTCATAGGCATACACATGGGTGTGTACCAGAGAAATGGGAGACTGCCCATTTCTTTGGTGTTCACGCGTTGAAAAAACGCATGTACTCTCTCTCTCTGTCTCTCTCTCTCTCTCTGTCTCTCTCTCTCTCTCTCTCTCTCTCTCTCTCTCTCTCTCTCTCTCTCTCTCTCTCTCTCTCTCTCTCTTTTAAACCAGCTTGGTGTTCTCCAGTAATGTTCATAATGTTCAATAACCCATTCCAGTAAACGACGATTTTTGACTGTACTATAAATGTTATTACTGATATCACATAGGAATGCCCCTATAGTTGTTCGGATTATTGACATCACCCTTCTTGTATAACGGTAGCACAATTCCTTCTATCCAACTTTCTGGAAAAATACCTCTTTGAAACAAGGCATTGAAAAATACAACGAAAACATCTATGACATAGTCACTTGCACTTTTTAATAATTCTCCAGTTATACCATCTGGGCAAGCAGCTTTTTTTTTATCTAATCTTTTTCAGTGCTAACATAATTTCTTCTCTTGAAATTGGTCTGGTGAAATAGTCATTGGACTCCTCCAACTTCCTTTTCCAGTAGACCTTTAAAATGGTTAAAAACAATCATCAACGGAAATATTGTTAATAATGTGCTTCCTCTTAATGGATAGTTTATGTACATTGTCCTAGAATTATTGTTTCTGATTCTCAACTGAAGACAAAAGTTTGTCTACCAAGGCCTTGTGGAATTCCTTTTCTTTACGCTTCATTCATTCATTCATTCACTCATTCACATTCTCTCTCTCTCTCTCTCTCTCTCTCTCTCTCTCTCTCTCTCTCTCTCTCTCTCTCTCTCTCTCTACACACACACACACACACACACACACACACACACACACACACACACACACACACACACACACAGAGAGAGAGAAGAGAGAGGAGAGAGAGAGAGAGAGAGAGAGGAAAACAGGCGGATGTAATCCGTTCTCCAGTCTCGAAGGAATATTTAGAAAATAAACAACGGGCCAATGGCCTTCTGATTAAAGTTTTCATTCACTCATTCATTCTCTCTCTCTCTCTCTCTCTCTCTCTCTCTCTCTCTCTCTCTCTCTCTCTCTCTCTCTCTCTCTGTGTGTCAAATAGTGACATGTATTCTACTTATCCTTTGTTTAAATCATTACTACAGCCTGAAAAGTATCTTGCAGATATCACAATCCCAAAGTTTCGAAAAGTTCTTGTAAGGTTTCGACTAGGAATCAGTGATATAAAAGTCCACGACAGATACAAAAATTAACTCAAAAAGCTGCCCTTTTTGTGTCAAAACTGAAGATGAAATACACTTTTTGCTGGAATGTCCATCATATCAAGATTTAAGAAATAAGTATATCATGAAATATGTAACAAATGTACACGGACCATTGTTGAAGTTTTTGCTGCAAAACGAGAAAAGGGACGTAATTCGCTCTGTTGCTATGTATATCTTCTATGCCTTGAAGAAAAGAGAAGAATTGTTAATGGGGAGAGAACATTAGGAGTACCATATGTTTTCATAAATTTATCTGTTTTACCTTGTTTCGTGGTCGGTACGTCTTGTTTATACTTAGGGATCATGATGAAAAATGTGTATATATATATATATATATATATATATATATATATATATATATATATATATATATATATATATATATATCAGTATACTTAAAATGCCTAAAACAATTTTTTAAGTGTTCAACCCCTTGGGGAGCAACATTAGATAAAACAAGTTAAAAGAGGAATCTTAAATAGATCTTAAATATCGTAGATAGTTTTAAGATTCCTCTTTTAACTTGTTTTATCTATATTATATATATATATATATATATATATATGTGTGTGTGTGTGTGTGTGTGTGTGTATGGGTGTGTATGCTTGTGTACGTGTGTGTGTGTGTGTGTGTGGTTTGCGCGCACGCAATTGTAAGTGGGAGCGAAATTGTATGTGCGAGTTTGGGAGAGTGCTACATATGGGTGTGATTTTGTATGTATCTTTCGGTTTTCTCAATTTACGATGATATAGTTGGTGTGAGCACGTTTTGTAAATGTGCGTGATCAGTAGAAATGTCACCGCGTCAGTGTGTGTGTTTTCATTTTTGTTTCTTGACCTCATTGCAGATTGGTCGGTGGCCTTTGCATTTAAAATTTTCCGAGTTCTCTCTCTCTCTCTCTCTCTCTCTCTCTCTCTCTCTCTCTCGTTCGTGGCCTGGTCGGTCATCGAGGGATGAAGTTAAGACGCGTGTTACTGAACAGACAAGCTGATGTCGTTCTACGAATCTTTAGCCTGTGGTCAGATTTTGCCCTACGCTTTTTGCTTCAAATGCTAGGAATACTCAGGAAAAGAAAACTAAAACAAAGTCACGTTACAGTCCGTATATACAAATCCACATTCGCTTGGGACCATTTCTTTTCTTTCTTTTTTTATATTTATAAGATAGAAACTTTTATAGCGAAAGTCTTGTGATAGCTTGAGATGCAGCATTAGTTTGCATGCCGTGAATCTATCATTCTGTCCCGACAGAGAACAGCAGTCAGTCTGAATTAAAGAGAGACAGAGAACAGCAGTCAGTCTGAATTAAAGAGAGACATTTGTTGTTTTGACGGTTGTTGTCTGACGCTGAACTGATGTGGCTAAGTACACATGCATGCTGACAAATGTTTCTTCGGTAACATCCCATTTGGTCTACTCCCATTTGGTCTACTCCCATTTAGGAGGGTTAGGGTTAGGATTAGGGTTAGGGTTAGGGTTAGACAAATGGGAATTTTTCCTTGCTACGAAAGGGGAATTTCTGAGTAGGCGAAATGGGAGTAGACCAAATGGGAACAAACCGTTTCTTCTTCCTTGTCCGAACCCTATGATTGGTATGCTCCCGTCTCTCTCTCTCTCTCTCTCTCTCTCTCTCTCTCTCTCTCTCTCTCTCTCTCTCTCTCTCTCTCTCTCTCTCTCTCTGATTGTCCGGATATGATTCATCAATCTTGCCGCCATGCCTCATTTTTTTATGCAAGCTTGCACAGCAAAGAGAGGGCCTTTAGTCGTACAGTTGACAGAACATTTATACATCCTCTTTTATTATTTGTTTGTTTGCACGGCAACGAGAGCCTTTAGTTTTACATTGACAGAACATTTATACATCCTCTTGTATTATTTGTTTGTTTGCCCGGCAAAGAGAGCCTTTAGTTGTACAGTTGACAGAACATTTATACATCCTCTTTTATTATTTGTTTGTTTGCACGGCAACGAGAGCCTTTAGTTTTACATTGACAGAACATTTATACATCCTCTTGTATTATTTGTTTGTTTGCCCGGCAAAGAGAGCCTTTAGTTGTACAGTTGACAGAACATTTATACATCCTCTTTTATTATTTGTTTGTTTGCACGGCAACGAGAGCCTTTAGTTTTACATTGACAGAACATTTATACATCCTCTTGTATTATTTGTTTGTTTGCCCGGCAAAGAGAGCCTTTAGTTGTACAGTTGACAGAACATTTATACATCCTCTTGTATTATTTGTTTGTTTGCACAGCAAACAGAGCCTTTAGTTGTACAGTTGACAGAACATTTATACATTCTCTTTTATTATTTGTTTATTTGGGCAAACGTATACCCTTTTTCTACGAATATACTGACGTTTTAAAAGTGTGCGTGTGCTCGCGCGCATGTATGCGTGCTGCATATGTGTGTTTGTGTCTGTGCGCGCGCGCGCACGTGCGCGTGTTTATGTGTGTGTCCGTATGTGTCGTTGTGTGTATGTCCTCTGATTTATTTTGGCCATCAAGTGTTTAAAAGTATGCGTGTGTTTGCGAGCATGTGTGTAGGGGGAGGGTGTGTGTGTGTGTGTGTGTGTGTGTGTGTGTGTGTGTCTGTGTGTGTGTGTGTGTGTGTGTGTGTCTGTCTGTCTGTCTGTCTGTCTGTAAATTGTTATTCAAACGTTCAATTTGTTTCTGAGAAGAAAAAAAAAACCAAGAAGAGTTCAAGACGAAGAAAAAGAATACCTAACATTTGCAATTCGGAGATTGCATACCTGATTAAAACCATGCTGTGCTCAACAGCTAATATGCACATTGTGGAGTTATTGATGAACTGTTTTACACGCTTGTCTACCCGCACGTGAGTGGTGTGGCCGGTAATAAAGAAGATATGGTATTAAGATGCGAGTTGCTGAATAGGCAGGTTGGTATCATTGTACGAATCGTTACCCTATAGTATCGTTTGTCCTGTTTGCTTTCGGCTTTGAATGTGGATGAGAAGAAAAGAAAAAGAAAGGAAAAAAGAAGGAAGGAACTTAACGGGGAAATAACAGACGGTCACGTTACGAACCGTTATACGGATCCACATTTGCTGAGGCTATGATTTTTTAACAGAATAAAAGCATTTGTTGCACACAGCCCTGTGATAAATGAAGGGATTAGACGCGCGTCCGTGTGCGTGCCGTGAATAA
>CM031600.1:5709005-5711505 GCA_018398815.1 Conus ventricosus | reverse complement strand
TAGTTCCTGTGACATCCATCAGAGTAGCTTTCAGAGGATAGTTCCTGTCACTGCACGTGTGACATCCATCAGAGCACCTTTCAGAGGATAGTTCCTGTGACATCCATCAGAGGTAGCTTTCAGAGGATTAGTTCCTGTGACTGCACCGTGTGACATCCATCAGAGTAGCTTTCAGAGGATAGTTCCTGTCACTGCACCGTTGTGACATCCATCAGAGCACCTTTCAGAGGATAATTCCTGTGACATCCATCAGAGTAGCTTTCAGAGGATAGTTCCTGTCACTGCACCGTGTGACATCCACCAGAGTAGCTTTCAGAGGATAGTTCGTGTGACATCCATCAGAGTAGCTTTCAGAGGATAGTTCCTGTGACATCCATCAGAGTAGCTTTCAGAGGATAGTTCGTGTGACATCCATCAGAGTAGCTTTCAGTTTCAGAGGATAGTTCCTGTGACATCCATCAGAGCACCTTTCAGAGGATAGTTCCTGTCACTGCACCGTGTGACATTCCATCAGAGTAGCTTTCAGAGGATAGTTCCTGTGACATCCACCAGAGGTCCTTTCAGAGGATAGTTCCTGTCACTGCACGTGTGACATCCATCAGAGTAGCTTTCAGAGGATAGTTCCTGTGACTGCACCGTGTGACATCCATCAGAGTAGCTTTCAGAGGATAGTTCCTGTGACTGCACCGTGTGACATCCATCAGAGTAGCTTTCAGAGGATAGTTCCTGTCACTGCACCGTGTGACATCCATCAGAGCACCTTTCAGAGGATAGTTCCTGTGACATCCATCAGAGTAGCTTTCAGAGGATAGTTCTGTCACTGCACCGTGTGACATCCATCAGAGCACCTTTCAGAGGATAGTTCCTGTGACTGCACCGGTGACATCCATCAGAGTAGCTTTCAGAGGATAGTTCCTGTGACTGCACCGTGTGACATCCATCAGAGTAGCTTTCAGAGGATAGTTCCTGTGACTGCAACCGGTGTGACATCCATCAGAGTAGCTTTCAGAGGATAGTTCCTGTGACTGCACCGTGTGACATCCATCAGAGTAGCTTTCAGAGGATAGTTCCTGTGAACATCCATCAGAGTAGCTTTCAGAGGATAGTTCCTGTGACTGCACCGTGTGACATCCATCAGTGTAGCTTTCAGAGGATTAGTTCCTGTGACTGCACCGTGTGACATCCATCAGAGTAGCTTTCAGAGGATAGTTCCTGTGACTGCACCGTGTGACATCCATCAGAGCACCTTTCAGAGGATAGTTCCTGTCACTGCACCGTGTGACATCCATCAGAGTAGCTTTCAGAGGATAGTTCCTGTGACTGCACCGTGTGACATCCATCAGAGTAGCTTTCAGAGGATAGTTCCTGTGACTGCACCGTGTGACATCCATCAGAGCACCTTTCAGAGGATAGTTCCTGTCACTGCACCGTGTGACATCCATCAGAGTAGCTTTCAGAGGATAGTTCCTGTCACTGCACACGTTGTGACATCCATCAGAGTAGCTTTCAGAGGATAGTTCCTGTGACTGCACCGTGTGACATCCATCAGAGTAGCTTTCAGAGGATAGTTCCTGTGACTGCACCGTGTGACATCCATCAGAGTAGCTTTCAGAGGATAGTTCCTGTGACATCCATCAGAGTAGCTTTCAGAGGATAGTTCCTGTGACTGCACCGTGTGACATCCATCAGAGTAGCTTTCAGAGGATAGTTCCTGTGACTGCACCGTGTGACATCCATCAGAGTAGCTTTCAGAGGATAGTTCCTGTGACTGCACCGTGTGACATCCATCAGAGCACCTTTCAGAGGATAGTTCCTGTCACTGCACCGTGTGACATCCATCAGAGTAGCTTTCAGAGGATAGTTCCTGTCACTGCACCGTGTGACATCCATCAGAGTAGCTTTCAGAGGATAGTTCCTGTGACACCCATCAGAGCCCCTTTCAGAGGATAGTTCTGTGACACCCATCAGAGCCCTTTCAGAGGATAGTTCCTGTGACACCCATCAGAGCCCCTTTCAGAGGATAGTTCCTGTGACACACCATCAGAGCCCCTTTCAGAGGATAGTTCCTGTGACATCCATCAGAGCCCCTTTCAGAGGGATGACAGCAAGTCCTCCGTGAAGCAGGGTTGTATTCCCAGCCTGTCCTTGCGAACCTGGCGGACGCATTGCTTGCTGAATTCAAACCGACAACTTCGTTCTTCTCTCAGTTTATGTCCTGTCAGTGGGTGAGCTTTTGTTGGACCCCGTCGCACTGGAGACTAACCGCACATGGTTAGGCGAGCCGAACAGCTTAACAGAAAAGCTCATTGAATAAGAGTAATCCAGCCGACATAAAATCCCTTTAGAGTTACTGGAGGATTTTGTTGGTTCGAAACAAAATCTTGGATCACACTGCCAGTACGGGCAGTCCCTTAAAAGGGACAAACAAAAGGAAGAGTGCTCGGCGTGCAAGATCAAAGAACAATAAACAGTACCTTTTGTGCATTAGAAGACAATTCAT
>CM031600.1:5641505-5691505 GCA_018398815.1 Conus ventricosus | reverse complement strand
GTTTTAGTTTACCCCGTTATAGCCGTTACTAACGGCTGTAACAGCCTGTAACGGTTTTTCTTCTTTATAGAATATCTCAAAAACAACTTGGCCGATCTTTCTGAAAATTTGTAGGTATGTTCATTATGGGTCAGGGATGATGGCCGATGTTTTAGTTTACCGTTATAGCCGTTACTAACGGTTGTAACGGCCTGTAACGATTTTTCTTCTTTATAGAATATCTCAAAAAGTACTTGGCCGATCTTTCTTAAAATTTGTAGGTATGTTCATTATGGGTCACGGATGATGCCCGATGTTTTACGTTACCGTTACAGCCGTTACTAACGGCTGTAACGGTTTTTCTTCTTTATAGAATATCTCAAAAAGTACTTGGCCGATCTTTCTGAAAAGTTGTAGGTATGTTCATTATAGGTCACGAATAATGCCCGATGTTTTAGTTTACCATATATACCGTTACTAATGGCTGTAACGGCCTGTAACGCTTTTTCTTCTTCATGGAATATCTCAGAAAGTACTTGGCTGATCTTTGTTAATATTAGCAGGTATAACTAGAAAATATAAAGGTAAAGAAAAAAGGTACCTTTTGGAGAAGTCTTCAACGTTTCGTGCTATAAGCACTTCCCCACCCCACCCCCTACCTTTTTGGCTGAACTGTGGTCACAAGAAACCTGCCAGCTTCCCCTACAACCTCAACACTTCACTTCGTGACCAAGTGCTTATAGCACGAAACGTTGAAGACTTCTCCAAAAGGTACCTTTTTTTCTTTACCTTTATATTTTCTAGTTATACGGAAAAGGTACAGCAGTCAACATTTCTTCATATTAGCAGGTATGTTCATTATGGGTCACGAATAATGCCCGATGTTTTAGTTTACCGTTATAGCCGTTACTAACGGCTGTAACGGTTGTTTTTTCTTTATAGAATATCTCAGAAAGTACTTGGCTGATCTTTGTGAACATTAGCAAGTATGTTCACTATGGGTTACGGATGATGCCCGATGTTTTAGTTTACCGTTATACCGTTACTAACGGCTGTAACGACCTGTAACAATTTTTCTTCTTTATAGAATATCTCAGAATGTACTTGGCCGATCTTTGTGAAAATTAGCATGTATGTTCATTGTGGGTCACGGATGATGCACAATGGTTTAGTTTACCGTTATAGCCGTTACTAACGGCTGTAACGGTTTTTCTTCTTTATGGAATATCTCAAAAAGTACGTGGCCGATATTTCTGAAAATTTGTAGGTATGTTCATTATGGGTCACAGACGATGGCCGATGTTTACCAGAATAGCCATTACTAACGGTTACACCAGTCCAAGACGGTTTTTCCTCTTTATGGAATATCCCACGCGTATTCAGGATAAACTGGGAGTACGTTTATATGCTTTGCATCTTGTTTCTTTTTCTTCATGTGAAGTTCCCATTCCGGCTTTTTACCACAGCTCTAAGTAATTGGGGGAAACAGAGGCAGTCAAGTATATCCTTTCTATGTTTGTACGTATGACACTCGGTTTTCCTGTATGTCCGTGTATGAAATGTTCCCTTTTTTCCGACCACCATCCTATTTCCCAGGACCAAAAACTTTCCTTGAGTTTGTAGATACAGAAAAAAAACACCTTCCTTGAGAAATCTGTGTGATTCAATGGAAGAAAAGAGTTGCGTGTGTGTATGCGTGTGCGCGCGCGAGCGCGCGCGTGTGTGTGTGTTTGTGTGTTTACCACTTTTATTTTCACTTTTTGAGTTTTTAAATATCCCTTACGGTGACTTCTTTCAGAAGACGACTTATCTCTAGTGTCAACAAATTACATATTCACAAAGAAACTTAATCTTATACTCCAGTAAGCTGGGGGCTTGATGAAATCGTAATGGCTGGAGTCATGCTGCGTGTTTCAGATTCTCAATTTCCTTGCTCGTTGGGATTTTCTATGTGTATGGAATAGTTTGGGCAATTTTCGGCGGCGATAATCGTATAAAGTGTTCGTTGATTGATGTGTATCTCAAATCAAGAGCAGAAGAAGGTGGGAGAGGCAGGTTTTTCGATTATGGGGCACAAAAAACGTGACTTGCATTTGGGTAGCGCTTCGCTCAGAAATGGTCGTAGTGACATCTGCCCAGATCTGACGCAGGGGTTGGCTGTGACGAATTGAGAGACCTGCCTAAAATGCATGTTCTACCGAGAGATGTCATGACAGATGAATGACAAAACGTTTTTGTTTTGTTTTTTCCCTGTTCACCCTCAGGGGGTTAAGAAGGGCAGTGGAGTGTTGTGAAAATGTCGTGACATTTCATCAGACGAAGCGTGGCTAGAATTTGCCTGTTTTGCTATCGTTACGTGATGGGTTTCGTTTTGTTTGTTTGCTTGCTGTTGATAACTTCGTTGACTTCTATAATGTCTTCAGGGGGTTGGGTTCAGCGCCAACACAGGTAACGCCTACCATTGTCCTCTCACCCCAGCCCCACTCTTGTCCCTTTCCCACCTTTCCCAGCAAAGCCCGTCTCCTCTCCTTCACCCCCTTCCGCATTCTTCCTGAATCTCCAGCCTGTGTACAATTCGGCGCAGTCAGGTGGGGTCATGCATATACCCCCTCCCGCATGAACTTGACATTTTTTCGGGCGCATATCCTGAAGAGTTAACACGGTTGTACGTCTGTCACAAGACAGAAACAAAGGGTTTATGCGACGGCGATCTAATGTTCTAAGCACGAATGGACCATGCACCTTATTGTACTGTGTTGTGTTTTGTTGTAGTGCAGTGTGCGTAGGGGTGTCAGTAGGTTAGCCATTGTGTGATGTGAATCGTTGTAGATAGTTATATCTTGTTTGATTGTTGTTGGGGTTTTTCCCATGACAGGGTTCTTCCTTTTAGCGTGGCCAGTGTAAATGTAACTGCACTGAAACAGCTATTTCTGTCATATAACACTGTATTGTGTCGCGCTGCATGCGTTTCCATTTTGTCTCAACAGGACTCGCTGTCAGTAATTTATATCTTGGTCTTCTCAAGACGATCTTTCGTCATGCCACCTAAAGCTTCTTCCTTTTCTTTTCCAATACTTCTCTCTCTCTCTCTCTCTCTCTCTCTCTCTCTCTCTCTCTCTCTCTCCTCTCTCTCTCTCTCTCTCTCTCTCCAGTCTTAATGTTCCTTATTGTAATGATTTTTTTAACACTCTACACAGTTTATTTTGTCCTTTATATGGGTTGGCCTGCTGTGCGCCAAAATGCTGAACACTCACGGCTGGGCACCCGAAGGACATGCGCTAGACCACCATAATTTAAAGTCTCGTTCAAAGAGGACAGAAATTCTCTGGGACGTCATATATTCGAATGCGTATCTCTCTCTTGGAAAATGCTCTGTCGTTGATATTCGTTTGGTTTGGATGGGTTGGGCCTCTGTCTGTCTGTCCGTCCGTCCGTCCGTCCGTCCGTCTGTCTGTCTGTCTGTCTGTCTGTCCGTCTGTCTGTCCACCTTCGGGGTAATATCTTTTCACCCAAAGTAATTTGGGACAGGAAAAAAAGTTATGGTGAGGAAGTGGTAGGATATATGTGTGTGTGTGTGTTGTGTGTGTGTGTGTGTGTGTGTGTGTGTGTGTGTGTGTGTGTGTGTGTGTGTATGTGTGTGTGTGTGTGTGTGTGTGCACTTGCGGGCACATGTGTCTATGCGTCTGCGTCTGTGAGTGTGTTTCTTTGTGTAGAAGGGATTGTGTCACTTAACAGATTAATCTTTACACACACACACACACACACACACACACACACACACACACACACACACACACACACACACGTTTCTTTTTCCTGTTCACTTGTGATAGATATAACTCCAGCCAGTCTATGATTCGTATGAAGGCAAAACGTTTAGAAACTTTGTCGATGTACACGTCTTAGACTCTGCAGAATTGAACAAACTCATCTCTAACTCACATTGCTAAGCACAAAGACACTGGTAATCTTTCTCATTCTCTCTCTTTTTGGTTACTCAAATAGATTCCTGGCTGGACTCCCCGATAAAGAAATTGGGAAATATTTCATAATTTGTGCAGATGGGTTGATTTTCAACGCCCCAAAGAAAATTCACATCACTTCTCTTCTGATTTAATTCCATAGGCTTCTGATCTCTCGGAGAAATAGGATGTGAATCAGCCTTCGTCTGATACAATGTGATTACAGATTTTGCTCCACACTGTCTGTATGAGACGTTTTGAATCAATAGACCGTGTGGTGTCCATTGCTACCTAGTAAATTCCGTATTGTATCCATTCCAACATGTAGGACAAAACAGAAGGGACAAGGAGCTTTTTCCAGTACTCTGCCCGTTATCTGGAACAAAGTTCGTCGCCCTGCTCGCCATCCGTCCAGTCCTTTTTACTTTAAAAAACCAACGAACCATGTTTTTTGATACTACATTTCCACACACTGTCCGTCCTTGTGTTACTGAAATGTGTACTTTGTGTCAATGCGTAATACTTCGTCGTGTCTGAGCATTGGATGTAAATAAAAAGGGAATCATTTTATCTCTGGTGTTTGACGTATGTGCGTGTTTATAGATATGTGAATGTGTATGTGTGTGCGCACGTGTATGTGTTAGCATCAAAGAAGAAGGAAGGGAGTTTAAGCTCGAGGTTAGGATTTATACACATGTGGAGATTGGTGGTTTGTATTTTGATTTAGCTTTGATTTGTTGTCTTTTCGTCTTTTATACTGCTCCATAAACAACTCCCCCCTTCTTCCCGCCCCATTTTGCAAACATGGTCACCACTTAAAACCCCCACCCCCATTTACCATTTTGTCGATTGTTTGTGTGAACACTTCCTCCTTGTCTTCTTTCAGGCTGGTTTGCGGTCTTGGGACCACCAAACGAAGTCAAACCGGAAAAGGTCGTTCCCTACTTCCGCCAGGTGGCGCAGCTGGGGCTGTCCAAGTGCGAGAGCTTTCTGATTGGTGGAAACGAACCAGTGAAGGCCGTCCAGATGCCCTCTAGCAACGCAGGGGCTAACAGCCGGGCCCAGCCTCGCTTGTTGTACCCTGGCGATGTCCTGCAGATGGGGAAACTGTATGTGGGCGAATCCACCATCCAGGTAGGCATTTATTTTTCTGTCTAATTTCATGCTTTGTAAATGTAAATTACCCCTACGCCGCTGTTTTCTGGCTGTCCGACGCATGGCCACACCCAATGTCATCATGTAGCAGCAATGTAAATTACCCCTACGCCGCTGTTTTCTGGCTGTCCGACGCATGGCCACACCCAATGTCATCATGTAGCAGCCCCAACACTGGTAGTCCTCAGGGAGCAGTAGACGTCAGGTCGTCATGAAGCGACCCACCTGAGGAGCGGCTGCATTGCTGCTGGGTCACTTCTGTGAGGGTCAGTTGTGTGCGCTGCGATCCCTCCAAATGCTTCCACCACGTCCATTCAGCGACTGTCCCCATGAACGTTCCGACACGAATTCTTTGACTCAAAGTCACCGCCTGCTTCCACGTGAGAAGAACGTCGAAGCCAAAGTCACCTCAGCAGAGCATGATAGACCACAGAGTTTAAATATTGTTGTGACGATCAGTGAGGCTGATAAAGATCATGCGCTGGAGTTCCACTCCGGTACCAGACTACGCGTTCGGCTGTACCCAACGCTTCCTTTCGTAATTTGTTCCGGCGTCAGTCAGGCTGAGCATATACAGACACCTTAAATCCCGGTCAAGTAATTTGAGCAAAGTGTCAAAGACACATCCTTCAAGTGGATAACAACTGACTGTCAGGTTCTAATCTTCCCATTTCAACCCATAGCACACGCAAAATGGCTGGGTCGGAGCCGTTAAGGGTAAAAAAAATCCCACCCTATGTGCCACTGATAGAGGACTCGAACCAACGATCTCTCAGCACTACTGCACCATAGCTGCTGATGCGACGGTTACTGTGTGTCTGTAGGGAGTTGGTCCTGATGCGTTTTCGCCACACCTGATTTCCTTCAGACTTATTTTCTTTTGATGTGTGTTTCTACGAGCTATATTGTACGCATGACGTTTAGTGTGTAAATCACTGTTAATGGCTGTGTTCACAGCCCTTTAGTGTAGTAGCATGAATAAACAGGAATAAGACAGTTAATATGTATTATTACTTATGGATGTGTACAAAGCCCTTTAGCATAGTGAAATATGATCGTGGAATTTACAAACAAAAGTCGGTTTATCGACAGAATGACCACAGGTCCGTAGAAATAAATGCAAACAGAGCTTAGTAAACTTGCGTGCAATATCTAATTTTGTCTGATTAGTTTGACGGGCCACGTTTCACGTGGCACAAAGTGATTTTTGGTGTGTACATTTCACTCGAGACGTCCTTTCACTTAAATAACATTCGATGTGAGCATGCATAAATTTGAATGTGGGACAACACTACATGCAAATGAATGAATGTGGGACATCGGTTCAGTATCTCTAATGCATTCTTTCATTTGTTGATCACTCAAATTGTGTTACTGCTTTAACCAGAGGCTTTATGTTCAAAGCCTAGTAGTTGCGCGGTTCTACCAACTAGTATTTTCTCTCAATCCACGGCCGCAGCTTGCATGATAGTGGCGTAACAGTGGGCATATGGGTCATCAGTGGCCTCCGTGGGATTCGTCCATAGTCGACAGGATAGAGAGGTCGTGGCCAGGTATTGTTTATGTTGTCATTCCAAGTCATTTCTGTCCCCCTTTGTGCCTTCTAGTCTCCACTGTTCCTGTTAGACAGGTCAGGAACAGAGAGCTGTGGTATGATACATGTTCATAGCAGAAAAGCTTGCGAAAGGAATTCTGACAGCTGCTGCTAAAGGGGTCCTAAGTGGAGTCTGCCACAAAATGCACTGTTTACTCCAAGCGACGACCATTCTCAAGACAGTGTCGAGTACTCGGTGAATCGTGTGGTCGCCCGCATGTTGTTGTATGTAAATAAGGGAGAGAGGAAAGATAGAAAGTTTAAACAATCCAGTGTGTAACTGAGCTTCTTTCCGTGTATGAATATTTCAATCCTCGATATAAGCAGTATGAATCTTGCCTTTAACAACAAGAGGTAAGAAAAGAAACCTTTTCATAGAAAATGACCTTTGATTGGTTGATGCTGTTCGCGGAATTTCTACTTTCAGAGTTATACGATCCGTGTTTTCTCATGATTTTTGTGACTGTTACGCTCAACAGGACAACCGTTTTTTCCTCTCCATCTATTCTGCCGCTCTCATTTTATCCCCCTTGTGTAATCGTGTACTTTTCTGTTCACTCTCACCCCACTTGACACAGCAGCTTAATATTTCAGTCCAAAATTCAAGGGAAACATGTTCCCCTTTTTCCGCTTAGCATACAGTTATCTACAGACCAAACACGGTGCGTTTTATGGTATACATCCAGTTAGTTTCAAGTTTTTCGTTCGGTGTTGATTGTCTGTCCCTGGCAGCACGGACACCAGACGGACACCCAAGGACAGACCTGGCAGGTGTTCTTAATTGAAGAAGATGCAAAACAGATTTTCTTCACTTCTGTTGTGAATTCGGCCATCAACACTTCGACAAGGTCTTCTTTGTGGCCAGTAGCTTCTCAGGCTGTGTCTACCAGACTGTACAAGCATGGCACCCCTACAGTTTCCAACTTTAACTGCTGTGTCACACTCTGGAACAGAAACGTTGTGAGACCCAACATACCAAACCGAGACCTCTAATCAGCATAGATCGTGTCCATGAGGTATTACATACAAAACATGACATCCTTTCCGATGAAGGGAGTTCACGTGAGTTTTCATTACAGACTTTCTTATGACTCACCGAGACATATATGCAATACATTTGATCTGACTAATTTCAAAAGAAGATCGCCCCCCCCCCCCCCCCCCCCCCCCTTCTAGGTTTGTGGACTTTATCTTTAGATGATCTTTTATCGCGGTTCTAATTTTTTTGTTTCGATGATCTTGAGACTTAGTATAGTCCTCACAGACTTCTGAATTGTTGAATACTAAAGTGGATGATTGACTGACTGGTTGATTGATGTCCTTGCTGTCTTAATTGTGTCTAGGTGAAGAAGTCCAAGCTGTTTGGAGGCAAAAAGACGATCAAGAAGGAGGAGAAGTTCTTGCTGTGCACCGATGACAACGATCGCGAGCTGTACCTGCCGGTGGAGAACCGAGGCACCTTCTACGTGCTGACCACTGAGGGCGACGGCACCCCCAGGATTCCCATCCTGCGCTTGAAGGACATCTGCACTCATTACCGCTTCCCTTGCATGGTCAAGCTGCTGTTTGGATGTGCGCCGGCAACGCCTTGCTCCTTCACGGGAACTCTGGTGCTGCGCAGTGCTCAGATAGAAAGTTCTGTCATTGGCTGCACGATGCTCAACATCAGAAACATCCTGCTGGACGTTCCCGTCGACACGGACCTCAAGTTCTACACGGCCAGGTGCACGATGGAACTGCTGTCATCGCGTGCATACAAAAGCGCCAAAGCTCTCTGTCAGGAAAGGGCTAGCACGTACATGAGGAACATGAAGGTTGCCTACTATATGAATAATGAAGAAGATGGCGTTTTCAGTGACGTCCAGGAGGAGAGCAGAGATGACAGTGAAACCGTGTCTTTGTCGGAAAGCGTGGATATCCAGTCAAAACTTTCCAAACCGAGACCGAGTATTGTTGAGGACCAGGAGCTCTTCTGTCCCCCGGAAACCACATCCAAATCTCCAGTCTTGTCTTCCCGTGCGTCAAGTAATAAAAAGTTTAAGAAATCCATATCCTGTACTGAGGCAAACCCACCAGCTGACTCCTCAACCATTAGTTCTACATCTCCTACAGTACTGAGAAAAGACAAAACCTACAATCTGCCCGAGCCAGCCGAGTCGCTTTCCCTGAGGCCCAGCAAATCTTCACCTTCACTGAATATAGAAACCAGATCCCTCCCACCCATTGTAAGCCCTGCCCAGCCTTCCTATGACACTTTGTCTAATGGCCACTACATGACAATGGATGAAAGTGCTGATCAACAGTCGCCATCAAAGGAATCAAAGCCTTCACGTTCCGACACCAGAACGCCACCACCAACGCCCCCAAAACCCAGAGCAAACAAGCCGATCGGTCACAACCGATCTGATGGATGTACGTATACGCAGATTTGGAATGGAGAGGCTAAGGTAACAGAGACTGTTGAATCGGATCAGGAGAAGGCAGCTGAGAAACCATCAACACCTGTTCCAGCACTGCCAAAACGACGCAAAGAACACCGTGACGTTCAGAGGTTATCCAGTATAGCTCTGGCTGACAACTACCTTACACTGCCGGTACTCACAGGAGATGCATCTTCTTCCACACTAGATGGCAGTGCTGTTTCTGCATCAGAGAGCACGGACTCTGACAGCACAACGGCGTACTGTAACATCGTGAGCGGCAGTCAGTACAGTTGTCATCGATCTGAGGAAGCCATCTACAAGGTACCGTCATCTACATTACTCCCAGCGAAGCAGTGGCAGAATCCATTATCAGCAGATGTTCAACAGTATGAGATAATGACATCTTCGGGCAGAACGAAACGTGAGGGAGTCAAGCAGGACTCGTTCGACCGACAGAAAGCTCCCACACCTCCACCCAAAAGAAGAGCACACTCTTCCCAGACGCCGTTCCCAGGCATGGGCTCCCCCGGCACCAAACTATCGCCACCATTCCCTGACGCTGATGCTGCCCCAAACCCTCATGACATCGTGTTTGAGAATCCGTCATGGATGTTCAGCGACACCTCCAGCGCTCAATCATGTGAGTACGCCTCTAGATGGCTGTCAAGTCACCACCAGATGTCGTCTCTGGATTCATCAGACCAGCCTTACGTCCACATGCAAAGGGAAGCGTTCACTTACTTTGACGGACGTAAGCTGACGAAGAAACAGCTTTCTGGCGAAAGTGGAAGTGAAAATGACACACCGGTGTCTGAGACAAAAGACGCCATGCTTGATCAAAACGTAGAGCAGAGAGAGATGGAACGGGCCTCTTCTACTGATGACTCGGAAGCTGTGTATGAAAATATCCGCAATCTTCGCCTATGCAAAGAGAGACTGTCTGTTTCTAACAGCGTTTCTGACATATCTGATGACAATCCCACGAGCTTCTCGGACAAGTTTGAAAACCCTCCCACCATGTTTGGTTATCTCAAAGCTCCCCTCCACGCCCCGTCACACCAAGGAAACCACCACCTGTACCCAAAAAGCCCAGTTTTGATAGGGCTGGCACTCCAGATGAAATTCCCAATACCAGGGCGTCCTTTCAATCAGACTGTAGTGGGGAAGAGGATGCAAGACTGCCCTTTCCCCGAAGCCGTGTAAAATTCACGGCTCTCCTAAATTTGGCTATCTGCATCCGTGTGCGAACAGTCTGCGTGGCGACCCAAAGGACTATGTTCACGTGCCTGAAGATTCACGCCATCAGAATTCCACACAGCAGCCTCAAGCCTGTTTCAAGTCCAGGTATTCTGCCATGTCTCAGCTAAGTGCTGAAGATAATCTCCCTTTAGGGGCAACATTTTTAAACTTTAGGTCACGAGTGTCCGACTCGGGCGCGCCGGAAAGTGTGGTGGAGGAGAAAGACATGAAAGGGGAGAGAACCAGCAGCATGTCGGTGGCTGACCTGGCGAATGCCCTGAAGGACGTGGGACTGACGAAGGAGACTGTGGAGATCCTCCGACGGGAGAAGGTGGATGGAAGACTACTGGCCTCGCTGGACGAGGAGGAACTGAAAGAAGTCCTACCAGGCATTAAGAAACTGGACATCAAGAAAATACAAATGTTTATCAGCATGGGCTGGAGACCTATAGAATGACCACGAACGGCCACCTGTTTTCTCTCGAATGCATCAGACAATTATTCAAACTATGCGCATTGTAATTCTCAGTCTAAAATCTTGGAAGTGTTGCGTTGAACAGATACTCGCCAGGCTCATTTTTAATCAATCATGGCGGAATGTCCAAACGGAGAACGTGTGTAAACGAGGAGAACTGGGTGAGCTGTCAAGAAGACTACAGTGCCGGAGAACGGGTGTAAACGAGGAGAACTGGGTGAGCTGTCAAGAAGACTACAGTGCCGGAGAACGGGTGTAAACGAGGAGAACTGGGTGAGCTGTCAAGAAGACTACAGTGCCGGAGAACGGGTGTAAACGAGGAGAACTGGGTGAGCTGTCAAGAAGACTACAGTGCCGGAGAACGGGTGTAAACGAGGAGAACTGGGTGAGCTGTCAAGAAGACTACAGTGCCGGAGAACGGGTGTAAACGAGGAGAAACTCGGTGAGCTGTCAAGAAGACTACAGTGCCGGAGAACAAGCAGAAGACTGTCGCAAATAATTCAGATGCTGTTGTGTAGGGGCGAAACCAAGCTGAATATATTTTCAGAACAAACAGCTGGACTGTTGTATTACCCATGCGTGATTGACGATGAAAGCAAGTATTTAGCTAGGCGAGTATGTTTACTAACAGCAAAGCTGTTCTTCCTGGTGAAATGCAGCTCCCGTAGAGAGTAGACCAGCTACTGTATCTGGTCCCTGGTGTCCCTTCTGTCGAAGGGTGTGATCACCGGGGGATTGTGCTCGCCCATAAAGTCCGATTCGGTGGCCATAGAACAGTGTGTGTTCAACGACAACAAAAATTCTGACTTTTGGGTTTGGAATGACTTGTTGCGGGCACCCAAAGAGATGTAAATAGTCATCAGAAACTGTATTCTCCTTCTTCATCGAACTCTTAACCGGTACGTTGATAGCTCGGACGAGATCAGCAATTCGGCTAAGACACTCCACTATGCCACAAAGCTGATAGGGCCGTGTGTCGGCTGGGCTATCATAGAACTGAGTCTGAAACCCCTCTGAGCCGAAGATGTTCTCATGCACCAGGTTGACACCTGTTTGTGATGTAAGAGGCGGCAGTCCAGCAAAGCGTGCTGTCATGTCATTGGGGCATGACGTGCAGGTGTTTCCAGTATGGAGTGTCGTCAGTAGAGGAGAGGGCCGTTGTATGCGGTGTCCGGTTCAAAATCGTCATCTTATTACCTGACCTTCTGTGGAGAGGAGAGAGATCCCCTCCATGTTCGGTTGTCTTCCTGGAAAGGAGCTATTTCCCATCCATTTGTTGTCTTCTCTTGAGAGAAGGTATGTCCTATCCGTTAGATTGTCGTCAGGATAGAAACTGTGTACTATATCCAAGATTTAACATTTATGAAGTTTCACTGTTATTTTCAAGATCCGTTTTCAGCTTCTTCTTTTAACCATACACCAATAATTTTTTTTTCTTTCAAAACATTTTGTTGCAATCACCACCCACAGTAATAATGAAAAAGAAATAAAAGAAGCTTTTAAAATGAAGTAACTAAAGAAAGTTTGTATCAGTGTTGTTGTCAGTGGTCATCATGATCATCGAGAATAGTTGTTAAAAAAAACAGCTACCAAAGGACGTATTCTTAGTCAGTTGCCTCTACACAGTGCCACAGACAAAAGGCTCTTAGTGTATTTTATTAATATTGCATTTCTTTTCAGCGAAGTCAGCTCAGTGTACAAAAAAAAAACATCTTCAATCGTTGCTCTTGTAGTGGTCACCAGTGTGACATGAATAAAATCACAGTGTATGACAATTGAGCGGGAATAACAAATAAACCATGACATTATAGTAACGACGGGATTCGGTGCTTTTTTTTCAATTTCAGCTTTTCCTCTGAATGCAGGATATATGCTGTCTAAGTGACTACCCGGTCAAAAACGACTACACTCGCGAAAGTCACTTTTGTGAACTGGCATTTACTTGTTAGGGTGCCTGAACAAGTTTACTGGGCGCCCTGAACAAGTTTACTGGGCGCCAGAGTACCCAGTTGTGAGACGTTAAGACATAACAGGTGTTCCTCGTTTCCTAGATCAAAGGCACACATGTTATTCTCCGTAGGAAGAACTTTTCAGCCCCGTTTCAAACAGCATCAACCCACGACAGGACATTCTTGTCGCCCGCTATACAGCCACAGCCTGCACCGTGTGTTCACAGTCCCGCTATACAGCCACAGCCTGCACCGTGTGTTCACAGTCCCGCTGCACGGCATACGACAGCACCTGAGGAGGCATCGCACTGCTGAATCGCTTTGGTGAAGTCGGTGGTGTTTGTTTGTGTGCCCAGGACACCAGCAGTTCCAAAGCCTGTATTGAGGACATTTGCATTGTCGCAGGGCCACGGAGCCAGATTAAGAGCGAAGACGGCTAGCCCCCATCGCTCCAACGGCTATTCGCATGAGTCCGCCATCACCGAAGACTCGAACATGAGCGAACGAGGATAGTGAATATAAAAGGAAAATCAAAATAGAAATCACCACGAGGGCAGGGCATGAAGGGACACATAATTATCCCCCCCCCCCCCACCCCCCCCATTATATAGGACGATCAGTGAGGAGGATGACTCTATGACGTTCCATATTGGTTGAGATTACACGAGAGAACTATACTCTGTATCATTTTTTTTTTAACATTATATATCACGGTGTCGGCTAGGTCTTGAACATGCTGACATCTACGGTGTTGTTCAGAGGAATATCTCAAAGGTGCAGTCTTTATGTGGATGAAACTTCCGCTGTGTGGTCCCGTGCTGTCAATTTCACTCATTCACACTCAATAGCTGTGTATGAGAGTTGGCCACGCAAGGTTCATAACAATGGAAAAGAATATATCCACCTGATCATTTCAGTTGTAACAGTGCGATCAATAATTATAATGAAGATAGTCTGGTATTCTATATGTGTTTCTTGTTTTCAATGTTTATGCCATGGTCGGCGATATGACTGTAAAAACAAAGGAATGTAATGCAGCACGATGGAGAGAGAAGTTGGTCTGCAGTGCTGAGGAGGCATGGGTGGAAATGAAATCAAAGTTCGCCGGATCCGAAAGCTATCACTCGTTAGATCATTTTGTTTTTGGATATCAAGACGAAAAGAAAACATTCTTGCAAATGTGCGGGGTATAGTTTGCTTTACTGTCAGCATGTCGTGCTCAGATCAGATCGCTGTTACAAATCAAATTGTCTTTTCATTGCGTGTGTTCTCTGTTTGTTGCTGTGCGTTTATTTGCTTGACTTATTTCGCGTTCGCACACACACGCGCACACACACACACACACACGCACGCACGCACACACACACACACACACACACACACACACACACACGCACGCACGCACGCACGCACGCACGCACGCACGCACGCACGCACGCACCACACACACACACACACACACACACACACATGACATGTGGTACAGCACGGCATGATACTACACGCGAGCGCGCGTGCACACACACAAACACGCACACCACACACACACACACACACACACACACACACACAAACACGCACACCACACACACACACACACACACACACACACACACACACACACACACACACACACAAACACACACACGGTACAGCACGGCACGACGCGGCATGACACTACCACAGGAAGAGGGCAAAGTGACGTGGCCATTTACCGAGAAAAGAAGCCCAGGAATTTGGTTTTCTTTTTTCATAACATCGACTCTTGCGTGTCAACAATTTGCATTTGGATGTATAAATGGTGTTATGGTATTGTTGTATAATTTGTCGCCAAGCCAGATACTGTAAATAATGACAGTGGATGATTTAGAGTCACTGAATTGATGATGTCACGCAAGACAGGAAAAGTAACAAAGGAAAAGTAACAATCTAAACTATTCCCTGAGTACATGTAGGTTTTTCGGCGTTAAGCATAAAGATTTTGGGCGAAGATGATTATCTGATCATCAACTATTTGTGTACATTTATTCCATGTAAACAAAAACATAAACATTTTTATTTGAACCATTCCGTTACTTCTCGCTGTTACAATGCACGACTATGTCGATGGAGGGATGATGGATCATTTGGAACGATTGAAAAATTAACGTTCTGAGCTCAGTTCTGCCTCAGTTCTCTTGGAGGCCGATGATTCGAGTTGGGAATGAGAAATGCCGGGGTCTGTGACAGTTCACACTCCTGTTTAAAAAATGGTGGAGTTGGGAATGAGAAATGCCGGTGTCTGTGACAGTCCACACTGCTGTTTAAAAAAAATGGTGTGGATCCCAGAATGAGGACTGAAATAAAGATGAACTCTGTATTATATAGGGCTGAGGGTTGGTGTTTGAGAAACGGGGGGGGGGGGGAGCAAGATGGAGGGACGGGATAAGGGCTGTAGGAAGAAGGAATGGAAAGGGAAGTGAAAAATGCGGGCATTGGCGGAGGGGAAGAAAAGGTACTGGGCCGGTAGGAGAGATGGTCACAGTGTCACTGACAGGAATCGAGTCAAAGTAGAATTACAGCCTATAAACAGTTGGTTCATGTGAATTCTGTATGCATGCTTTGGGATGCAATCGAGAAATCGGCCAGAATACTGTTAGAATGCAGTTTTAATTTGTGAAGGATGGCGTTTCAGCGATGTGATGGCCTCGAGTTTATTCCCTTTCGTCTTTCACGTGTCCTCAAGACATATTACTTATTTTTCACTGACGGGTGTAAACAGAAGGAGTCTGGTTAGTTGTCCGGTGTCGGTTGTGTGGCTGCTTGTGTCCGTTGTAAACTTTAACCTCGGCATTTGCATAGGAAGTACAAACTTTAGAGCGTAACAGTACATGGCAAAATGATAATCATTGTAAAGATCTTTCCGGCCATCCCCTGCATGAAGATGTCACTGAATCGTATCGGCTGTAAGTGTACTATTAACATTTGCAGCAATATTGTCAATTTAACCAAACTGACATTTGGATCAATCACAATTGTTGCATATTACTTTGATAGAAGAGATGCTAAACGATATCTTAAGCATATATTATAACAGATATTTAGGTAAAATCTGTCTTGAACAGGGCATTTAGAGCCATTTCAACCAAGCAGAGTTGGAAATATACATTAATGTGTTATTAAGTATGGAACTAAGATAGAGCACTTACAGATAAATGTTGCCAAATGTAGCTAAGCAAGACTATTGTCACTTTATTGTTATGGTGAATCGAGCTAGTGATTCAGCGTTAAAGCCACAAATGAAACAGTCTTTCCTCTTTTAATAATTACAGGTCTTCACAAAAGCTAAAGAAACGCATGTGAGGTTTTGTTTACGAAATGAACAAACACTAAGATGTGTGTGTGTTGTTGTTTAGTATATCAATCACTGTCTGCACGAAAGTCTTACCTCAAAGCTCTTGATCCAATTCATCATCAAGGACTGCGGATTGCTCTGGGAGCACTTCGCACATCTCCAAAAGAGAGTTTGTATGTTGAATCTGGTGAACCCCTCTGGAGCTAAGGAGGTTGCGTCTTTCCATGAATTACTACCTGAAACTGAGGGCTAATCCAGAAAACCCTGCCTATGATATTGCCATGAACCCGCCTTTTTAGAGCCAAATATGACTTAAAGCCAAATGAGATTCCTCCACTGGGTATTCGTATTTTGCCTCATTTCGGGATAGCTGGCATTGACCTTGATGCTGTTGATGACGGTCCATTACAGACTGATTTACCTCCTTGGAAAGTCGCCAATCCAGAGATTAATTTATATTTAACTCGATTTCGAAAGGAGGTCACCTCGAGTGCTGCATATAAACAACTTTATTTTGGGCAATGTGAACTTTATAAAGATTTTATCAAGATTTTTACTGATGGTTCTAAAAAAAGGTGAGTAGGCTGCAGCTGCCATTGTGTGTGATAACAATTCTCAGGAGCCTACTTTGTTAAGATTGCGGAATTGGTCATCTGTTTATTCTGCTGAACTGAAGGCTTTAAATCTGGCCCTCAGTGCGGTGTCCAGATCAGATCAGAATGATTTCCTTATTTTATCGGATTCATTGTCGGCTTTGTCGACAAGAGAAGTGTCACATCCAGTTTTGGCTGATATTCATGATCTTCATACTCGGCTTGTCTTTTCGGGAAAGCATATAGTTTTCTTGTGGGTCCCCAGTCACATGGGAATCTATGGTAACTCAGTGGTGGACAAAGCAGCCAAACACGCTCTCGGTGCAAGTCTTTCCAGGAGGCCTATACAGTTTGTTCCTCACTCTGATTTACGTCATAAATCTAGTTTGTATTGTCGTGAACTGTGGCAGAGTGAATGGTGTAATCAAATTCATAATAAATTGTTTAAAATTTGCCCAGATTTAACCAATCCTTTCCCATCGGTGGTACGTAACCGTAAAGAGGAATCGGTTTTGTCACGGTTACATATTGGGCACAGCTATATAACGCACAGTTGGATATTCAGAAGGGAAGACCCCCCATGGTGTGTTGCGTGTGACAGCTTGTTCAGTGTTAATCATTTTTGACAGAATGTGCTGATTTGATGTGTATCAGAGAGAAGTTCTTTTCCACCAGTGATTTATCGGTTCTTTTTCGTGAGATTTCAGTAGATCTTATTTTTTCTTTTTTGAAAGAGGTAAACTTATTTTATAAAATATAGGTTTTTAATAATGTATACAGGTGTCGAAGGAGTTGAAAAGATAATTGTGCTTTTGTCCTCATAAATTTTAAGCGATGTGTTAATACTAGTGTGGGTATTTGTATCAAGAGACTCAGATATGATAGCTGAGGTCCTGATTTGGCTCCTAGTAGTCCGCTGGACCCTATAAACACTAACTAACTAACTAACTATATCAATCACTGTAAAGATTTGTTCGTGTTACGTCAAAAATATTACGTTATATGTACATCAGTTTTTTGCTGATGCACATTTTAAATACAAAGATGACCAGTCGTCAAAAAGAAAAGAAATGGCAGACCAAAGTGTCTAATAGCAACAGTCCTCTAGGGCGAACTGTGTATCCAGAGAAGCATGCAGTTTGCCGTTGCCTTAAATGGCAGAGGGAGCAGAGCTAATCAAGATCAGAACATTTTAGACAAGCTGGTAATAGTAAAAACGTGGGCAAAGGAAGAGAGAGGGAGGGGGGGTAATGGCGAATAGAAAAGGGGAGTGCAAGGACAGGGGGGTTGGAAGGAAACGAGGGGAAAAAAGAAGTTGGGATGTCAGCACCGTAGACATGTAAGTAGACGGCAATCTATTTTCAGAAGTGAGAAGTTCATGTGTTGTCTGCGAATGCCAATGCTGACTGCCACGTACACGTTCTGAGCTGGTCTTCAGGTGTGTCACCAGGAACCGCTATGATAAATGTGATTTTGGGGGAGATATTCATCTGACCAGTGGAACACTTGCTACGTTCTTTTTCTTGTTCAATATTTCTGGGGTTCTGTTTGTTTGTTTGTTTTTACATTTAGGAGCACCCCCAAAACTTGACATGTTCATCTGCAGTTTGACGTTGATCGTCCTGCAGGAGAAGCTGCTGTTCTTGTTGATGAAGTTGTGATTCCATGTCTCTCTCCTTTCCCGCCCACCCCGTGCCTGTCCTCCTGCAGTTGCAGTATTCGTCATGTGTCAGTCAAAGTGCCTCTTGTTAATCCCAGTCTCCCAACAGAATTTTTGAATCTTTATGATTGCATACGTCGTAGACGCTTCCAAAAGTATCTGTTTTAATCGTAATGAGGTGTTGATGACTGATCATAAAAATGATGAATTAAATATTTTAGATGTGTTTTCTTTTGAAACGTTATTGAAAGCGTTTGTGATGCAACATGCCCCCCCCCCCCACCCCACACCCCACCCACCCACCCTCTCTCTCTCTCTCTCTTTCTTAACTATTGTTTTGGTTAAATAGTGAGTAAATTATGAAAACCTGTTTTTACGTGAACTTAAACAACGCATGATTGACTGTTATAGACAAACTTGGGATAGTAAAATACTTAACAGTAACAGATATTCAACATATCGTTCCTTCAAATCTTTATGGCAGCCTGTGAAATATTTAACTGATATTACAATTCCTAAATTTCGCAAAGTGTTCGTGAGATTTCGACTTGGTATTAGTGACATGAATGACCATCAAGATATGCACTAAACTCCAAAAACTGTCCATTCTATAATCAAATCGAGGACGAAATACATTTTCGATCGTTTGTCCATCCTATAAAGATCTAAGAGAGATATATATTTTGCCTCATACTAGAAATTCTCATCAAGTGTACTTGCTTTTTCTTTACTGCAAAATGAAAAGAGAATTGTAACTCGCTCTGTAGCTATGTTCATTTTTAAAGCACTAAAACGAAGAGAGGAACTGTTATCAGTTAACACACAAATGCCAGAGTAATTTCACGAAGAACATTTTTGTTATGCAAATATTTTCTTTCATAATTTTCAGTATATTACGCCGAGTGCGTGTGTGTTCTGCTTTTGCTCTTGACCTCATTGCAGATAGATCGGTGGCCTTTGCAATTAAACTATTTGAGTCGAGTCTCTCTCTCTCTCTCTCTCTCTCTCTCTCTCTCTCTCTCTCTCTCTCTCTCTTGCTCGATGTGTCTGTCGCGCTTGCTTGCTCTTGATGTGTGTGTGTGCGCGCGCGCGTTTGTGTGTGTATGACATGCCTGGACTTCTAGCATATGTCTTTTGCCATGAACTGAACATCTTTTTTTCTGTGCATAATGTTTTTATTTGCCAGTAATTCGATAAATGACGTTATTGATTGTATATAATAGGATCAGTAAATTTACATTTACACTCAGTAATGTGTCTGTTACTTTCTTGCGTAAAAATGTTGAAGAATGCCTTTCTTGTGATCCATTCGGGTAATAGTTTTATTCAAACTGAGTGCGTATTGGTGTGTGTGTGTGTGTGTGTGTGTGTGTGTGTGTGTGTGTGTGTGTGTGTGTGTGTGTGTGTGTTCACATTTGGATGTGTCAAAAATGTCAACACGCAAGTTCTTCTAGATTCAATTCAATTCATTTCATGTTGTTGATAGCCCAGCCGACCACGAGAGGCCAAATCAGGTCTGTTGTTTTAGATGATAGTCCTAAGAACATGAAGACCCTATTGTAACCTTACACAGTACCTCAGTCCTTTACTCGTGTCTTGCATGCATGGTTGTGTGTGTGTGTGTCCTTATCTTGCACATGGATATGAATCTAAGTGAGTATGCTGCATGAGTCTGTCAGATGTCCCATAGTTAAGCTGTCGTGACGATGTCAGTCTTTTGATCAGGGGACGTTTGTGTTGATACGGGTGCTTTGTGTCTTCGTCTATGTTGCCTCTGCCGAGGAGTTTATGTTTGGCCCTCTTCAGCTTGTTGGTTTGGTCTGCACTTTACAAGATTATGCACACACAAAAAAACCCCTTCTGAACCGATTGAATGAAATTCATTGAAAAATTGTAATGTGGTTTGGGGACGCTGGGTCCGAATCAAAGAGAGGTTCAGAATTAATCAGCAACAGCACGAAACCTCTGGACCACTATTTCCAGCTCCTCCGGCCTCTTCATCATGCTTCGTTCAATCGCTTTAGTAGTTTTTACTTTTTTTCTTTTTTTTTTTTTTTTTTTGCTGTCCCAATTTCTGCGCCACCTCAGAGGCAGTGCACCCACGCCGCTCATTCCGACACCCCGTCCACAGCCACAGCCCGGTCGGCCCCGGCACCACCAATCCACAGGGAGCAGTCAATGTCAAGTCGTCAAGAGGCAACCCACCGGAGGAGACACTGCACTGGTGCCGAGTCACTTCGGTGGTGTTCAGTGGCGCCTGTTCTGATCTAACATACGCAGGACACCACCTACTAAGCCCCCTACTGACGACAATAATTGCTTAGTCGCGGAGCCAGCGTGAATGAGCTCTCCCTCCGGAGGGCGCCACCACGTCCGTCCAACGACAGCCCCCATGGACCCGCCGATACCAGTGACCCCGACGGAACCAAACCAAGGCCACAGACGTGGAGAGGACATCGAAATTGAGGTCACCATGAGAGCAGGGCATGAAGGGCCACAGAATTTGAGACTTTTTTTAAATGCTGATCAATGAGAATGAGGATGATTAAGATGATGCTACGGATTTCCATTTCGGTCTGAGACTACATGACAGGGCTGTACTCTACGCTTCCTTTCATAATATATCCCGGCGTCAACCAGGCCCGAGAGATACAGGCACCTGCAGTGTTGGTCAATAAATTTGAGCAACACTCTCAGAAACGCATCCATTAAGTGGATGAAACTCGACTGTGTGGTCCCAGTCTTCCCAACTGAGTCCGCAGCAACTCAACTCTGGGTAGGAGCCGGTCGGGGCAGAAAACCCCACATGACTTCTGATGGGATTCGAACCCACGACCTCCCAGCCGGGAGTCCGCGACGCTAACCACTTCGCCACGGCGGTTGGTTTTTTTTTACTTAATCTTAAGGAAGGGACCAAGGCGGAAAGATGGGGTGTGACCCATTGCTTCAGTAGTTTCTACGTCATCTTAAGGAAGGGATTAAGGCGGAAAGATGGAGTGTGACCCAAGGGTGATTCCAATAAACATTTGTTTCTGATCGGAATCAAAAGGCGGATCCATGGTTCGTTCAACCTTGGCAGACGCCTGCGCTTTCCCGCATGTCCTTTGAGTGGTAAACTGTAAGAGCTGTGGTAAATTGTAGTATGTTCTCTCCAAGTGAACAGGAGGGCTCTTGACAAGTGTCAATGTTGTTAGTGCTAGTAGTAGTAGTAGTAGTATGATCGGTGGTAAGTTAATGTCGATATTTACTTTTTCATGACGCTTTCCCAGCCACATACGAATGAAATTTGACCATACTCTTCCCATTATACAGGACGAACACATAAGATAAGGAAGTCACCATTTTTGAGAAAGTAGTTCATAACTGAAATTAATCAATGAAATTGTAATGCCAGACATATAGGTAGCCCACCCGACGACGAAAATCAGCTCAAAGAAAAGAAAGCAGTGGAATATTCATCATGAATGAAATCAAGGCCGTTCTTACTTGAATGAGCATGGAGATCGCGAACCTAGATTCTTTAGTTACGCGATTTCGACTATCCTTAGGCCTAACTTGGTTTTCAATTGCTTTACCTATAAGATTGCGATCCAAGATGACTGGGTTATGCGTATCTCGACGATCCTAAATTTAGGATGTGCTCAACATGCTCTGGGGACTGTTTGTGCCCGCACAAAGGGAAGTAAACATGCTAACATTTTTTTTAATTTCCTGTAATTGGGATCAATTTGGGACTGATCGAGAAACTCCGGTATGATCAAAATTTGATTGTGGTTACTGATTGGTTGACTGTAATTGACTTTCTTGATTGGTAAGTAGACACATGGTACGGCTATAATATTGAAGTTCATGATGCTTTGGAAATTAATTCAGAAACCATGGAGAGATATTGTAAAAACTGATTTCACAACCTGTGTTAAAGTCCCCAGCACCAAGCTCTGTAGGCTTGACGATCTATCTCAATCGAACACCAGCTGGTAGTACTGAGCAGGTTGTGCTCTTTCGGTTGACAAAAGTCGTTTAAATTTCAGTGCAGAATCGGCCTGTTGTTGGTTTAACTCAGCGATCTTCTTTCACCAGACTGTGGATCGCGGACTTCAGGTAAGAGAGATACTACAGTGTCTTCATTTACCTGATATTTAGTAACACGAACTGATGGTTCGTGGAATCGGGAATTGCTTTTGATGGTTCATTCAATTAATGTCGACTTTTAGATGTTGAAAGTGGGGATCAAAACACTTTTGAAGATGTACGATAACTAGTTAAGTCAGTCCAGATAAGGCAATCGTTCTTTTCTATTCTTTCTCTGTTAGCTATATTCATAGCATACTGTGGGCTTTACATTATTACTATTGTTGTTGTTGCTGTTATCATTGTTGTTATTATCATTGTTGTTATTATTGCTATTGTTATTATTATCATTATTTTTATATCATCATTATTATTATGATTGTTGTTGTTATCATTGTCCGCACGCAGTGACGCCTCCTTGATGAAACTGAAACTGTTATCATTGTTGTTATTATTGTTATTATTATTGCTATTATTATTATTATTATTGTCATTATCAGCATGATTTTTATCATATCTATTTCTATCATTACGTCCATACCAGTACGGAGTACAAACAACGATGATACCGCTGTCTGAATGCTTGTCCTGGTATTTTAGGCCCCACTGGCAGGGAGTACAGGGTGCTCTGTCAGTGGCAAATGTATCATGACCGTCTGGGATTTCTGTGCCATTAAGTTCCCTTTTTGTGCCACTCTCTTTTGACTTGTTACATTTTTCTTCACTGCTGTCTGCCGTTTTTCCAATCCGTATTACTGAAAGTCTTTTTCCTCGTATGTTTACGTGCTTGCGTGCATGCGTGCGTGCATGTGCGCGCGCGCGCGCGCGCGTGTGTGTGTGTGTGTGTGTGTGTGTGTGTGTGTGTGTGTGTGTGTGTGTGTGTGTGTGTGTGTGTGTGAATGAATCACAATTCTTTGTGTGCCAACGTTTTTATTACGTAGTTAAGATATAAATGCATTCAGAACGGACACTAAATGCTTGTTCTGCAGTGTCTATATGCACAATGGAGGCAGAGAGGAGGGATAAAAGGGGGTGGGGGCGAATCTAACATAAATGTTCGGTAATGCCGTCGATATGGCCTAGTTGTAATGCCGTCGATATGGCCTAGTTGTAATGCCGTCGATATGGCCTAGCTGCCTCCGCCTTAAGGTCAGTACTTCAGCCATCGTGCCATCAATTGATATACATCTTTTGTGTGCAGTTCTGTTGTGCTTGTTAATTGTTGTTGTTATTGTTGTTGCTTCTAAGACAGGACTGTTTTCTTTCCGTATGTGCTGACTGCCACAAAAGACCCATTGTGGTCGGCTGGGCTTTGGTAAATCCCAAACAAAAACTAACAAGAAAAACACGTTAGGGAAGAAAGAGACCACAAAGCTTCGTCTGTAACTGAATCGATATTTGCCTTAATGTAAGAAGCAAATTCACACTAAGTGTGTTGTTCATTTGTTTGTTTTGTTGGGGAGGTGATGGTTGTTAAGTTTGCAGTGTTTTGTCAAAACCGTCAGGTATTTCAAATCGTTCTTGAAGTACATGCAGTTTGAATCCCAATCAGTCCAGCCCTTGAACAATTGATACTGAAGTGAGAGGTGTGTTCAAGCATGTGCCTACTCTCCTCGCATTGCGTGCACTTTATTACTCACTTCTTTTTACTGATGATGTGTCTGTGCATATGTATAAACTAAAGTGTACATCATTCCACGTGTGTGTGCGTGTGTGTGTGTGTGTGTGTGTGTGTGTGTGTGTGTGTGTGTGTTTCAATAATTAAACTACTCGGACACATGTTTATGAAATCAGTGGCATAAACTGTCGCCTATTCTTTGACTGTGATTTTGCATGTTTAAGAAATTGCCAATGTGCTTATATGCTTCCATTAAATCAGAGAGAGAGAGAGATGTTTTATTCGTTATATTTATATTGAGTGACAGTAGTTGCTGTACAAATTCATAACCTTTTTAGCACACACAAATGTCTTTGCCTGCGAAATAGAAAAGTATTCTTTATTCTTTGGGGATAATATTTATAAGGACAAAGTTCAGTACACTTTATTCTGTTTGCAGCTTTCTCAGGTGTCGGACTTAAGCAGGGATTTTAGTGTTCTTTTAAAAGAGTTCAGTACACTTTATTCTGTTAGCAGCTTTCTCAGGTGTCGGACTTAAGCAGGGATTTTAGTGTTCTGCTAAAAGAGTTCAGTACACTTTATTCTGTTTGCAGCTTTCTCAGGTGTCGGACTTAAACAGGGATTTTAGTGTTCTGCTAAAAGAGTTCATTACACTTTTTTCTGTTAGCAGCTTTCTCAGATGTCGGACTTAAACAGGGATTTTAGTGTTCTGCTAAAAGAGTTCTGTACACTTTATTCTGTTAGCAGCTTTCTCAGGTGTCGGACTAAAACAGAGATTTTAGTGTTCTGCTAAAAGAGTTCAGTTCACTTTATTCTGTTAGCAGCTTTCTCAGTTACGGGACTAACGCCAGGATTTTTTATGTTCTGCTAACAACTGGACAATAAGATGTACAGGCTGTTCGGACATTCATACCTTTATTGGCTGCTCCACAGTTTCCTGTTGCCTGTCCTTCTCTTTGCCTGTCCTTCTCTTTGCCTGTCCTTCTCTTTGCCTGTCCTTCTCTTTGCCTGTCCTTCTCTTTGCCTAGGCCTTTTCTTGAAGGCATGGACGTTTCGTCGTGCGGACTTTGCTGAGTGGACTTCTGCTGAAGAGTGGTGGGGTGGGTAGTTTTTGATAGGGGGGGGGGGGGGTCAGTTCTCACCGAAGCTCACTCCTTTTGTATCCTTGTGATGACTTTTTAACCCCCCCCCCCTTTCTCTCTCTCTCTCTCTCTCTCTCTCTCTCTCTCTCTCTCTCTCTCTCTCTCTCTCTCTCTCACTCTCTCTCTCTCTCTCTCTCACTCTCTCTCTCTCTCTCTTTGTCTCTCTCACTCTCTGTCTCTCACTCTCTCTCTCTCTCTCTCTCTCTCTCTCTCTCTCTCTCTCTCTCCTCTCATCTCTCTCTCTCTCTCTGAGAATGACGAGCGTGTGCACGCACGCACGCACGCACACACACACGCGTGCGCTCGCTCGCACACACACTATTAAAACGATAAGACTACATCTGTTGGACGCACGTGCGCGCGCGCACACACACACACAGACAAACACAAACACACACACACACACACACACACACACACACACACACACACACACACACACACACACTGAATGTAATATTGTATCATTAAATGTAGGCATGAAAAATATAACAAAATGTAGCGTTGTTCTCTCTGTTTGCCACAGACACGCCCACACACATGACTAACATTGTATTGTTAAATGTACACGCTTAAAAAAAAAAGGTCAAAATTACTAAACGTGAGAAGGAACGTGATGATCCCCACTGAGTACATAATTAGATGCCGAATGTGCATGAATCACCATCTTGAGTAAAGTATCATATCTTTCGGATGGGATGGGCAAAACCCCACCGTTAGCGTTTACCCCCGGGCTAGATGTCATCCACGGTACAGACACCATGCAGAAATCCACACGGCGGAAATGCTTGCCTCGTTTTTACCTTGCTTGGGTTTGTTTTGCTTTTTAAGCGTCATCCACCGTGGCATTTGTGATTCATTCACCTACAATTTTTTCAAGAATTTTATTTTTCCTCTTGTGTTTGCTTTTTGTAAACTGGCGACTTGGTAGTGAGAGTTTAACCACTGGAACGGGCAATAGCTGTCCATTGGTGACATGGTAGTGAGAGTTTGACCACTGGAACGGGCAATAGCTGTCCATTGGTGACTTGGTAGTGAGAGTTTAACTACTGGAACGGGCAATAGCTGTCCATTGGTGACATGGTAGTGAGAGTTTAACCACTGGAACGGGCAATAGCTGTCCATTGGTGATTTGGTAGTGAGGGTTTAACCACTGGAACGGGCAATAGCTGTCCATTGGTGACTTGGTAGTGAGGGTTTAACCACTGGAAAGGTCAGTAGTTGTCCATTGGTGACATGGTAGTGAGGGTTTAACCACTGGAACGGGCAATAGCTGTCCATTGGTTACATGGTAGTGAGGGTTTAACCACTGGAACGGGCAATAGTTGTCCATTGGTGACATGGTAGTGAGGGTTTAACCACTGGAACGGGCAATAGTTGTCCATTGGTGACATTGTAGTGAGGGTTTAACACACTGGAACGGTCAGTAGTTGTCCATTGGTGACATGGTAGTGAGGGTTTAACCACTGGAACGGTCAGTAGTTGTCCATGGGTGACATGGTAGTGAGGGTTTAACCACTGGAACGGTCAGTAGTTGTCCATGGGTGACATGGTAGTGAGGGTTTAACCACTGGAACGGTCAGTAGTTGTCCATGGGTGACATGGTAGTGAGGGTTTAACCACTGGAACGGTCAGTAGTTGTCCATGGGTGACATGGTAGTGAGGGTTTAACCACTGGAACGGTCAGTAGTTGTCCATTGGTGACATGGTAGTGAGGGTTTAACCACTGGAACGGTCAGTAGTTGTCCATGGGTGACATGGTAGTGAGGGTTTAACCACTGGAACGGTCAGTAGTTGTCCATGGGTGACATGGTAGTGAGGGTTTAACCACTGGAACGGTCAGTAGTTGTCCATGGGTGACATGGTTGTGAGGGTTTAACCACTGGAACGGGCAATAGCTGTCCATTCGGCAGTGCAATTTTGTGGCGTTTCTACGTCATTTTCGATTCATTGACTTTTTCTTCAACGACTCAATATAATGTTTGTTTTTGATCTGATTGCAGAGTGGCTAATGCACAGGGCACGGCCTAGTTTTTTCCCCTAATGGATACCAAGATTTCAAGGCTATGCATTGTTGTATACACTAACCATATGTTTGGGTTGGTTGTTTTGTTTGTTTTTCACGACGAAAGTGAAATTTCTCCTTTTTTTCAATGTGATGACAGCTCCCAAAGAGCCCACTTTGGCTGGTCAGCTGAGCTTTCAGCAAACTAAAGCTAAAAACTCTGCTCGCATAATCTAAACAGACGAGGTAACTGAGGTGGACCAGGTCCTTATTCCTATTTCTGAATGTATCTTCATGATAAACATGAACAGTTTCACCCAACGCCACACACGCTGTGGCCCGGGCACAGCTTTGATCGTAAGAGCCTGGAGCTGACATGACAGAAGTCTGGCCACACTGTTAGAGTAAGATCATGAAGAGGGTTCGTGCCATGCTGATAGGACAGAAGTCTGACCATACTGTTAGAGTAAGATCATGAAGAGGGTTCGTTCCATGCTGATAGGACAGAAGTCTGGCCATACTGTTAGAGTAAGGTCATCAAGAGGGTTCGTGCCATGCTGATAGGACAGAAGTCTGACCATAGTGTTAGAGTAAGGTCATGAAGAGGGTTCGTGCCATGCTGATAGGACAGAAGTCTGACCATAGTGTTAGAGTAAGATCATGAAGAGGGTTCGTGCCATGCTGATAGGACAGAAGTCTGACCACACTGTTAGAGTAAGGTCATGAAGAGGGTTCGTGCCATGCTGATAGGACAGAAGTCTGACCATACTGTTAGAGTAAGGTCATCAAGAGGGTTCGCCTGCAGCTGATAGGACAGACGTCTGACCATAGTGTTAGAGTAAGGTCATGAAGAGGGTTCGCCTGCAGCTGATAGGACAGAAGTCTGACCATACTGTTATAAGGTCATGAAGAGGGTTCGTGCCATGCTGATAGGACAGAAGTCTGACCATAGTGTTAGAGTAAGGTCATGAAGAGGGTTCGTGCCATGCTGATAGGACAGAAGTCTGACCACACTGTTAGAGTAAGGTCATCAAGAGGGTTCGTGCCATGCTGATAGGACAGAAGTCTGACCACACTGTTAGAGTAAGGTCATCAAGAGGATTCGCCTGCAGCTGATAGGACAGAAGTCTGACCATAGTGTTTAGAGTAAGGTCATGAAGAGGGTTCGTGCCATGCAGATAGGACAGAAGTCTGACCACACTGTTAGAGTAAGGTCATCAAGAGGTTTCGTGCCATGCTGATAGGACAGAAGTCTGACCATAGTGTTAGAGTAAGATCATGAAGAGGGTTCGTTCCATGCTGATAGGACAGAAGTCTGACCACACTGTTAGAGTAAGGTCATCAAGAGGGTTCGTGCCATGCTGATAGGACATAAGTCTGACCATACTGTTAGAGTAAGGTCGTCAAGAGGATTCGTTCCATGCTGATAGGACAGAAGTCTGACCATAGTGTTAGAGTAAGGTCATGAAGAGGGTTCGTGCCATGCTGATACGGCTGTTCTGTTTGTCAACAGTCGTCATGGAAAATGAGATTCACACACTTCAGACGGTTATGCGGCTTTGTAGACAACAGTCTCTTTTCACACTTCATGGAGCAAGCATAGGTGTGCTGTAATACTTTCCTTCTTGAAAAGATACGATTTTGTCCGTAAGAGAGCGTACCTGGACACATAATCATACCTGTGATATCAAGATCCGGTATGACTCTGACTGGTATAAGGTTTGCTTCCAATCTCTCTCTCTCTCTCTCTCTCTCTCTCTCTCTCTCTCTCTCTCTCTCCTCTCTCTCTCTCTCTCTCTCTCTCTCTCTCTCTCTCTCTCTCTGTATGTGTGTGTGTGTCAAGCAATTGCCATTCTGCGCAAATCTTAGCTGCTATCAATGACTTAAACGTGACTTACAATACCTAGGTTATCAAACAACAGAGCTGAACACTGACTGTTGACACCTTTTGGCCATACTTGATCCTTAAATGGATCATCAAGTGTAGGCTCAAAGATTCCACCATATTTCTATATATCTGTATACTGTACTTATTGATTTCTTTTATTTAACTTATTTCATTACTGTTTCTTCTCATTTTGCTTTTTTGCCTATCACTGATTTCTTTGTGACGCCGTTGGATTGCTTTTGAGCCCTTGACGGCGAGAATACCACAGAATTATGGGTAGTTGTTAATGTCCATTCGATGCCAAGTAAAGACTGAAACTTTTTGCCAAGTTCCATTGACGAAAGGCAACACAGGGTAGGTGATGAGAATAGTTCTGTTTTGAGGACGAATTTTGGTAGTACCTATATGCTGTTAGTAAAGGGTTGAATGTTTACGTTGTAAAATGCTACAGTTTTGATTTCCATTTGAACTTTTCCCCCTCCTCTCTCACGTCCACCCCATCCCATCCCAGTCGATCTTCGCCAAATCTTTGTATTGATGACAAGGAAAGTGTAAGCCTGATCTTCTTTTCCTCCACAAGTGACTTGTTCAGCATTGTGTGTGTGTGTGTGTGTGTGTGTGTGTGTGTGTGTGTGTGTGTGGAGAGAGAAAGAGAGAGAGAGAGAGAGAGAGAGAGGGGGGTATGGGTTACCTTTTTTCATATCGGTATGATGATACAGACTCTATGAAGATGAGGTTTATGATTGCTTACAGGCGCGCTTCCAATCCATTGGATTGTCTTTGTTGGATTTTTAACGTGTTTTCTTCTTTATTGTTAGTATTGTTGTTGATTTAAACCCCATGCATAAGATGTCTTGGAATGTTGTAATATAAAAAGTTGTGAAAACTGGCGGCCTTGCTGTTTATGCAGATAAAATTTGATTTTCCAAGTTGACCCCCGGTAAAAAACTAAATCCTCGTTATAATTTGTTTTTGTAATATTTTTGCGTTTTTGTGAGAGGATGTTTGTGCTCAAAAGGGGTTGTAAAGGAAATCTTTGGGGATGCGCAATAGGGTATATATTGTTGTTTCAAAAACTGGTTTATCAAAAGGCCCAGTAAGCTTTTAATCAGCAACTTTACAGTATCATTTTTAATTCCCAAAAAAAAATTGGGGTAGACGACTGATTACGTAGGAGTGGATACTTCCAGGCCCATCGGGGAAAATTTTGAATGGTTTCCCAAGCTGTAACATGGGGGGGAAATGAATTTTTTCCCCGCTGTAAAATCGTGGGAAATGAATTGGTACAGGTAACATCAGGGGAAATGAATCTTTTCCGCTGTAACTTTCATGGGAAAAAAATTTGTTTAACCAGCTGTAACTTTCATGGGAAATGAATTGCTCCCAGCTGTAACATCATGGGCAAAATGAATTGCTACCAGTTTGAAAACTGGGAACAGCCCCCAATGCCCAGACAAAGACCACTCCCCTTAAAAGGCAGAAGCCCATAAATAAAATTTTTAAAAAAATGTTTTGGAAACAGAGGGGGCAAAAAAGAGTTGCCGTAAAATCTGCCCAGAGAGACAAGGTCATTTTCAGGTTTTCGGACAAAAAAACCCCAGAGTTTTAAAAACCCATATTTTTCAAAAACCTGACGTTTGTCCATCCCCCTTTAGTCATGTAAGCAGAGGGGCTTTAGCACATCTTGCAGAAAACTGGCCCCCCAAAAGAAATCTTGGAAGACAGATGATGGCCATATGGAGGGGGGATACCCCGGGAGTTGGGGCATGCCCGGGAAAAAGCTCCGGAAAAACAGCAAAGGTTTCCGTCTAAAGACAGGGACTGAAAAGTGAAAAGGGAAAGACGAGGGAAGAAAACTGCAAAATTGGTTCCCGTGCATTGTTTTAAAATTGTTCCCAATCCCTGACAAATTAAAGACAAAGGGTTTCCCAAAATTAAAAAAAACGGAAACCCAAACGGGATTCTTAATTGACAGGGATATCAAGGAAAAATGATAATAAATAAAAGCATGTTTGATTGCCTCGAAAAGGCCCTACCCAAGGATGTGGTTTCAGCTGAATTTGGAAAAGGTTTTTGATTCATTTATTTTTTGAATCGTGCCACGCACGAAGGGACACAGGTGCCTCAGTGACAATTTTTGGGTGGGGGCCCGTCCAGTGCCAGGGGGCCCCCTTTGACGTAAAAGTGCGTGAATCCTGCGGGAATTTTTGCTTACCTTTTAAAATTTGGAGGGGGGGGGGGAGGAAGTGTCAAGCTCGTGGAAATTAGTGAGGTTACGGGTGAAAAATAACGTGTGAAACTGGGTTTTCGTTGGGGTAGGGGGGTTTCCGTGAATGGGGAGTGTTTGTTTTTGTGAGTTTCGGGGTTGAACTCGGAGTGTCGGGGGGTGTCTGAAAAGTTATTTACGAAGGGAGGCGTTATCCGCGTTTTTTTGGGGTTTGGGGCCTCGTGCCAGGGTTTGTTTCTGCTTTTGGGGGCAGGAGTCTTGGTATCCCCTCGACCGACTTTTGAAGGTTTGGCTCCCAGAAAAGAGGGGTCGGTGTTTTTCGGTTTTTCAGCAAAGGGTTTCTGAAGTCCCCGGGGGCGTTGGCTTTTGGGGGCCCAGTTGTCCCGGGGCGCCCTGGGGTTTGTCGCCCAGTGTGTCGTCCGGTCTTAAACTGTGGTGTCTGGTTTTCAGCGGCGGGTTCTGAAAAGTACCGGGGCGTTGGCTGTCTGGCTTTTTGCCCCGGGCAAATGAGGGTGTCGTCCGTGTGTGTCGCGTCTTGACTGTGGGGTTTTTTGGTGTTCGCGGGGGGGTTTCTGAACGTCCCCGGGCGTTGGCTGTCGGGGCAGTGCCCGGGGGGGTTGGGTGTCGCCCCTTTGGTGGTCGTTCCTGTTGTTGTCAAAGGTTGTTTCCGGCGATTTTGGTGTCCCCCTTTACACGGAAATCCCGGGGGTGGCCTTCAGGTGGTGGGGGTTGGAAAACCGCCACCCCCACTTTCACCCCTGCCCACTTCTCTCCCGGGGGAGTGGGGACGCACCCGGACCCCGGGGGTTGCGTTCCCGGGTGGGGGAACGTAACCCTTTTTCCAGTCCGAGGGTGTGGCAACGGGCTCTTCAACTGTTCTTCGGGTGGAAACGTTTTTGGGGGCCCCAACTGCAGTTTTTAATCGGGCGTGGGGAATCGGGGGTTTTGGTTGGTGCCGGTAGGGAGGAACTGGTTTTCGTGTCAAAAAGTTCCTCCCCTATCAAGCGCTTCAGTAAAGGTTTTTTGTTTTTTGGCGGTGCATTATTTAAAGGGGCGCCGTCAAGCGGGGAACCGAGGGTTTTCCCAAAAACCATTTTGGGGGAAACGCTGTGTTGCCGTTTGTTGTTTTTTTTGTGTGTGGTTTTGTTTTTTTTTTTTGAAAAAGTTTTTTTTTTGGGGGTGTAAAGAAACCGGGGGGAAATTCTGAGGAAGTAAAAAAAATAAACGGGGGGTGGGGGTTTTTTGGAACAATTGGTTTTTGGAACTTTTGGGGGGGTTAAGCTTTTGTGGTTCGGGTGGTTTGAAAAGGGCTAAAAAAATTTTAGCAGAAAGAATATTTTTTGGGGAAAAAAAACATCGCGGGGGGCATCTCGGTTTTTGGGGGTTTTTTATAAACCCTTTTTTTGGTTTTCGGGGCCGGGGGTTTACCAGGGGGGTTGTGTTGAGTCACCCTTTTTCCCTTTAGGGTATTACCCTTTTGGTGGGTGAGGTGTGTATTTTTTTCCCTTTCCTGGGGGGAAGGGTTGTTTATGAAAAACGTGCGGAAACTTTGCGGGCCCGGGGTTTATGAAATAAGGGGCCATTTTTGTTGGTCGAGTTTTGATGTATTTTTGGGATTCTTTTGGGGTTTGTTTGTTGTTGTTTTTTGGGGTATGTGTGGGGGAAAAATGCTTTGTGCCCAAAAATATTTAAAAGGTATTGTTTTTTTCATTTTCCCCCATTCTGTGGGTGGGTGCGGGTGTAAATTGAAAAATTTAAAGTTTTTGTTTGTGCACTGTATTTTCTTTTGTGGTGTTTTTTTTGTGTGGCTTTTCATAATTATAAAAAAGGGGGAAAGGGGGGGTGGTTAAAAAGGGGGTATATTTTTTCCAAAATTACCTTTGTCAAATGTTTTATCCCGTGACAATATGGTGGAGTTGCGGGGTAGGATTTTAGGATTATTTAGGACATAATTTTTTGGGGGTTTTAAAGAAGGAAAAAAAAAAAAAAAAAAAAAAAAAATATGGGATTGTTGTGTGTTTTTTTGGGTTAGGAACTTGATATAGGAAAAAGGAAAAGGGTAGCTGTGGGTGGGGGAGGAGCGCGCTGCCCAGTAGGGGAGGAAGCGGGGTTTTGCTTGGCAATCCTAAAAAAATTTAGTTGTATTTAACGTTGTCTTGTTTTTCTGGTTTGGTGAACCCGGGGTTATGAATGGTGTGTTTGTGTTCCTTTTTCCTTTTCAATTAAATGTGTTTATAAAGTGTTGGAATTTTATTGATGGTCCCCGTAATATTTGACGGGGAAATTTTTAAAATGAAATTTTTAAATGTTGGTCATAAAATGTGCTCAGCATTTAAACCGTGCCTGGGGTGTTGGGAAAAAGGGTTTTTGGGGAAAAAACCTGTGGTTGCCAATTTCTAATTGTTTTAATTCGGGCCTGAAAAAATTTCAAGATATTCGTTTCAGGGTTTGGGGAGAGGTAAATTTTTCCCTTTGTGAGAGGTTTTTGAAGGTAAAAAAAAAAAAAAAAGTTTTTTTTTCCCTTTGGGGTAGGGTTGATAGTTGTTGGTAAGGGCGCCCCGGAACATGCAAGTTAAGGTTAAAAGGTCCCGTAAGCCCCAGGTGAGTTTGTCAAGGAGGGATGTGTCAACCCCTGAGGGGGGACCCGGGGGGATACTCCCATGTCCCGTACCTTTGCGGTGGTAACCCCGGGGTTAGGAAAAGTCTCCGGGGGGTGCTGCTAAGTTTGTGTCGCCTAGCAGTCCTGCTGTTCAGTACTACTCCGCCCGGGGGTAGAGCTAGGATTGGGGTAAAGGGGATTGGCCCAGTTCGTTGCTGACAAAGTAGCAAAGGAAGCCCGAAAGAGTGAGGGTGTATCGTTAGGAAGGGGACGGTGGCTCGGGGAAAGTAAAGGAAGGGAGGGGAAAGGGCGGGAAGGAGTTAGCCGTGTTAGCTTCCCGGGAGGGAAACTGCAGCCATGTTAGCTGCCAGGGGTTTGAAGAGGGGGAAGAGGAAGCCGCTGCCAGGAAAAAAAGGAGGGGTGCTGCCAGGTTAGGAGAGGGGGAGGAGGGGAAACTGAGCCCGGTTTTGGAGAGAGGAAAGGGAGGAGCTGCCCGGTTGGCTATCCTTTTTGGCAGAGAAGAAAAAAAAAGAGGATTTAGGTTGCTTTCCAGAAGACGAGAGAGGTCCCAAAAGATGGCCCCCCCCGACAAGAGGCGCGGATTTTTGGGGGAAAGTCGCCAGGATGAAGTAGAGTTTTAAAGGGAAATTAGAGCCCGGATCTAAAACAACGAAAGGCCCAAAAAAAGAGATGGTCCTTGGAAAAAAGGAAAAAAGAATTGAAAGAGAAGAGTTGAAGGGGCGAGGGGAAAAGGGTGAAGACGAAGCGAAAGCCATGTAGCAATGATCCGTTAAAGACAATGTTTACGTGGTTTTATTTGGGTCATTTTTTAGAAGGGGTTTCCACGTTGGCCCTGGAAAAAACCTCGGGGTTCTAGGGCAAAAAAAAAAAAAACTCTTTTGAGAGGGAAGAGAGAGATGAAAATTTGCGGAAATTTAATTTCCGTTGATCTCGCAAGTTTGACCCCCTGAAGAAAGGCTTTAGGAAATTTTCCCTTTTTTGGGGGGGTGAGGATAACCCGGAAAAAGGAAGTTCAGGGGAAAGAAAAAAGGGGTAGGAGAAAAAGTTTCAGCGTTTTTTGACCCGGGTTTAAAAATTTGTTTTATCTGTGGTGTACTGCAGCGGGAAAGAGAAAAAATAAGTGAGGACTTGAAAAGGGCATCATTCTCGAGGAAAAAAGGTTTTGGAACTTTTACTCCTGGGGCTTTTTTCAGGAAGTTTCCCTCGAGCTTTTTCCTAAGAAAAGTGAAGCAGTGGGGTTTGGGAAACAACCCCGGATAGCGGAAGCACGAAGGGGTAGGGCGGGGAGAGCAAAAGGGGGGCCCCCCTGAATAAAGGAAAGCTCACGAGGTCAAACCCAAAAACACCTTAAGGGGGGTAAAAAACGGGACAAATTTTCCCCCAAAGGGCCAGGGGGGCAGCGGGAGAGAGAAAAAAAAATTTTTTTTGGGCTCAGGGGCGATTTAGTGCTGCACCCAAAAAGGGCCCCTAGGGGGGGGTGATTTTTTTATGTATGCAAGCGACCAGGTCACTCCGCGAAATTGTCCGAAAAACTTGAGAAATGTGGCTATCCCAAAATTTTGTTTAGGGGCTTGGAGAGTAAATATAATCGGAATAAACCCGCGCTGTGTGTGCCCTGCTCCCGGAAACCTTTTAGTCCCAGGTGCAGGGGGGTTTAGGGCGGGAAGTCCCTGGGCAAGGGTTTTCAGAGATAAGGAGCATCGCAGACCGTGGTCGCGGCGAGGTGGTACAGTGATGCCCAAAACAGGGAGGAATTAAAAACCGTTTTTTTTGCTGAATCCAGGTGTCGTAGCACACTAACCCCTGGCCTGTTTTGTGCCCTGGACACCCCCGTACTTTGAGGGGAAGGTTGAGGGGGTCTGGTGATTTGGGGGATCCCGTTTAGGAAGTGCTGGTGGGGGGAATTTAAAAACGCCCCTGGGGGAAAAGGGACCATCCTGAGAGAGTCCCGTATACCCCCTAAGGGAGACAAACTTTTCGGGAGAGTGAAGGGAACCGATAAAAGCCCCAGGCGCTGTGTTTACTTGGGTCAGGTCAGAGCCAGGACAAGGGCCCGCGCAACCGTTTTACCCTTTTAAGGAGCCCAAACGATGGCTGTCTCGAAGAAAGAGCTGATTCGGGGGCAGGAAAAGGATGTTGCCCTTGCCCAACCGTGCCCAAAAAGAGCTGCCCGAGGAAAAGTTTTGTGTTAATTCCTCCCCTGGGGGAAAAAGGGTCTCCTTCATGTGGAAAGAAACCAAATCCTGGTAAAGTAAGTAGAGAGTGAAAAGTGGAACAAAACCCCGGGTTTTTGTGCCGAAAATTTAAGGGAAAACCATATTAACCCTACCCCGGGCACGATATTCCTATTTCTGGAACCTTTGGGGGGAACAAGACAAGGAAAGGTATTCCCCCCAATTCTATTGGCCTGGAATGTGCGTGAAAAGGGAGGGAGTGAAGTCATGTGGGGGTGCCCGCGTTTCCTTGGATAAAGGGGCGGATCAGGGAAAAAGGTGCCCCCCTTGTCAAGTTTCCCCCCTTTTGCAAAAAAACCTTTTGATTGGGTAGGGGGGTTTGGGTTAGTGGGACCCATTGGCCCCCCAATTTTCTGCCCCAAAAAGGGTGAGGTTTTAAAATTTGGGGCGGTGGGCCTTCGAAAGGGTATCCAGAAGGGCTTCTCCACTTCGCACGGTAAAACCCCTGAGTCAGTTGCTGAGGCACTGTTTGCCATGTGGTTAGGACGGAATTCCGCTTTTGGTTTTTTAAGACCCGGGGGTACTCAGTTTACGGGGTAACAATTTATTTAGCCCGGTGTTCGGGGTTTGGCCTTCAAGGGTCCCGCGCAACTTCTCCTTTCCCTGCGCAATGCAAAAGGGGGTTTGTTGAAAACGCCCTTTAATTTGGGAAAAATTTTAAGAAGATGCTCGTAGAAATTGATCAAAAAAGCCTTTAAGAATGGGGTGTTGGGTTTCCCGCACTGTTTTTCGGTTGGGAGGTTTTCCCCCAAAAAAAGCAAAAAGGCTTTTCTCATTCGGTTTTTTATTACGGGCGCGGGTAAAGGGGGCCCCAAAGAAGGTGCTGCGTGATCTTTGGACCCAAGCCAGGACAATGGGGTGTTTCAGACCCCGGACCCGGGGCCTATGTGTTCGCTTGAGGAAAAAGAATCGCCCAGAATTGCGCATAGCCCCGGGAAAAATTTAAAGGGAAAACGGGAAAGAACCTATAAAGCCCATTTTGATGTCCGATCCCCCTCCCCCGCAAAAAATCCCAAAAAAAGGGAAAAAGGGGTTTTGGTTTTTGCGAAAAAGTCCCCAAAAAAAACCCAAATTGGAAAAATGGCCTTGGGAAGGGGCCCTTTTCCGTGTTTTCCAAGGTGGGCGGGGGGCCCATTACAAAGGGACCCCAGTTTCGAGGTCAGGTAAACTCTACCCACCCAACCTGTTGAGGTCGTTTGTTTGGGGGGGTCGGGGACGAATCGGGAAACCAACAGCAGTGGGGGGCCGTGGGGGTTTCAAAGGGCGAAGAAAATCTGTGAAAGGGGTGCCCACCCTTGGGAAAGAAATTCCAGGGATTCCCTGGCCCTTTGGGCGAATCCCCAAAAGGGGTGTAGTGATTTGGGGCTGAAGGAAAGGTCATTTTCCCGGGGCGCTGCCGGAAAATTGGGTTTGGGAGTTTTCCCGGATGTTTTACAGACTTTTCCAGGGTTTTTCAAAGTTGGAAAAACATGAAAATCCCCAAATGAAATCGAGGGGTTCCGGTAGATCGAGGAAAGTAACCCGTCCCAAAATTCCAAAAAGCGCGTGTTCGGGGGTGAAGTGGGATGTTTCTGGAATGGGAGGAAATTTAGAAGTCTGTATCTCCAAAAGGCTTTACCAATTTTGCTGGTAAAAAAAAAAAGATGGAAAAAATTCGGTTTGTGTTTCTTCCTTTGATCGATTGGGGAAAAAAAAAAGTTTAGTTTGACGCAGGGCCGATGCCAGAAATAGAGTTTTCTTGTTCGCAAAAACCTGGGGGGAGGAAGGGTTTTTTAGTAAACTTGGGCCCGTCAAAGGTTTTGGGGATTAAAGTTGACGAAGACGACCGGGCCCCAAAACCAAGGGGTTTTTCGACACCCCAGGGTCATTTTCAGTGGGGTTTAAAATGCTTTCGGTCTATGTTTTTTTTGGGTGCAGGTTTTTTCTCGGGTGATGGGGAAGTTGGCCCTTTAACCCCTGGAGAAGGAAAGTTGTTGTTAAAATTCCCTCGACCGTGGGGTTGGTGTCCAAAAAGTTGCTCCCCGGGAAATTTGGGCTGTTTTTCGAAACAGTTCGGAAACGCTTTTGGGTGTGGGCTTACCGCCAGGCCCTCCAAATGTGGGGCTGGGAAAAAAAAAAGAGGTGTCCTAAACCCGGGGCTTTAGGATTGGAAGGGAAGTGTTAAAGGTGAGGAAGGCCAAAAAGGAGCGCATTCAGTAGCTACGCGCCCAGCTTCCCAAGAAGCAAGGGACGCAGTTTTTGGGTTTGGTAGGGTTCTAAAAGACGGTTTTTCCCCGGGTTTTTTTAAAAAAACGTTGCCAAAAACCCGACCTGACCAAGGGAAATTTAAAACCCCGCATCGTGGTGTGGAAACCGGGGGTGTGAAAGGGGGGGTTCCAGAAACTGAAAAATTGTTTCTGCACGCCCCCCCTGTATGCCATTTACCTGTTTCCGGAAACGTCGGTTCATTCTTTTAAAAACCCGATGCCTCTGGGAATCGGGGATAGAGCTGTGCTGTGTCAGGAACACGACGACGGGGGTCCTTCCTGTTTAAATGTGCGCCAGCCAAAAAAGCTAATTTCCCGCTGAACGCAAATATTCCAAACGTGGAAAAAGGGAAAGTTTGGCTCTTTGGGTTTGGGGGGTTTCCCGAAATTTTAACCCTCCCCTTTTTTGGGGTGGAATTTTACTTAAGACGGGGCCATTTCCACTTCAGTATTTTTAGAAAGGGGCAAGTTTGCCGTGGTCGGATCAACCCCATGGGCTTGTTAAATACAACCCCTTTCCGTTTTTGGGAGAGGCAATTTTGGGGGTGAGAATGTGGTTGCAAAAATTTCTTGAGTCGTATGGAGTAAAAGGGGTTTTGTTTCGGGGAACCTTTAAAAAGTAGAGGAAGGGAACGAGGAAATTTTTAAATTTTTAAATGCCTTTTAACACTAAAAAGGGCTTGTTTTGGGGTTCCTTTTAGGTTTTTTTTTTAAAGGTATACTTTTAAAACTTGGGGGAAGGGTATTGTTTACGCACGAATGGGCAAAAGGTTTGCCTCAGGGCAAATTGTTTGGGTGTGGCCGTCCGTGCCCAGGTGGGGTTTTTTTGGGGCCCCCTTTTAAAGTGGTTTAATTTCCCGCCGGGGAAATTTTTCTTACCTTTTTAACTCTTTGGAGGGGGGAGGGAAAGGGGAGTGTCAAAAATCGTCGGAATAGTGGGTTTAAGGGGTGTAAAATAACGCTCGTGAAAATGGGGTTTTCGTTTTGTTGGGGAAATTCCCTGAATGTGTGTGGGTCTTGTGAGTTTTTCCCCAGGTGAAACCCCGGAGTGTCCCCGGGGGTGTCTGCCCAAGGGGGGTACCCAACTGAGGGTTATCCCCGAAGGTTTTTGGGGGGGCCCCGGGTCCTGTTTTTTTCTGCTGTTTGGGGGGGAGGATTTGGTATGCCCCCGACCCACTTTTGAATTTGGTACCCGGAAGGGCGGTGGTTTTTTCCGGGGTTCGCGAAGGGTTCTGCCGTTTCAAAAGGGCCCCTTGGCCCCCGTTTTGGGGTGGCCCCGGGGACCCCGAGGGGGGTCGTCCAGGTGTCGGGCGGTCTTTTAACCCGTCGGTGTTGGTGTTCGCGGCGGGTTTTCCCCAGTTCCAGGGGTTTTGGGTGGGTTTGGGAGTGTCCCCCCCCCTCCCGGGGTTTTTCCCTCCCGTTGTCGTCCGCGTCTTGATGTCGGTTTTTGGTGTTGCGGGGGTTCCCCGCCCCCGTACCCGGGCGTTGGCCCCGTTGGGCCCGTGTGGCCCGGGGGGGCCCGAGGGTGTCGTCCTTTTGTGTCGTTCCTGTTGTTGTTAAGGTTTGGGGTTTCCCGGGGAGTTTGGTTTTACCCTACCCCGGCAAACCGTGAGGGTCGGCCCCCTCAGGTGGTGGGAGTTGGGCACCGCCATCCCCAAATGTCCCTCCCTTTCCACTTCTCTGCCGGGAGTGGGACGCACCCGGAGCGGGAGGATTTTCTTTCCGGTCGGGGCGTCATCCCCCCTTCCAAAGTCCGAGGGTTTTGGGCCCAAATGTCTCTTCCCAAATGTCCCCTTCCGGGGGGGCAAACGTCTTGAAAGGGCCCCCTGCAAATAAATTTTATCGGGTGTGACTGCGGGGGTGGGGTTGGGGCCCGGTAGGGGTGGGGAAATGCGTTCCCTTCGTGTCCCCAACGGGTTTCCCCTCCTATCAAGCGCTTTCAGTGAAGGGGGTTTTTTGTTTTTTGGCCGGAAGCATTGGGGAGGCCGGGAGCAAGCAGACCCACGGGTTTCCCTACCAAAAATTTGGGAAAAAAATGTGTTGCCGTTTGTTGTTTTTTTTTTTGTGTGGTTTTGTTTTTTTTTTTTTAAAAAGTTTTGTTTTTGCCCGTGTCTAATTCCCGAAGGGGGGCTTTGTTTAATGTATTGAAATTTTCAACAGTGGGTGCGGGTTAATTGAAAAAATTGGGTTGAAAAATTTGGGGGTTAAGCCCTTTTTTGTCCGGGTGGGTTTGACACCGGCATTTTAAAAATTTGCAAAAAAGAATATATTTTTGGAAAAGGACATCGCGTGGGCATCTCAGGTTTTTTTAGGTATCAACCCCTTTTTTGGTATTTCAGCCTGGGGGGTTTTCCAGGGGGGTTTTATGAGTCCCCCCTTGTTCCCTTGGGTATTGCCTTTTGGGGGGCTGGGGGGTGTGTATTTGTGCCTCCGAGGGAAGGGTTGTTTTTTTGTAAAAAGTTTCAGCACATGGGTGGCCCCGGGAAAGGGATAAGGGGCCAAAGGTTGTTGATGGTCGAGTATTGATAGTTTTTGTTGGAAATTTTTTTGGGGTTTGTTTGTTGTTTTTTTTTTGTGTGTATGTGTGGGGGGGAAAACCCCGCCCATGGTCCAATTTTATAAAGGTATTGTGTTTCATCTGCCCTTCTGTTGGGGGGGTGCGTGTGTGAATGCAAATTAAAAACCCCTTTTGTTTGTGCATGTATTTTCTTTTGTGTGTGTTTTTTGTGTGGCGTTTTAATTAGTAAAAGGGGGAAAAGGGGTGGTTATTAAAGGGGGGTATTTTAATAATATTTTTCCCCGTCTACTGTCTTTACAGTGCAGGGGAAAAGGGGGAAAGGGTTTTGGGAACAACCCCTTGCGCATTTTGGGTTTTTTAAAGGGTGGACGAAAAATTTTGGGGTTTATCTTTCAATTTGGTTTTAAAATTTAAAAAAGAAAATTTTATGAAGAAAGGGTTTTCGATGAAAAAGAGATTGGGGGAAGTGTTGTGCCGTATTTTAAAAAATTTTAAAAATTTTTAACTTTTTTTTGTAAAAAGAAATATTTGAAATTTAAAAAATTTTTTCAGCTGGGGAAAAGGGAAAATTTACGGTGTAGTAAAACTGGAAAAACTGTGCCAAAAGTAATTTAATAAAATTGTAATTAAAAACAACAGTAATGAACCCAAAATAATGAAAACAATAGTTAATGAAAATTTCAAAAGTAATTTAATTTCCCAAAAGTAAAGCGGAATGCCTTTCAAAAAGAAGAGGGAAAAATCGGTTTAATAGCCGGTTTGGGGAGCGCCTGACTCGTAATCTTGGTGATCCTGGGGTTGCGGTTTCGAACCTCCGCTGGGGCGTTTCGGTAAGGAGGATTTTGCCTGGGAGTTAACATTGGGTTCTGACTCCATTTCCCATAGTCCTTCGAATGGAGACTATAACCGAGGTTCCGTGTGTGAACGCATGCATAACATCTTGCACCACACGTAAATCCCATCACCAACTTTCGGAAGAGTATGCCAGTTTGGCCGTTGGTATGGATGACACGTTACACATAGCATGCCCCTGCGTGAGAAATGGAAAGAATGAAGGAAGTAGGAAAATGAGTGATCGATATTGAACGATACTGAATGGATGACACGGGAAACGACTGAATGAAGCGCCCGCTGGCGCTCTTCAGTCGCACTCCCAGGTAGGGAGCCCGTTGTGTAAACGAGTGTTGATTGTAAAGCGCTAGAGCTTGGCCTCTAGCCCGGGGTAGGCGTATATAAGTTTTCATTATTTTATTATTATTATTATTATTATTATTATATTAAAACTAAAGCGGTTTTTATCTTAGAATATGGTACGGATACACGTTTCACGATTTTTATTTGGCCTCATAATTTTTTTATAAAAAGTTATCATTGTGCAAAAAACATTGGTATACTTCACAGTGATCAATGTTCTTTTAGCAACGAGGAAAACGCGTGCAGTACATAACTGACCAACATAGTAATATAAGGTTGAAGAGACTAAGTAGTGGCGCCCCCCCCCCGGTTTATGACGAAATTTACGACTACTATTTCAATTAAAGGGTTGCCCTGATAAAATAGTACCCCAATCTTTGCGAGAAAAAAAAAGAAAAAAAAAGACAAAAGCATGGAGTATGCGGGGTACCCGAGTGCAACGCGTGGGGTATGTGTTAAAAACGATGCCCATTGTTTTTAAAACTTAGTTCCCACATCTCTTTTCTTTTTATTGGATGTAATTTAAAAATTTCTATTAGAAAGATGCACTTTCTGTCATGGGACAATGTAGGCGCTGTACTTTTTAATAAGGATAGTTTTGGTCCCTGACAATGTACTGTGTTGAGTTGTAGTTAAATTTACCCTTTACGCATCTTTTTCAAGGAAGAAACATTGCAAGATTGTAAAAAAAAATTTGGTCGAAGCAGAAAAGTTTTGATCCCGAAAAAAATTTTTTGATTGTTTTCTGACCCTAAAAAACCGAAGAACAGTATGTTTAAATGATTAGGGATTCTTTTTGCCGGGTAAAGTTATCTCCCAAATGCCCTTTAAATCCTTCTATGACCCATTGCCTTTAAACAGTGCAAAATATTAAGGGAGGAAATAATTAAATTTGATGGGGGGTTAAACCCCTCTTTGGCGTTTTTGAGTTTTTAAAACCAGAGTAACTATCCCCAACACACCCAAATTTCAGTTAATTGATGAGGCTCTTTACCCCTGCCGATGTAAAGGGAAAATTTAAGGGGTCACCTCGTCGAATGAATTTCTACATAGATAAGAAACAAAAAGGGAAACCCTTTTGGTCCCATAAAAATTTAAAAGGGCCCCAAAACTCCCAAAGAATGGGTACGACGACCCAAAACGGGCCCGGGAAAATTCCAGCACAGGGGGGCAGAACAAGCAGGGGGGAAAAAAATTTCCCCCCAAAAAGGTGTTTCCCCAAAATTTTCCCATTTGCCTTCTAACCCAAACAATGTTCAAGGGGGGAAAAGAAAAGCCCGGGAACCCCTTTTTCCCCAAAAAGGAAAGTTCCCCAAAATTGCCCAAAATGCCCTTTTACCTAACACAAGGCCCCAGGGGACACAGAACAAACAGGGAAACCCTTTCCCCCCAAAAGGATGTTCCAACATTGCCCCTAAAAGCCTTCTACTAACACAAGTAGCACAGGGACAAGAGTAAAACAGGGGAAACCCTTCCCCCAAAAAGGGTGTTCCAACATTGCCCATATGTCTTCTACCAAAAAAAAATACAAAACAGCAAAAAAACTGACGAAAAACAACAAACATGGGTTTACTTTTATTCCCAAATGGCACAACGTTTTTTGATTTTCGAAGATTTATTCGTTTGATTGTATGCCTTGTTATCTATCTGGGAAAAAAGATTTTTTCCTACTTGGGCGTTATTTTCTGTGTAAATGTTCCCCGTTTCCCTTTAAAAATTTTCCGTTTGTGCCATCAAAAGGGGGGTTGCCCGTATTTGTTTTTCCGCTTTGTCGGTGTTCTGTTTGACAATAAAAAAAGCCAAAAAAAAGGGGTGGGAGTTACTATTCCTCTGTACTTGTTCATTTTTCCGGTTGTTGTTAAAGTTTTACGTGTGTCGGGGACAGGGATATGGAAAACTTTGGGCATTTCCTGGGGTGAGGGGGGGTTTAGTTTTCTTCATTTTTTGTTCTTTTCCCGTATTTAAACATTTTGCGGGGGGATGTGGGTCGTAGGCGCCATTAAATCGCCGAACTGTTGGTTTTTTCCCGTTTTCTGATCCTTTTCTTCATTTCAAAATTTTTCGCTAATAGATGTTAAACGGCACACGTACGCCACGTGCGCGCACACACCTCCCAAACAAACACACACACACACAACCCCAAAACACACACACACACACACACACAACACACCACGCACGAAAAAAGCGCGCGCGCGCGCGCGCACGCACGCACGCACGCACGCACGCACGCACGCTCGCTCGCTCGCTCGCTCACACACACACACACACACACCACACACACACACACACACACACACACACAACAAACACACACACACACACACACACACACACACACACACACACACACACCTTATAAAAGCAGACTTTCAAATGAATCTGTTCATGGGGATGAACGCTGCGCTTTCCATCCAGAACAATATTTCAGGTTTGACACTGGCAATGCCCCATACATCCACTGTTGCCTTTGTAGATCCCCCCATGCAGTGATCCTGTTTTGTTTGGGTGACTCCACCCAGCCGCCACGACACAGACACTCCACCCCGCCTCCACGACACAGACCTTTGAGAGGTCTAGGCCCCCACGTCTCCTGCCCCCAAAGCTCAGTAGGAAATCTGGATCAGTGAGGGGAGGGGCACATCCTGTAAGGTGATCTGTGCTGGTTACGCTGCACACTTGTGAGTGTGTTGTGTGTGTGTGTGTGTGTGTGTGTGTGTGTGAGGGAGGGGGAAGAAGGGGGGCGGAGCAAGGTGGGGACTTGAGTGGGTGTTTATGTGTGTGAGAGTCTCACGTGTGTGTGTGTGTGTGTGTGTGTGTGTGTGTGTGTGTGTGTGTGTGTGTGTGTGTGAGGGAGGGGGGAAGAAGGGGGGCGGAGCAAGGTGGGGACTTGAGTGGGTGTTTATGTGTGTGAGAGTCTCACGTGTGTGTGTGTGTGTGTGTGTGTGTGTGTGTGTGTGTGTGGTGTGTGTGTGTGTGTATTTGAGCCCTTGCGCGTGTGCACATGCTTCTTTTCGTGTGTGTGTGTGTGTTGTTGGTTTTTTTTTCCCTCTTTTTTTTCCCCTTCCTCGAATTCCTAAATTGTGACCTACTTTGTTGGTCGGTAATATTTATGTTAATCATGTTTTCGTCGTTATAAACTTGTTCATTGTTTAATTTTCGTGCATCATATATATTTTCATTTTGATATTGTTTGTTACTGTTGTTGTTCTTGAGGGCATGGTGTAAAAAGCTTTAAGCTTATCCATTTTACCCTCAATAAAAAAAATATTCGTATTCGTATTCGTATTCTCTCTCTCCTCTCTCTCTCTCTCTCTCTCTCTCTCTCTCCTCTCTCTCTCTCTCTCTCTAAGCGGTTATGCACTCTGAAAAGAACTCTCTCTCTCTCTCTCTCTCTCTCTCTCTCTCTCTCTCTCTCTCTCTCTCTCTCTCAGAGAAAACAAGCGGAGGTAATCCGTTCTCCAGTCTCAAAAGAATATTCAGGGAATAAACAGGTAAACTTGCGAAAGGCAGAACGATCTAAACTTCCTTGGGGGAAGCCTACTTGACCGTCAAATGCCTTTTGGATGCGATCCATACCATGCAACGTGCCCACATTGGAAAGCCCCTCAGGGGGCCTTTAAACAGCCCCTTTCTGAAGGAAACCATGGTTTCAGCTTCACATTACCTTACCTCCAAAACGTGTCAAATCATGCTGACGTCATGGTTTCTTTCAGATAGGGGCTGTGTAAAGCACGCATGACTGGCTTTCCAAAGCGGGGAAATGGAATTGATTGCACTAAATGGACTTCAGACTCGTTGTATCATAATGCTATTTGGTGGTGGTGTGACTTTTTCCCCCTCTCTGTAACAGTTCATCGACAGATTAATCGTTTGCTGAAATGGTTGGATGACTTTTATTAGCATGTTTCTCTTCTTTTTTTCCAATTCATTTGTTGTTGTTGTAGTTGATGATGATGATGATGATGATGATGTCATTTATTTTTCACTTCTTTGTTTTATCCTCATTGTTTTGATAAATGTTTACGTACAAGATGATTTTCAATAATCAATCACATGCAACAACGCAAAAACAATACGAGAGGAGTAGTTGATTTTTTTCCTCCTTTTTTTTTCCTTTGACAAGATCATACATGATCCACCATATTTCTGGACGTGTCCATTCTTGCTTCTCAATGAGTGCAGTATTTCTGACGAATTGTGAGGAATTTCTGAAGTATAAATATGGATATCGATTGCTTCTGAGTTGTTCACTTTTATTACGCAGTGATGTGCGGCTGATATCAGCAAATATAGGAACCGATTTCTCCTTCCTTTCCTCCCCCTCCCAACCTCTCTCTCTCTCTCTCTCTCTCTCAGTGTCTCGCTCGATCGATCGATCGATAGCCACGCATTTCTAAGCTTCGTGTCATTTTGGGGGGCAAGGGGTGGGATGGGGAGGGAGTGGGGGGTTCCGAGGTTCATGATTTGAAATAGCGAGAACAACCTTTTGCCCCGCAGCGGCCCCAGCACCGACAACCAACAGGGAGCAGTCATCATCACGTCGTCATGAGGCCACTCACCATAGCAGACCCAGCTGCTGCAGACAAAGGTCTGTGTGTTCAGTGACGCCACTTTAATCATACATATGTTGTGTGTGTTCAGTGGCGCCTCTTTAATCATACATATGTTGTGTGTGTTCAGTGGCGCCTCTTTAACAAAGCTTTGTGTGTTCAGTGGCGCCTCTTCAATCATACAAACCTGTGTGTGTTCAGTGGCGCCTCTTTAATCATACATATGTTGTGTGTTCAGTGGCGCCTCTTTAATCATACATATGTTGTGTGTGTTCAGTGGCGCCTCTTTAATCATACATATGTTGTGTGTGTTCAGTGGCGCCTCTTTAAATCATACATATGTTGTGTGTGTTCAGTGGCGCCTCTTTAACAAAGCTTTGTGTGTTCAGTGGCGCCTCTTCAATCATACAAACCTGTGTGTGTTCAGTGGCGCCTCTTTAATCATACATATGTTGTGTGTGTTCAGTGGCGCCTCTTTAATCATTTCATATGTTGTGTGTGTTCAGTGGCGCCTCTTTAATCATACATATGTTGTGTGTGTGTTCAGTGGCGCCTCTTTAATCATACATGTGTTGTGTGTGTTCAGTGGCGCCTCTTTAATCATACAAAGCTGTGTGTGTTCAGTGGCGCCTCTTTAATCATACATATGTTGTGTGTGTGTTCAGTGGCGCCTCTTTAATCATACATGTGTTGTGTGTGTTTCAGTGGCGCCTCTTAATCATACAAAGCTGTGTGTGTTCATGGCGCCTCTTTAATCATACATATGTTGTGTGTGTGTTCAGTGACGCCTCTTTAATCATACATGTGTTGTGTGTGTTCAGTGGTGCCTCTTTAATCATACATATGTTGTGTGTGTGTTCAGTGGCACCTCTTTAATTATACATATGTTGTGTGTGTTCAGTGGCGCCTCTTTAATCATACATATGTTGTGTGTGTTCAGTGGCGCCTCTTTAATCATACATATGCAGCAGTCACCTCTTACGAAGTCCCATATTGACCTCAATTACTGCGAAAATTAACTAAGATGAAGAGCTCACCTTCCAATCCTTTTAAGCTTGCCTAAGAGCCTCCAGAACCACCACCACCACTGATTTACTGAGACAAATGTTCTGTGTTTGAAATGCAGTTGGAACCTTGTTTTCAGTCAGCCAGCAACAATCACAGCACACACAAAAACTGGAGATGGGTGTTCATCAATTGACACAAATGACGTGTATGGCTATTTCAAGCGCCTCTGTCAAACAACCCTCTCAAACGCCTCTGATCTCGACTCCCCCCTCCTCCTGCCGGCGACCCCCATCTCCCCTGGCTGTTCCCACTCCGTCGTTCAACGTGGCTCCACTGTCAACACCGCCGTCCACGCCACCGACTTTCCGAATTGGGGGCTGAAGCGCAGAGACACGGCAGTGCGTGAAATCCGCCAGACTCGGGGCCGGGTGGGTCGCCACGACAGGGTGGGTGGGGCGGGTGGGGGGTACGCCTCTCTTGGTGTGTCACTGTATACACGCCGGCTTAAAACTGGAGGCGTGTAAAGGCACTGCGTACTGCCCTCCGTCTAATTTCCCTCCGGCAAATCGATAGAGTGGGAGGGTGACAGCAGCGGAAATAACATGGTCGAAGCATGTATACTTGTATTGGCAGCGGGTGAATCCCGAGCGTTTCTCTGACCAATGGCAAGGAAGTTTACAAAAATCGGCGAATCACGTAGCCAGCACATATATACATATATGTATTATAGTTTAGCCTACACAAAAAAGAGACAGATTTTTTTAACATGAAATTTAGCAATGTAGTTTATATTTCAGGTTTGTTTGTTTTTTGGTTTAATTCAAATCTAATTCTTTTGAAAACGGACGTAGATAACATAAATAAGGTATTGATGAGATATGTGTGGTCTTTAAGGGCTAGAATTCAAACAAGAAACCCCTTGTGATGATGTTCAGCTATCACTGTTCCCCCTTAAACACAAAAAAGTACATTCCTCTGGTTGACAGAAGAAGCGCTCAGAATTATTGCTACCTTTTTCCTGCTTACCCATGTATGTGAGACAGACACGCTCGCTTGTACTCATGTGTGCGCACGCAGCATCAGTAGCACACACATACACAAACTCTTACTTGTTGTGTAAATGTTTCTGCAACGAAAATGTCTAGTATGTGGAAACAAATTATTCACCATTGGGGGGGGGGGGGGGGGGGGGAGGAGTCGGCCACCATCAGAAAGCAAACTCGCCGGGGCAAATCTTGTGTAGGGGCATGTTGTTGTATAGGCACCGTGAAGGCGAAATCACTTGAAAACCCTGAGTTCTCTTGAGTTGCTTTTTGGGAAGCGGAGAGGTAGGCTGTGGTCTGCCATCGTGAGCTGTGCTCTGGCTGATGCGTGGCAGTTCATGTCAAACGTTTCTGCTTTGTCACGCGGAGTGTTAGTGCGGGTGGGCCGTTGTCGCCTGAAGGTAAGCCGTTTCTGTGTTTGTAACTTACATGTAAGATGTGCAGTTAGTTAGGCCTGTCGTCAGCCTGGGGAATGTTTATTGTCAGGGTTTGTTCAGGGGAAAACGGCCAACTGTGATGTCTCTCTCTCTCTCTCTCTCTCTCTCTGCGTGTCCTTGGTTTTATAACACTCCCTGTTACCCCTTCCCTTTGCGAACGGACCAGAGAGAGCCTTCAGAATAAAATCTTAAAACTCTGTCTCTGTCTCTTCTCTCTGTCTCTCTCTCTCTCTCTCTCTCTCTCTCTCTCTCTCTCTCTCTCTCTCTCTCTCTCTCTTTCTCTCTCTCTCTCTCTCTCTCTCTCTCTCTCTCTCTCTCTCTCCTCTCTCTCTTCCCTCTCTCTCTCTCTGTGTCACAGTCACACTCACTCATCACACACATGCATACATAATTTATATACTCTCTCTCTCTCTCTCTCTCTCTCTCTCTCTGTGTGTGTGTGTGTGTCAGTCACACTCACTCACACACATGCATACATAATTTTATATACTCTCTGTCTCTCTCTGTCTCTCTCTCTCTGTCTCTCTCTCTCTCTCTCTCTCTCTCTCTGTCTCTCTCTTTCTCTCTCTCTCTCTCTCTCTCTGTCAGTCACACTCACTCACACACATGCATACATAATTTTATTCTCTCTCTCTCTCTCTCTCTCTCTCTCTCTCTCTCTCTCTCTCTCTCTCTCTCTCTCTCTCGCTCGCTCGCTCCGAACTGGCATACCAGGAGAACAATGCTATCTTCCAAGAATGTGTTATGTCAGTAACTGGAGCCAAAGTACAGCCTCTAAAGGCCGTTGCGTGATGGGACTAGGCTGTGTATATAGTATGTGATAGCACTAGGCT
>CM031600.1:5631505-5636505 GCA_018398815.1 Conus ventricosus | reverse complement strand
CTCAGTATTATGTCCCTTTGCCTCAGTATTGATATGTCCCTTTGCCTCAGTATTTATGTCCTTTGTCTCGTATTGATATGTCCTTTGCCTCAGTATTATGTCCCTTTGCCTCAGTATTGATATGTCCCTTTGCCTCAGTATTATGTCCTTTGCCTCAGTATTGATTATGCTCCTTTGCCTCAGTATTATGTCCCCTTTTGCCTCAGTATTGATTGTCCCTTTGCCTCAGTTTTATGTCCCTTTGCCTCAGTATTGATATGTCCCTTTGCCTCAGTATTGATATGTCCCTTTGCCTCAGTATTGATATGTCCCTTTTTGCCTCAGTATTGTATGTCCCTTTGCCCAGTATTGATATGTCCCTTTGCCTCAGTATTGATATGTCCTTTGCCTCAGTATTGATATGTCCCTTTCCTCAGTATTATGTCCCTTTGCCTCTAGCTATTGTATATGTCCCTTTGCCTCAGTATTTTGATATGTCCTTTTGCCCCTGTATTGATTGTCCCTTTACCTCAGTATTGATATGTCCCTTTGCCTCAGTATTGATATGTCCCTTTGCCTCAGTATTGATATGTCCCTTTGCCTCAGTATTGATATGTCCTTTGCCTCAGTATTGATATGTCCTTTGCCTCAGTATTATGTCCCTTTGCCTCAGTATTATGTCCCTTTGCCTCATTATTATGTCCCTTTGCCTCAGTATTGATATGTCCCTTTGCCCAGTATTGATATGTCCCTTTGCCTCAGTATTGATATGTCCCTTTGCCCCAGTATTGATATGTCCTTTGCCTCAGTATTATGTCCTTTACCTCAGTATTGATATGTCCCTTTGCTCAGTATTGATATGTCCTTTGCCCAGTATTGATATGTCCCTATGCCTCAGTATTGATATGTCCTTTGCCCAGTATTAATTATGTCTCTTTGCCTCAGTATTGATGTGTCCCTTTGCCTCAGTATTATGTCCCTTTGCCCCAGTATGATATCTCCCTTTGCCCCAGCATTGCCTCAGTATTGATAATGTCTCCTTTGCCCCAGTATTGATATGTTCCCGTTTGCCTTCGTATTATGTCCCTTTGCCTCAGTATTGATATGTCCCTTTGCCTCAGTATTATGTCCCTTTGCCTCAGTATTGATATGTCCCTTTGCCTCAGTATTATGCCTCTTTGCCTCAGTATTGATATGTCCCTTTGCCCAGTTTGATATGTCCCTTTGCCTCAGTATTGATTGTCCTTTTGCCTCTAGTATTATGTCCCTTTGCCCAGTATTGATATGTCCCTTTTGCCTCAGTATTGATATGTCCCTTTGCCTCAGTATTGATATGTCCCTTTGCCTCATATTATGTCCCTTTGCCTCAGTATTGATATGTCCCTTTGCCTCAGTATTGATATGTCCCTTTGCCCAGTATTGATATGTCCCTTTGCCTCAGTATTGATATGTCCCTTTGCCCCAGTATTAATATGTCTCTTTGCCTCAGTATTGATATGTCCCTTTGCCTCAGTATTGATGTGTCCCTTTGCCTCAGTATTGATATGTCCCTTTACCTCAGTATTGATATGTCCCTTTGCCTCAGTATTATGTCCCTTTGCCTCAGTATTGATATGTCCCTTTGCCTCAGTATTGATATGTCCCTTTGCCTCAGTATTATGTCCCTTTGCCTCAGTATTGATATGTCCCTTTGCCTCAGTATTGATATGTCCCTTTGCCTCAGTATTATGTCCCTTTGCCTCAGTATTGATATGTTTCTTTGCCTCAGTATTGATATGTCCCTTTGCCTCAGTAATATGTCCCTTTGCCTCAGTAATATGTCCCTTTGCCTCAGTATTGATATGTCCCTTTGCCCCAGTATTATGTCCCTTTTCCTCAGTATTGATATGTCCCTTAGCCCCAATGTCCCTTGGCCCCAGTGTTACAATGTCCCTTGGCCCCAGTGTTACAATGTCCCTTGGCCCCAGTAATGATTATGTCCCTTGCCCCGGAAGCTATATCCCTTTGTGCCCGGCACGGTATCTCCCTTGGCCTCTGAACTGACACGTCCTGGTGTTCCGAGACTGACATCTTGGGTTGGCCTGATGTTGTTATCTCCCTTTGTCCCAGCGTTGACATCTTCGTTTGGCCTGATGTTGCCATCTCCCTTTGTCCCAGTGTTGACATCTCGTTTGGCCTGATGTTGCCATCTCCCTTTGTCCCAGTGTTGACAGCTGATGCCCCGCTGAGGGGGTGGCAACATTGTCATCCCCCTTTGCTCCAGTTTTGACACTCTCTGCTTTTGTCTCAGTATTATCACTGTCTGCTTTTGTCTCAGTATTATCACTGTCTGCTTTTGTCTCAGTATTATCACTGTCTGCTTTTGTCCCAGTATTATCACTGTCTGCTTTTGTCCCAGTATTTTCACTATCTGCTTTTGTCCCAGTATTATCACTCTCTGCTTTTGTATCAGTATTATCACTGTCTGCTTTTGTCCCAGTATTATCACTCTCTGCTTTTGTCTCAGTATTATCACTGTCTGCTTTTGTCCCAGTATTATCACTCTCTGCTTTTGTATCAGTATTATCTCTGCTTTTGCCCCAGTATCATCGCTCACTGCTTTTGTATCGGTTTTATCACTGTCTGCTTTTGTCGCAGTATTATCACTGTCTGTTTTTGTATCAGTATTATCACTGTCTGCTTTTGTCCCAGTATTATCACTCTCTGCTTTTGTATCAGTATTATCTCTGTCTGCTTTTGTCTCAGTATTATCACTGTCTGCTTTTGTCCCAGTATTATCACTGTCTGCTTTTGTCCCAGTATTATCACTGTCTGCTTTTGTCTCAGTATTATCACTGTCTGCTTTTGTCTTAGTATTATCACTGTCTGCTTTTGTCTCAGTATTATCACTGTCTGCTTTTGTCTCAGTATTATCACTGTCTGCTTTTGTCTCAGTATTATCACTGTCTGCTTTTGTCTCAGTATTATCACTGTCTGCTTTTGTCTCAGTATTATCGCTCACTGCTTTTGTCTCAGTATTATCGCTCACTGCTTTTGTCTCAGTATTATCACTGTCTGCTTTTGTCTCAGTATTATCACTGTCTGCTTTTGACCCAGTATTATCACTCTCTGCTTTTGTATCATTATTATCTCTTGTTTTGCCCCTGTATTATCGCTCACTGCTTTTGTATCAGTTTTATCACTGTCTGCTTTTGTCCCAGTATTATCACTCTGTGTTTGTATCAGTATTATGACTGTCTGCTTTTGTCTCAGTATTATCACTGTCTGCTTTTGTCTCAGTATTATCACTGTCTGCTTTTGTCTCAGTATTATCACTGTCTGCTTTTGTCCCAGTATTTTCACTATCTGCTTTTGTCCCAGTATTATCACTCTCTGCTTTTGTCTCAGTATTATCACTGTCTGCTTTTGTCTCAGTATTATCACTGTCTGCTTTTGTCTCAGTATTATCACTGTCTGCTTTTGTCTCAGTATTATCACTGTCTGCTTTTGTCTCAGTATTATCACTGTCTGCTTTTGTCTCAGTATTATCACTGTCTGCTTTTGTCTCAGTATTATCACTGCTTTTGTCTCAGTATTCACGCGGTCTCCTTTCTTCCCAGTTTCGCCATCTCCTTTCGCTCCAATATTGATACTGTCTCTCTTTGACCCAGTATTGATACTGTCTCCCTTTGACCCAATATTGATACTGTCTCTCTTTGACCCAGTATTGATACTGTCTCCCTTTGACCCAATATTGATACTGTCACTCTTTGACCCAGTATTGATACTGTCTCCCTTTGACCCAGTATTGATACTGTCTCCCTTTGACCCAATATTGATACTGTCTCCCTTTGACCCAGTATTGATACTGTCTCCCTTTGACCCAGTATTGATACCGTCTCCCTTTGACCCAGTATTGATACCGTCTCCCTTTGACCCAGTATTGATACCGTCTCCCTTTGACCCAGTATTGATACCGTCTCCCTTTGACCCAGTATTGATACCGTCTCCCTTTGACCCAGTATTGATACTGTCCCCCTTTGACCCAGTATTGATACTGTCTCCCTTTGACCCAGTATTGATACTGTCTCCCTTTGACCCAGCATTGACACAATCTCTCTTCGCGCCAGCAATGAAAACTCTCTTTTACCCCAGTATTGAAACGACCTCCCGGCTTTGCATAAAGCTGTGTCAGGCCAATTGACATTGGCTACAACATCAAGGCTACATCAAAATGTTATTATACTCTAGTTATGCGGGGATTGTCTTCAGTTGTGACAAGCTCCTAGCATAACATTATCAGTCTCCAAAATCCCCCGAAGTCGGAGTGTGGCTGCCCATGTGGCGGAGTAGTATATCAAAAACGGTCACACACGTAATGTTCTCATCCCCAGCTGATGCATTTGTACCATAGTGTTGAAGTACTTCGGCTGTTTGGATGATCCCTGGAGTCTTTTATCCAGGTACGACAACAACAACGAAACGACCTCCCTTAGCGTCAGTACTGAAAACTCTCTTTGACGGATTTCCCATTACCCCAGCATTGAAACGTTCCTTTTGCTCCAGTACTGAAGACTTGTCTTGGCCCCAGTGTCGACACGACCTCCCATTACCCCAGTATTGACGCCAACTCTTCTTGCTCCCGTACCGACCGTTCTCCCTTTGCTTCAGTATTACAGATTCCCCCATCGCTCCCACACCAAACTCTCGTGCCCCCCCCCCCCCCCCCCCCCCCCCCCCCCCCCTCCCCAGTCCTGAGACTGGCAGTGTCACCAAAGACCAAGCGGACGATCGAACGGCAGCAGGGGATACGCCGTTGTCTGGAGCTGGGGAGGCAGCAGAAAGGGAACAGGGGGTCCTGTCGTATTATGCCGTGTGAGGCAGTCGATAGCAGCGCTCGTAACTGTCTTTCTTCTTTACTGCTCTTTTCTTCTTTTTTTTCTTTGGCCAACGACATTGCGCACGGTTTTGTCTGTTATTAATGGGAAAAGGCATGATTAATGTCACTCGCGCGCGCGCGCGCACGTACGCACGCACGCACG
>CM031600.1:5625781-5630505 GCA_018398815.1 Conus ventricosus | reverse complement strand
CAAGAGCTAGTAAACGAACCACCCCCCCCCTTCCAACCCTCCCCCCCCCCCTCAAAGTCTGTCGGCACATTTCCCTCTCACACATACGTACACACACATACACATACGCGCGCGCGCGCGCGCGCCGCGCACGCACACACACCACACCACACGCACACAACCACACACACGTGCACACCGGCGCACGCAGTCACTCACCCACAAACACACATGTCGGCGCACACCATACACACAATCAAACACACACGTTCGTATCTTTTGTCTATGGAATAGCATTCTCTCTCATCGCAAGACCCAAAGGACTTGTTGGTGGAAGTCAAAAACATAACTCCAGACAGACATTTCAGAGATTTATGAACCATTCTGGTCTGCTCTGGTCTGCTGAGTGCCAGACCTCACAGAGCGAGGATTGTCAGCAAGTGCCTGCAGCAGTTAGAAATCTACAGGGTGGACCCCACCCCCGCCCTCATTCCTTCTCCCAGCCAGATCTGGTGCCTGAGGAAGATTTGAGGTGGTTAGAGATGGGAGAGGGGCTGAGAATCTCTTCCTACTTCAAAAAGGAGACGCCGCCTGTTCCAATGGCTGCTGTGGAATGTCCACGCCACACCTCACGCCCATTCTCGTTCACCTGCTTTACTCTACTTTAGAACCCGTTTCGCAGCTTACCTGAAAACACCAGAGGTGGGGGTGGGGTGGGTGAGGGGAGGAGGGCGACGGAGGGGTGCGGGAGGGGGGGGGGGGGGGGCAGGCTACCTGATGTGCCGATCTTTATTCTGCCGATGATGTCCATGGACTTGTGCTGGGAAAGTGTCGCTTCAAGAGACCATGACCCTCAATATTTTGGGTTCCACTGGTTCATGAATGTCACACAAATCCCTGCGGGTGCACGGGGCGTCGTGTGCGTGAGCGTAAGACCGAGAGTCTTTGGTGGTGTGTGCGTGTGCGTGCGGCGTGCGTGGTGCGTACGTGGGGCGCGCGCGCGCGAGTGACATTAATCATGCTTGTCCATTATAACAGACAAAACCGGCGCAATGTCGTTGGGGCAAAGAAAAAAAAGAAGAAAGAGAGGAGCAGAAAGAGGGGAAAGACAGTTACGAGCGTGTATCGACTGCTCACACGGGTATACGAGGGGAACCCCTGTTCCTTTCTGCTGCCTCCCAGCTCAGACAACGGCGTACCCCTGCTGCCGTTCGATCGTCCGCTTGGTCTTGGTGACACTGCCAGTCTCAGGGACTGGGGGGGGGGGGGGGGGGGGGGGGGGGGGAGGGGGGGGGGGCACGAGAGTTTGATTGCTGGGAGCGATGGGGAATCATGCTAATACTGAAGCAAAGGGAGAACGCGTCGGTACGGGAGCAAAGAAGAGTTGGCGTCAATACTGGGGTAATGGGAGGTCGTGTCGACACTGGGGCCAAGACAAGTCTTCAGTACTGGAGCAAAAGGAACGTTTCAATGCTGGGGTTAATGGGAAATCCCGTCAAAGAGAGTTTTCAGTACTGACGCTAAGGGAGGGTCGTTTCGTTGTTGTTGTCGTACCCTGGATAAAGAACTCCAGGGATCATCCAAACAGCCGAAGTACTTCAACACTATGGTACAAATGCATCAGCTGGGGATGAGAACATTACGTGTGTGACCGTTTTTTGATATACTACTCCGCCACATGGGCAGCCACACTCCGACTTCGGGGGATTTTGGAGACTGATAATGTTATGCTAGGAGCTTGTCACAACTGAAGACAATCCCCGCATAACTAGAGTATAATAACATTTTGATGTAGCCTTGATGTTGTAGCCAATGTCAATTGGCCTGACACAGCTTTATGCAAAGCCGGGAGGTCGTTTCAATACTGGGTAAAAGAGAGTTTTCATTGCTTTGGGGCGAAGAGAGATTGTGTCAATGCTGGGTCAAAGGGAGACAGTATCAATACTGGGTCAAAGGGAGACAGTATCAATACTGGGTCAAAGGGGACAGTATCAATACTGGGTCAAAGGGAACGGTATCAATACTGGGTCAAAGGGAGGGGCGGTATCAATACTGGGTCAAAGGGAGACGGTATCAATACTGGGTCAAAGGGAGACGGTATCAATACTGGGTCAAAGGGAGACGGTATCAATATGGGTCAAAGGGAGACAGTATCAATACTGGGTCAAAGGGAGACAGTATCAATATTGGGTCAAAGGGAGACAGTATCAATACTGGGTCAAAGGGAGGACAGTATCAATACTGGGGCAAAGAGTGACAGTATCAATATTGGGTCAAAGGGAGACAGTATCAATTTCTGGGTCAAAGAGAGACAGTATCAATATTGGGTCAAAGGGAGACAGTATCAATACTGGGTCAAAGAGAGACAGTATCAATATTGGAGCGAAAGGAGATGGCGAAACTGGGAAGAAAGGAGACCGCGTGAATACTGAGACAAAAGCAGTGATAATACTGAGACAAAAGCAGACAGTGATAATACTGAGACAAAAGCAGACAGTGATAATACTGAGACAAAAGCAGACAGTGATAATACTGAGACAAAAGCAGACAGTGATAATACTGAGACAAAGCAGACAGTGATAATACTGAGACAAAAGCAGACAGTGATAATACTGAGACAAAAGCAGAGAGTGATTAAAAACTGGGACAAAAGCAGATAGTGAAAATACTGGGACAAAGCAGACAGTGATAATACTGAGACAAAAGCAGACAGTGATAAACTGAGACAAAGCAGACAGTGATAATACTGAGACAAAAGCAGACAGTCATAATACTGATACAAACACAGAGTGATAATTATGGGACAAAAGCAGACAGTGATAAAACTGATACAAAAGCAGTGAGCGATAATACAGGGGCAAAACAAGAGATAATAATGATACAAAAGCAGAGAGTGATAATACTGGGTCAAAAGCAGACAGTGATAATACTGAGACAAAAGCAGACAGTGATAAACTGAGACAAAAGCAGTGAGCGATAATACTGAGACAAAGCAGTGAGCGATAATACTGAGACAAAAGCAGACAGTGATAATACTGAGACAAAAGCAGACAGTGATAATACTGAGACAAAAGCAGACAGTGATAATACTGAGACAAAAGCAGACAGTGATAATACTGAGACAAAAGCAGACAGTGATAATACTAAGACAAAAGCAGACAGTGATAATACTGAGACAAAAGCAGACAGTGATAATACTGGGACAAAAGCAGACAGTGATAATACTGGGCAAAAGCAGACAGTGATAATACTGAGACAAAAGCAGACAGAGATAATACTGATACAAAAGCAGAGAGTGATAATACTGGGACAAAAGCAGACAGTGATAATACTGATACAAAAACAGACAGTGATAATACTGCGACAAAAGCAGACAGTGATAAAACCGATACAAAAGCATGTGAGCGATGATTACTGGGGCAAAAGCAGAGATAATACTGATACAAAAGCAGAGAGTGATAATACTGGGACAAAAGCAGACAGTGTAATACTGAGACAAAAGCAGAGAGTGATAATACTGGGACAAAAGCAGCAGTGATAATACTGATACAAAAGCAGAGAGTGATAATACTGGGACAAAAGCAGATAGTGAAAATACTGGGACAAAAGCAGACAGTGATAATACTGGGACAAAAGCAGACAGTGATAATACTGAGACAAAAGCAGACAGTGATAATACTGAGACAAAAGCAGACAGTGATAATACTGAGACAAAAGCAGAGAGTGTCAAAACTGGAGCAAAGGGGGATGACAATGTTGCCACCCCCTCAGCGGGGCATCAGCTGTCAACACTGGGACAAAGGGAGATGGCAACATCAGGCCAAACGAAGATGTCAACACTGGACAAAGGGAGATGGCAACATCAGGCCAAACGAAGATGTCAACGCTGGGACAAAGGGAGATAACAACATCAGGCCAAACCCAAGATGTCAGTCTCGGAACACCAGGACGTGTCAGTTCAGAGGCCAAGGGAGATACCGTGCCGGGCACAAAGGGATATAGCTTCCGGGGCCAAGGGACATAATCATTACTGGGGCCAAGGGACATTGTAACACTGGGGCCAAGGGACATTGTAACACTGGGGCCAAGGGACATTGGGGCTAAGGGACAATATCAATACTGAGGAAAAGGGACATAATACTGGGGCAAAGGGACATATCAATACTGAGGCAAAGGGACATATTACTGAGGCAAAGGGACATATTACTGAGGCAAAGGGACATATCAATACTGAGGCAAAGAAACATATCAATACTGAGGCAAAGGGACATAATACTGAGGCAAAGGGACATATCAATACTGAGGCAAAGGGACATATCAATACTGAGGCAAAGGGACATAATACTGAGGCAAAGGGACATATCAATACTGAGGCAAAGGGACATATCAATACTGAGGCAAAGGGACATAATACTGAGGCAAAGGGACATATCAATACTGAGGTAAGGGACATATCAATACTGAGGCAAAGGGACACATCAATACTGAGGCAAAGGGACATATCAATACTGAGGCAAAGAGACATATTAATACTGGGGCAAAGGGACATATCAAACTGAGGCATAAGGGACATATCAATACTGGGGCAAAGGGACATATCAATACTGAGGCAAAGGGACATATCAATACTGGGGTTTAAAGGGACATAATACTGAGGCAAAGGGACATATCAATACTGGGGCAAAGGGACATATCATACTGAGGCAAAGGGACATATCAATACTGGGGCAAAGGGACATATCAAT
>CM031600.1:5615781-5618281 GCA_018398815.1 Conus ventricosus | reverse complement strand
CGTTGCAGAAACATTTACACAACAAGTAAGAGTTTGTGTATGTGTGTGCTACTGATGCTGCGTGCGCACACATGAGTACAAGCGAGCGTGTCTGTCTCACATACATGGGTAAGCAGGGAAAAAGGTAGCAATAATTCTGAGCGCTTCTTCTGTCAACCAGAGGAATGTACTTTTTTGTGTTTAAGGGGGAACAGTGATAGCTGAACATCATCACAAGGGGTTTCTTGTTTGAATTCTAGCCCTTAAAGACCACACATATCTCATCAATACCTTATTTATGTTATCTACGTCCGTTTTCAAAAGAATTAGATTTGAATTAACCAAAAAACAAACAAACCTGAAATATAAACTACATTGCTAAATTTCATGTTAAAAAATCTGTCTCTTTTTTGTGTAGGCTAAACTATAAATACATATATGTATATATGTGCTGGGCTACGTGATTCGCCGATTTTTGTAAACTTCCTTGCCATTGGTCAGAGAAACGCTCGGGATTCACCCGCTGCCAATACAAGTATACATGCTTCGACCATGTTATTTCCGCTGCTGTCACCCTCCCACTCTATCGATTTGCCGGGAGGGAAATTAGACGGAGGGCAGTACGCAGTGCCTTTAACACCGCCTCCAGTTTTAAGCCGGCGTGTATACAGTGACACACCAAGAGAGGCGTACCCCGCCACCCGCCCCACCCACCCTGTCGTGGCGACCCACCCGGCCCGAGTCTGGCGGATTTCACGCACTGCCGTGTCTCTGCGCTTCAGCCCCCAATTCGGAAAGTCGGGTGGCGTGGACGGCGGTGTTGACAGTGGAGCCACGTTGAACGACGGAGTGGGAACAGCCAGGGGAGATGGGGGTCGCCGGGCAGGAGGGAGGGGGAGTCGAGATCAGAGGCGTTTGAGAGGGTTGTTTGACAGAGGCGCTTGAAATAGCCATACACGTCATTTGTGTCAATTGATGAACACCCATCTCCAGTTTTTGTGTGTGCTGTGATTGTTGCTGGCTGACTGAAAACAAGGTTCCAACTGCATTTCAAACACAGAACATTTGTCTCAGTAAATCAGTGGTGGTGGTGGTTCTGGAGGCTCTTAGGCAAGCTTAAAAGGATTGGAAGGTGAGCTCTTCATCTTAGTTAATTTTCGCAGTAATTGAGGTCAATATGGGACTTCGTAAGAGGTGACTGCTGCATATGTATGATTAAAGAGGCGCCACTGAACACACACAACATATGTATGATTAAAGAGGCGCCACTGAACACACACAACATATGTATAATTAAAGAGGTGCCACTGAACACACACACAACATATGTATGATTAAAGAGGCACCACTGAACACACACAACACATGTATGATTAAAGAGGCGTCACTGAACACACACACAACATATGTATGATTAAAGAGGCGCCACTGAACACACACAGCTTTGTATGATTAAAGAGGCGCCACTGAACACACACAACACATGTATGATTAAAGAGGCGCCACTGAACACACACACAACATATGTATGATTAAAGAGGCGCCACTGAACACACACAGCTTTGTATGATTAAAGAGGCGCCACTGAACACACACAACACATGTATGATTAAAGAGGCGCCACTGAACACACACACAACATATGTATGATTAAAGAGGCGCCACTGAACACACACAACATATGTATGATTAAAGAGGCGCCACTGAACACACACAACATATGTATGATTAAAGAGGCGCCACTGAACACACACAGGTTTGTATGATGAAGAGGCGCCACTGAACACACAAAGCTGTTGATTAAAGAGGCGCCACTGAACACACACAACATATGTATGATTAAAGAGGCGCCACGACCAAAACTAGTATGATTAAGGGCGCACGAACACAACAACATATGTATGATTAAAGAGGCGCCACTGAACACACAACATATGTATGATTAAAGAGGCGCCACTGAACACACACAGGTTTGTATGATTGAAGAGGCGCCACTGAACACACAAAGCTTTGTTAAAGAGGCGCCACTGAACACACACAACATATGTATGATTAAAGAGGCGCCACTGAACACACACAACATATGTATGATTAAAGTGGCGTCACTGAACACACAGACCTTTGTCTGCAGCAGCTGGGTCTGCTATGGTGAGTGGCCTCATGACGACGTGATGATGACTGCTCCCTGTTGGTTGTCGGTGCTGGGGCCGCTGCGGGGCAAAAGGTTGTTCTCGCTATTTCAAATCATGAACCTCGGAACCCCCCACTCCCTCCCCATCCCACCCCTTGCCCCCAAAATGACACGAAGCTTAGAAATGCGTGGCTATCGATCGATCGATCGAGCGAGACACTGAGAGAGAGAGAGAGAGAGAGAGAGGTTGGGAGGGGGAGGAAAGGAAGGAGAAATCGGTTCCTATATTTGCTGATATCAGCCGCACATCACTGCGTAATAAAAGTGAACAACTCAGAAGCAATCGATATCCATATTTATACTTCAGAAATTCCTCACAATTCGTCAGAA
>CM031600.1:5594786-5612281 GCA_018398815.1 Conus ventricosus | reverse complement strand
TAAATAACGACCAAGTAGGATAACTCTTAGTCCCATGATCAGATAATCACAGGCATACAACTCTAAAACGAATCCATCTTCGAGATCAAATACGCTGGTGCCAGTCTTGAATCAATGTGAATCCATGTTTGTTGATTTCGTCAGTTGTTGCTGTGTGTATGTGTTAGGTAGAAGACATATGGGCAATGTTGGAACACCCTCTTGGGGGAATGGTTCCCTGCTTACTCTGTGTCCCTGTGCTACATGTGTTAGGTAGAAGGCATATGGGCAATGTTGGAACATCCTTCTTGGGGGAATGGTTCCCTGCTTGTTCTGTGTCCCCTGTGCTACATGTGTTAGGTAGAAGGCATATGGGCAATGTTGGAACATCCTTCTTGGGGGAAATGGTTCCCTGCTTGTTCTGTGTCCCTGTGCTACATGTGTTAGGTAGAAGGCATATGGGCAATGTTGGAACATCCTTCTTGGGGGAATGGTTCCCTGCTTGTTCTGCGTCCCCTGTGCTGGAATTTCTGCCAGGCGATTTGGTGTCGTAAGCAGCATTCGTTTGGAGTTATGGGCCTGTAATTGTTATGGGACCAAGAGTTACCCTTCTTGTTTCTTATCTATGTAGAAATTCATTTCGACGAGGTGACGACCCTTATATGTCCCTTTACGATCGGCAGGGCTATGAGCATCATCAATTAACTGAATTGGCATGTGATGGCCATAGTTACTCTGGTTTTAACACTCAAATACGCCATGAGGGTTAACCAGGCATCAAATGTGTAATTATGCCTCTTGTAATATGTGCACTGTTAAAGGCACTGATCATCAGTAAGGATTAATGGACATTGTAGATAACTTTCAGCAGGCAACAGAATCCATAATCATTTAAACATACTGTTCTTCGGATTGTTAGGGTCAGAAGCAATCAAAAATTTTTATCTGGGCATCAAAACTTTACTGCTCTCGACAATTCTTTTACAATCTTGCAATAGTTCTCTTCCTTGAAATAGATGCGTAACAGGGTATTCAACTACAACTCAACACAGTACATTGTCAGGGACACAAACTATCCTTATAAAATGTACAGCGCCTACATTGTCCGATGACAGAAGTGCATCTTTCTAATAGAAATTTTTGAATTACATTCCAATAAAAAGAAAAGAGATGTACGAAACTAAGTATTAACAATGGGCATCGTTTTTAACACACTTACCCACACGCGCTTGCACTCTGGTACACACGCATACTCCCATGCTTTTGTCTTTTTTTCTTCTTTTTTTTCTCGCAAAGATTGTGGTACATATGATTTATCACGGCACACCCTTATAATTGAAATAGTAGTCGTGAATTTCGTTCATGAACAGCGCCCACTACTTAGTCTCATTCTAACCTTATATTACTATGTTGGTCAGGTAATTGTACTGCACGCGTTTTCCTCGTTGCTAAAAGAACATTGATCACTGTGAAGTATACCAATGTTTTTGCACAATGATAACTGTTATAAACAATTATGAGGACAAATAAAATATCGTGTATCGTGTATCACGTACCATATTCTAAGATGAAAACCGCTTTAGTTTTAATAATAATAATAATAATAATAATAATAATAATAATAATGAATACTTATATAGCGCCTATCCTCGGCTAGAGGCCAAGCTCTAAGCGCTTTACAATCAACACTCTTTACACAACGGGCTGCCTACCTGGGTAGTGCCGACTGAAGAGCTGCCAGCTGGCGCTTCATTCAGTCGTTTCCCGTGTCATCCATTCAGTATCGTTCAATATCGATCACTCATTTTCCTTACTTCCTTCATTCTTTCCATTTCTCACGCAGGGTGCATGCTATGTGTAACGTGTCATCCATACCAACGGCCAAACTGGCATACTCTTCCGAAAGTTGGTGATGGGATTTACGTGTGTGCAAGATGTTATGCATGCGTTCACACACGGAACCTCGTTTATAGTCTCATTCGAGGACTATGGGAAATGGAGTCAGAACCAATGTTAACTCCGAGGCAAAATCCTCCTGTACCGAAACGCCCCAGCGGAGGTTCGAAACCGCACCCCAGGATCACCAAGATTACGAGTCAGGCGCTCTACCAACTGAGCTATTCAACCGAGTTTTACCTCTTCTGTTGTATGCATTACTGCATTACTATTGTATTCATTACTTTTGTATTCATTACTATTGTGTTCATTACTATTGTGTTCATTACTGTTGTGTTCATTACTATTGTATTCATTACTTTTGGCACAGTGTTCCAGTGTACTACACCGTCAATATTTCTTTCCCAGCTGACATATGATTTTATGTCAAATATTTCTTTTTTACAAAGGAGTTATAAATTTTAAACTGTTTGCAATACTGCACAACACTTCCACAATCTCTTTTCATCGTAAACCTTCGTCATACATTTTCATGATTTTATATTACCATGAAAGATAAACACAGATTTTCGTCCATCTTTACAAAACCAAAATGCGCAAGTGGTGTTCTCCACTCCTTCCCTCTTCCTGTCACTGTATAAGACAGTAGACAGGGATATATGTATTAATATATCCCCGTTATAACACCCCTTTCCCCCTTTTACTAATTATGAACGCCACACAACAACACACACAAAAGAAAAATACAGTGCACAAACAGAAGGCTTTATTTGCATTCACACACGCACTCTCCCCCACAGAATGGCAGATGAAACATCAATACCTTTATATATTGGACACATAGGCAGTTTTCCCCACACATACACACAAAAAAAAACAACAAACAAACCCCAAAAGAATCCAACAATACTATCAATACTCGCCCATCAACACATGGCCCCTTATGCATACCCGTGCACGCATGTGCTGCACGTTTACATATAACAACCCTTCCCTCAGGAGGCACAAATACACACCTCAGCCCACCAAAGGCTAATACCCGAAGGAACAAGGGTGACTCATCACATCCCCTGGAAAACCCCAGGCTGAAATACCAAACAAGGTTGATACCTCATAAACCTGAGATGCCCACGCGATGTCTCTTTTCCAAATATAATTCTTTCTGCTAATTTTTATATGCCGGTGTCAAACCACCCGGCCCACAAAAGCTTAACCCCCAAATGTTCAACACCAATTGTTCAAGTAACCCGCACCCACTGTTGTACTTTCAATACTTCATCAGAAGTCCCTGGCGGGTACTTGACACAGGCAAAAACAAAACTTCTTCAAAAAAAAAACAAAACCACACACAAAAAAAACAACAAACGGCAACACAGCGTTTCCCGATATGGTTATGAAACCGTCGGTCTGCTTGACTGGCGCTCTCACAATGCACCGCCAAAACACAAAACCTTCACTGAAGCGCTTGATAGGAAGGAACGTTGTGACACGAAGAACGCAGTTCCCTCCCCTACCGGGCACCAACCACACCCGCGAGTCACACGCTGATGAAATACTGCAGTGGGCCCTCAGACGCTTGCCACCCTGAAGAGACAGTTGAAGAGACAGTTGCCACACCCTCGGACTGTGGAAGAGGGATGACGTCCCGACCGGAACGCATCCTGCCGGCTCCGGGTGCGTCCCCACTCCGGCAGAGAAGTGGGCAGGGATGACAGTGGGGATGGCGGTGCCAACTCCCACCACCTGAGAGGCCGACCCTCACGGATTTGCCGTGTAGGGGTACACCAAACTCGCCGGAAACAACCTTAGACAACAACAGGAACGACACACAATGGACGACACCCTCAGTCGCCGGGACACTGCCAGACAGCCAACGCCCTGGTACGTGCAGAACCCGCCGCTGAACACCAGACACCGACAGTCAAGACGCGGACGACACACTGGACGACACCCTCAGTCGCCGGGACACTGCCAGACAGCCAACGCCCTGGTACGTGCAGAACCCGCCGCTGAACACCAGACACCGACAGTCAAGACGCGGACGACACACTGGACGACACCCTCAGTCGCCGGGACACTGCCAGACAGCCAACGCCCTGGTACGTGCAGAACCCGTCGCTGAACACCGAAACACCGACCGTCTTCTCTGGTAGCCAAACCTTCAAAAGTCGGTCGAGGGCATACCAAGACTCCTGCCCCCAACAGCAGAAACAAACATGAGCACGAGGCCAACCCAACCTTCGCGGATAACGCCTCAGTTCGTACTAACTTGCAGACACACCCCGACACTCCGAGTTCACCTCGGGAAACTCAAAAGGGACAGCACTCACATTCACGGAATTCCCCATACACATCGAAGAACTCCAGTTTCACGAGCGTTAGTTTACACACGTAAACCTCACTATTCCGACGAGCTTGACACTCTCCTCCTCCCCCTCCAAGAGTTAACAGGTAAGCAAAATTCCCGGCAGGATTCACGCACTTCACGGTCACTGCCACCTGGCACTGGACGGGCCACACTCCACAATTGTCACTGAGGCGACCTGTGTCAGTTCGTGCGTGACAATACCCTTCCCCCAAGATTTAAAGTATACCTTTAAATAAAAACCTGAAGGAACGCACGAACAAGTCCTTAGTGTTACAGCATTTGAAAAATGATAAATCCTCGACCCTCTTCCTCTACTGTTTTAAGCTCTCGGCACAGAACCCTTACTCCATACGACTCAAGAAATCTGCAACCACATTCTCACGTCCGGAATTGCCTCTACTACAAACTGGAAGGGTGTGTAGTAACAACGCCCCATCGGGTTGATCCGACCACTGGGCGACTTGACCCTCTCCAAATACTGAAGTGGAGAATGGTCCGTCTGTAGAGTAAAATTCCCACCCCATAAAGGTAGGGTTCAAACTTCTGAACCGCCCATACCAGACCCAAACTTTCCCTTTTCCACGATGGAATAGTTGCGTTCAGCTGGATTGAGCTTCTTGCTGGCGCACACTACAGGATGGACTCCGTCGTCGTGTTCCTGACACAGCACAGCTCTATGCCCACTTCAGAGGCATCGGTCTTTAGAATGAACCGACGTTCCGGAACTGGTAAATGGCATACAGGCGGCGTGCAGAAACAATCTTTCAGCTTCTGGAACGCCCCCTCACACTCCGGATTCCACACCACGATGCGAGGCTTATTTCCCTTGGTCAGGTCAGAGTGAGTGGCAACGCAAATTTCAGAAAACCCTGGATGAATCGTCGGTAGAACCCTACCAAACCCGGGAAACTGCGTACCTGCTTCTTCGTAGCTGGGCGCGTAGCTGACTGAATGCGCTCCATTTTGTCTTCCTCAGGCCTGATCACTCCTCTTCCAATCCTATACCCCAGGTAGGACACCTCAGTTTTTCCCAGCTCACATTTGGAGGGCCTGGCGGTAAGACCCACACTCTCGAATGCGATCCAGAACTGCTCGCAAAAACAGACAAATGTCCTTCAGTGTCAACGGTTGACACCAACACATCGTCGATGAAGTTATCAACATCGTCGTCTCCAGTGGTTGAAGCAACTCCTCATCATCGAGTAAACACTGCTCCCGAAGTACATAGACCGAAAGGCATCTTAACCCACTGATAATGACCCTGGGGTGTTCGAGAACGCTGTCTTGGGCCGGTCGTCTTCGTCAACGGGTATCTGCCAGTATCCTTTTGACAGGTCAAGCTTACTGAAAACCCGTCGCTCACCCAGCTTTGCGAACAAGTACTCTATTTCTGGCATCGGCTCTGCGTCAAACTCAACTATTTTGTTCAATCGACGGAAGTCACACAGAACCGAATCTTTCCATCTTTCTTTTTTACCAGCACTATTGGTGAGCAGTATGGAGATACAGACTTTCAATGCCCTCCCATTCTCAGCATCATCTCCACTTCATCCCGAACACAGTCGCGTTGGGAATATGGGACTGGTTTACGGTCTCGATCGTACCGGAACACTCGACGTCAGCTTGATTTTGCATGCTTCCAACGTTGTAGACCCTGGCAAGTCTGTGAAGACATCCTGGAACTCGCCGACCAACTGCTGCAGCTGTTCCCTGAAATGACCGTCTTCAGCACCAATCACTACATCCTCTGCGGATTCTGACGCAAGCCAGTGGTACTACTGGAATTTCTTTCCCAATGGTGGGCATCGCCTCACAGAGTTCTTCGTCCTGAATCACCACGGTCGCCACTGCTGTTGGCTTCGATTCGTCCTCCGCGCTCCACAAACGATCTCAACAGGTTGGCGTGGTAGAGTTCTCCCGACCTCGAACTCGTACCTTGTAATCGGCCTCCCCCACCTTGGCAATCACTGGAAACGGTCCTTGCCAAGCCAGTTCCAACTTGTTGTGCTTGACTGGTCGCAACACCAGCACCTGGTCCCTGGTTGGATTGTGCGAGGACGGGATCTGACATCAAAATGGCGCTTATAGGTTCTTGCCGCTTTCCCTAGATTTTCCCGGGCTATGCTGCAAGTCTCGGCGATTCTGTTCCTCAAGTCGAACACATATGCACCGGCCGTCTGTACATCCATTGTCTCTGGCTTGGTCCAAAGATCACGCAGCACCTTCATTGGTCCTCTTACCCTGCGTCCGTATAACAACTCGAATGGAAGAAAAGCCGGTGCTTTGTTGGGGAACCTCCCTATACGCGAATAACAGTGCAGGCACCCAACGATCCCATTCTTCAGGCTTTTCTTGAGTCAATCTACGGAGCATCTTCTTCAAGGTACCATTGAAGCGCTCAACTAACCCATTGCATTGCGCATGGTATGGAGTAGTGCGCAGACCCTTGATGGACAATACCCGAACACCTGGCTCATCATGTTACTCGTAAACTGAGTACCCCGGTCTGTAAGAAACCGATGCGGGAATTCCTGTCCTAGACCACATGGCAAACAGTGCCTCAGCAACTGACTCAGTGGTTACCGTGCGAAGTGGAGTAGCCTCTGGATACCTCGTGGCGAAGTCCACCTGTACCAGTATATACCTGCACCCTGTTGCAGACATGGGTGCAATCGGTCCCACTATATCCACGCCTACCCTATCAAAAGGTTCTTGCATAAGGGGCATCTTGACAAGCGGCAACCGGTCTGACTCGTCCTTTATCCAAGGTACGCTGGCACCTCACACATGACTTCACATACCTGCCTATGTCACTGCACATTCCAGGCCAATAGAAGTGTGGGAATATCCTTTCCTTTGTCTTGTTTCCCCCCAAGTGTCCAGCCATAGGAATATCGTGTCCGAGAAGTTAATATGGTCTTCCTTAGAGACTTCGGCACACAAACCTGGGTTGTTGTTCCACTCTCACTCTCGTACTTACGTACCAGGACTCGGTCTTTCCACATGAAGGAGACCCTATTTCCCATGGGGATGGAACACTAACTTTTCCTCTGCAGCTCTTCTGGCACGTGCAAGGCTATCATCCTGTTCCTGCCCACGAATCAGCTCGTCTTTCGAGACAGCCATCGCTTGCTCCTTCAAAGATAACGGTTGCGCAGGCCTGTCCTGGGCTCTGACCTGAGCAGAGTCAACACAGCGACCTGAGGCTGTATCGGGTTGCTGTCACTCTCCGAAGAGTTTGTCTCCCTGATGGGGTATACTGGGACTCTCTCAGGATGGTGCTCTCCCTCACGGCGTATGTAATTCCCCACCAGCACTTCCTCAACTGGATCCTCCATCACCAGAGCCTCAACCTTCCCCTCAAAGTACGGCGTGTCCATGCACACACAGGCCACGGGTAGTGTGCTACGACACCTGGATTCAGCCAATACAACTGTCTGAGTCCTCCCTGTATAGGCATCACTTGGTACCAGCCTCGCCGCGACCACGGTCTGCGATGCTCCTGTATCTCTGATACCACTTGCCCATGATCTCCGACCCTCACCCTGCACCTCGGACTGAAAGGTTTCCTGGGGCACGCACACACAGCGCAGGGGTAGCTTCCGAGTATACTGACTCTCCAAGACATGACACATATTGGATAGCCACACTCTCAAGATTCGGACAATTTCGCTGGATGTGACCTGGTCGCTTGCATACATAACAAATCACCCCTGCCTAGGTGCCCTTTTGGGTGCAGCACTGATCGCTGGCTGAGCCTCTCTAAACTTACTCTCTCCCGCTGTCCCCTGGTCCCTTTCGCGGGAATTGCCTCGATTTTACCCCCTAGGTGCTTTGGTTTGACCTCGTGAGCGTCACTTATTACAGATGGGCCTCTTTTGCTCTCCCGCCCTATCCGTCGTGCTTCCGCTATCCGAGTTGCTTCCAAGGCCACTGCTTCAGCATTCTTAGGACAAGCTCGATGCACTTCCGTGACAAAGTCAGGAGTAAAAGTTCCATACATTTGTTCCTCGAGAATGATGTCCTTCAAGTCCTCAGCTTTGTTTTCGTCTTTCCCGGCTGCAGTACACCACAGACTAAAACAAGACTTTAAGCCGGTCTAAAAACTGCTGAAACGTTTCTCCTACCTCCTTCTTCATTCCCCTGAACTTCTTCCGGTATGCCTCAGCGTCTAAACGGAAATACTCTAGAAGCGCTTTCTTCACTTGGTCGAAACTTGCGAGATCAACGGCATTCAGTCGCAGAATGGCATCTCTCGTCTTCCCTCTCAAAAGAGCTATTAGTCTAGAGGACCACGAGGTTCTTTTCCAGCGGCACAACGTGGCAACCTGCTCGAAATGAGCCAAATACATGTCCACGTCATCAGTGTCTGTTAACGGATCAATTGCTACATGGCTTGTCGCTTCGTCTTCAGCCCTTTCTCTCGCCTCCTTCAACTCTTGCTCTTTCAATCTCAACTTTTCCTGTTTCAAGGACACGATCTCATCGCCTTTCGTTGCTTGAGATCCAGCTCTAACTTCCTTAAACTCTACGTCATCCTGGTCGACTTTCCTCCTAGCATCCGCGTCCTCTTGTCGGGTGGCCATCTCTTGGACCTCTCTGTCTTCTGGAAAGCAACCTCATCCTCTTTCTTTTGCTTCTCTGCCAAAAGGATAGCCAACCTGGCAGCTGCCTCCTCTTCCTCTCTCCTAACCTGGCGGCAGCTTCCTCTTCCTCTCTCCTAAGCCTGGCAGCAGCCTCCTCTTTCCTGGCAGCGGCTTCCTCTTCCCTCTTCTAAGCCTGGCAGCTAACATGGCTGCAGCTTCCTCTCTCCTGGTAGCTAACACGGCTAACTCCTCCTGCTCCTTCCTCTCCTTCCATGACATTTCCCGAGCCACCTGTGCCTTCCTAACGATAGCATCCTCACTTTTTTCTGCTTCCTTTGCTACATTGTCAGCAACGAACTGGGCCAATTCCACCTTACTCAATCCTAGCTCTATCCCCCAGGCGTGAGTAGTACTGAACAGCAGGACTGCTAGGCGACACAAACTTAGCAGCACCCCCCGGAGACTCTCCTAACCCAGGCTTACCAGCCGCAAAGGTACGGGACATGGGAGTATCCCCTGGCTGCCTCTCAGGAGTTGACACATCCTTCTCCTTGACAAACTCACCTGGACTTACGGGACCTTGAGACCTTAACTTGCGATCGGTTCCAGACGCCATTACCACAGACTATCAAGCCACTACCCAAGGAAACCAAACTTTTTTTTTTTTCTTTACCTTCAGAACCTCTCACAAGAGAACAATTCACTCTCTCCCAACCGTGAAACGAATATCTTGATTGTCCACAGGCTGAATAAATACAATTAGTACTTGGCAACCACAGTGTCTTTTCCAAACACCTGTCTCCCAACACCCTAGGCACGGTTAACTGCTGAGCACATTGATGACCAACATTTGAAACATTTCATTTCAACATTTCACGTCAAATATTACTGTGACCATCAATACATTCCAACACTCATAAACACATTTAATTGAAAAAGAAAGAGGAAACACAAACACACCATTCATACCTCGGTTGCACCAAACCGAGACAACACAAGACAACGTTACTATGGCAACTAAAGTTACTAGGATTGCCAAGCAACCGCGCTTCCTCCCCTACTGACAGCGCGCTCCCTCCAACCACCCACACGCTACACTTACTATTCCTATATCAAGTTCCTATCCAACTAAACACACAACAGATCCCTATATTTTTTTTTTTTTTTTTTTTTTTTTTTTTTCCTTCTTTAAACCCCAAAAAGTTATGTCCTAAATAATCCTAACTCGTACCCCGCATCTCCACCATATTGTCACTGTATAAGACAGTAGACAGGGATATATGTATTAATATATCCCCCGTTATAACCACCCCTTCCCCCTTTTACTAATTATGAAAAGCCACACAAAAACACACACAAAAGAAAATACAGTGCACAAACAGAAGGCTTTATTTGCATTCACACACGCACTCTCACCCACAGAATGGCAGATGAACATCAATACCTTTATATATTGGACACATAGGCAGTTTTCCCCACACATACACACAAAAAACAACAACAAACAAACCCCAAAAGAATCCAACAATACTATCAATACTCGACCATCAACACATGGCCCTTATGCATACCCGTGCAAAGCATGTGCTGCCGTTTACATATAACAACCCTTCCCTCAGGAGGCACAAATACACACCTCAGCCCACCAAAGGCTAATACCCGAAGGAACAAGGGTGACTCACACATCCCCTGGTAACCCCAGGCTGAAATACCAAACAAGGTTGATACCTCATAAACCTGAGATGCCCACGCGATGTCTCTTTTCCAAAATATATTCTTTCTGCTAATTTTTATATGCCGGTGTACAAACCACCCGGACACAAAAGCTTAACCCCCAAATGTTCAACACCAATTGTTCAAGTAACCCGCACCCATGTTGTACTTTCAATACTTCATCAGAAGTCCCTGGCGGGTACTTGACACAGGCAAAAACAAAACTTCTTCAAAAAAAAAAACAAAACCACACACAAAAAAAACAACAAACGGCAACACAGCGTTTCCCGATATGGTTTATGAAACCGTCGGTTCTGCTTGACGGCGCTCTCACTAATGCACCGCCAAAACACAAAACCTTCACTGAAGCGCTTGATAGGAAGAGGAACGTTGTGACACGAAAGAACGCAGTTCCTCCCTACCGGGCACCAACCACACCCGCGAGTCACACGCTGATGAAATACTGCAGTGGGCCCTCAAGACGCTTGCCACCCTGAAGAGACAGTTGAAGAGACAGTTGCCACACCCTCGGACTGTGGAAGAGGGATGACGTCCCGACCGGAACGCATCCTGCCGGCTCCGGGTGCGTCCCCACTCCGGCCCGAGAAGTGGGCAGGGATGACAGTGGGGATGGCGGTGCCAACTCCCACCACCTGAGAGGCCGACCCTCACGGATTTCCGTGTAGGGGTAAAACCAAACTCGCCGGAAACAACCTTAGACAACAACAGGAACGACACACAATGGACGACACCCTCAGTCGCCGGGACACTGCCAGACAGCCAACGCCCTGGTACGTGCAGAAAACCCCCCGCTGAACACCAGACACCGACAGTCAAGACGCGGACGACACACTGGACGACACCCTCAGTCGCCGGGACACTGCCAGACAAGCCAACGCCCTGGTACGTGCAGAACCCGCCGCTGAACACCAGACACCGACAGTCAAGACGCGGACGACACACTGGACGACACCCTCAGTCGCCGGGACACTGCCAGACAGCCAACGCCCTGGTACGTTGCAGAACCCGTCGCTGAACACCGAAAACACCGACCGTCTTCTCTGGTAGCCAAACCTTCAAAAGTCGGTCGAGGGCATACCAAGACTCCTGCCCCCAACAGCAGAAACAAACATGAGCACGAGGCCAACCCAACCTTCGCGGATAACGCCTCAGTTCGTACTAACTTGCAGACACACCCCGACACTCCGAGTTCACCTCGGAAACTCACAAGACAGCACTCACATTCACGGAATTCCCCATACACATCGAAGAACTCCAGTTTCACGAGCGTTAGTTTACACACGTAAACCTCACTATTCCGACGAGCTTGACACTCCCCCTCCCTCCCCCCTCCAAGAGTTAACAGGTAAGCAAAATTCCCGGCAGGATTTTACGCACTTCACGGTCACTGCCACCTGGCACTGGACGGGCCACACTCCACAATTGTCACTGAGGCGACCTGTGTCAGTTCGTGCGTGACACGATTCAAGATAACTGAATTTAAAGCCTTTTCCAAAGTCAGCTGAAACCAGCATCCTTGGATTTGTCCTTTTCGAGGCAATCTATCATGCAGTATATGATTATCAGTTTTGCCTTGATATCCCTGTCAAGTATGAATCCCGTTTGATCTCCGTTTTTATCAATTATGAATCCCGTTTGATCTTCATTCGTCAGTGTATGGTAACATTCTATAGGCAATGCACGGTGATCCAATTTTGTCAGTTCTTCTTCCTCTCGTCTTCCTTCTCACTTACAGTCCCGTGTCTGAGACGGACCTCGCTGTTCTCTGGAGCTTCTCGGACATGCACAACTCCGGCGTATCCTCCCTCCATATGGCCATCATCTGTCTTCCAGAGATGCTTGGGGGTGGCCAGTTCTGCAAGATGTGCTACGCCGTCTGCTTCACATGACTAAAGGGGTATGGACAATCGTCAGCTTGTGGTACATATGGTTGTTAAAACTCTGCGTGTTCTGTCCGAAGCCTGAAGATGACCTTGTCTGCTCTGGACAGATGTACGGCATCTCTTTCTGCTCTCTGTCTTCCAACACATTTTTTCAAAAATTATTTATCAGGGTCTTCTGCTTCTGAAGGGCAGCTGGTCTTTGTCTGGTCATCGGCTGTTCCCAGTTCTCAAGCTGGTAGCAATTCATTGCCCATGATGTTACAGCTGGTAGCAATTCATTTCCCATGATGTTACAGCTGGTAGCAATTCATTTCCCATGATGTTACAGCTGGTACCGATTCATTTCCCATGATGTTACAGCTGTACCAATTCATTTCCCACGATGTTACAGCTGGCACAAATTCATTTCCCACGATGTTACAGCTGGCACCAATTCATTTCCCATGATGTTACAGCTGGAAGTATCCACTCCTACGTAATCAGTCTGTCTACCACAATTTTATTTGGTAATTAAAAGATGATACTGTAAAGTTGCTGATTACAGCTTACTGCCTTATGATAAACCAGTTGTGCATCAACAATATGATACCAGTATTGCGCATCCTACGATTTCCTTTACAACCATTCGAGCACAAACATCCTCTCACAAAAACGCAAAATATATTACATAAACAAATTATAACGAGGATGAGTTTCACCGAGTTGTCAACTTGGAGAAGTTCTATTATATCTGCATATACAGCAAGGCTCGCCAGTTGCACAACTCTTATATTACAACATTCCAAGACATCTTATGCATGGGGTTTAAATCAACAACAATACTAACAATAAAGAAGAAAACACGTTAAAAATCCAACAAAGACAATCCAATGGATTGGAAGCGCGCCTGTAAGCAATCATAAACCTCATCTTCATAGAGTCTGTATCATCATACCGATATGAAAAAAGGTAACCCATACCCCCCTCTCTCTCTCTCTCTCTCTCTCTCTTTCTCTCTCCACACACACACACACACACACACACACACACACACACACACAATGCTGAACAAGTCACTTGTGGAGGAAAAGAAGATCAGGCTTACACTTTCCTTGTCATCAATACAAAGATTTGGCGAAGATCGACTGGGATGGGATGGGGTGGACGTGAGAGAGGAGGGGGAAAAGTTCAAATGGAAATCAAAACTGTAGCATTTTACAACGTAAACATTCAACCCTTTACTAACAGCATATAGGTACTACCAAAATTCGTCCTCAAAACAGAACTATTCTCATCACCTACCCTGTGTTGCCTTTCGTCAATGGAACTTGGCAAAAGTTTCAGTCTTTACTTGGCATCGAATGGACATTAACAACTACCCATAATTCTGTGGTATTCTCGCCGTCAAGGGCTCAAAGCAATCCAACGGCGTCACAAAGAAATCAGTGATAGGCAAAAAAGCAAAATGAGAAGAAACAGTAATGAAATAAGTTAAATAAAAGAAATCAATAAGTACAGTATACAGATATATAGAAATATGGTGGAATCTTTGAGCCTACACTTGATGATCCATTTAAGGATCAAGTATGGCCAAAAGGTGTCAACAGTCAGTGTTCAGCTCTGTTGTTTGATAACCTAGGTATTGTAAGTCACGTTTAAGTCATTGATAGCAGCTAAGATTTGCGCAGAATGGCAATTGCTTGACACACACACACATACAGAGAGAGAGAGAGAGAGAGAGAGAGAGAGGAGGAGAGAGAGTGAAGAGGAGAGAGAGAGAAGAGAGAGGAGAGGAGAGAGAGAGAGAGAGAGAGATTGGAAGCAAACCTTATACCAGTCAGAGTCATACCGGATCTTGAAATCACAGGTATGATTATGTGTCAGGTACGCTCTCTTACGGACAAAATCGTATCTTTTCAAGAAGGAAAGTATTACAGCACACCTATGCTTGCTCCATGAAGTGTGAAAAGAGACTGTTGTCTACAAAGCCGCATAACCGTCTGAAGTGTGTGAATCTCATTTTCCATGACGACTGTGACAAACAGAACAGCCGTATCAGCATGGCACGAACCCTCTTCATGACCTTACTCTAACACTATGGTCAGACTTCTGTCCTATCAGCATGGAACGAATCCTCTTGACGGACCTTACTCTAACAGTATGGTCAGACTTATGTCCTATCAGCATGGCACGAACCTCTTGATGACCTTACTCTAACAGTGTGGTCAGACCTTCTGTCCTATCAGCATGGAACGAACCCTCTTCATGATCTTACTCTAACACTATGGTCAGACTTCTGTCCTATCAGCATGGCACGAAACCTCTTGATGACCTTACTCTAACAGTGTGGTCAGACTTCTGTCCTATCTGCATGGCACGAACCCTCTTCATGACCTTACTCTAACACTATGGTCAGACTTCTGTCCTATCAGCTGCAGGCGAATCCTCTTGATGACCTTACTCTAACAGTGTGGTCAGACTTCTGTCCTATCAGCATGGCACGAACCCTCTTGATGACCTTACTCTAACAGTGTGGTCAGACTTCTGTCCTATCAGCATGGCACGAACCCTCTTCATGACCTTACTCTAACACTATGGTCAGACTTCTGTCCTATCAGCATGCACGAACCCTCTTCATGACCTTATAACAGTATGGTCAGACTTCTGTCCTATCAGCTGCAGGCGAACCCTCTTATGACCTTACTCTAACACTATGTCAGACGTCTGTCCTATCAGCTGCAGGCGAACCCTCTTGATGACCTTACTCTAACAGTATGTCAGACTTCTGTCCTATCAGCATGGCACGAACCCTCTTCATGACCTTACTCTAACAGTGTGGTCAGACTTCTGTCCTATCAGCATGGCACGAACCCTCTTCATGATCTTACTCTAACACTATGGTCAGACTTCTGTCCTATCAGCATGGCACGAACCCTCTTCATGACCTTACTCTAACACTATGGTCAGACTTCTGTCCTATCAGCATGGCACGAACCCTCTTGATGACCTTACTCTAACAGTATGGCCAGACTTCTGTCCTATCAGCATGGAACGAACCCTCTTCATGATCTTACTCTAACAGTATGGTCAGACTTCTGTCCTATCAGCATGGCACGAAACCCTCTTCATGATCTTACTCTAACAGTGTGGCCAGACTTCTGTCATGTCAGCTCCAGGCTCTTACGATCAAAGCTGTGCCCGGGCCACAGCGTGTGTGGCGTTGGGTGAAACTGTTCATGTTTATCATGAAGATACATTCAGAAATAGGAATAAGGACCTGGTCCACCTCAGTTACCTCGTCTGTTTAGATTATGCGAGCAGAGTTTTTAGCTTTAGTTTGCTGAAAGCTCAGCTGACCAGCCAAAGTGGGCTCTTTGGGAGCTGTCTCACATTGAAAAAAAAGGAGAAAATTTCACTTTCGTCGTGAAAAACAAAACAAAACAACCAACCCAAAACATATGGTTAGTGTATACAACAATGCATAGCCTTGAAATCTTGGTATCCATTAGGGGAAAAAACTAGGCCGTGCCCTGTGCATTAAGCCACTCTGCAATCAGATCAAAAAAAAACATTATATTGAGTCGTTGAAGAAAAGTCAATGAATCGAAAATGACGTAGAAACGCCACAAAATTGCACTGCCGAATGGACAGCTATTGCCCGTTCCAGTGGTTTTAAAACCCTCACAACCATGTCACCCATGGACAACTACTGACCGTTCCAGTGGTTAAACCTCACTACCATGTCACCCATGGACAACTACTGACCGTTCCCGTGGTTAAACCCTCACTACCATGTCACCCATGGACAACTACTGACCGTTCCAGTGGTTTTAAACCCTCACTACCATGTCACCAATGGACAACTACTGACCGTTCCAGTGGTTTAAACCCTCACTACCATGTCACCCATGGACAACTACTGACCGTTCCAGTGGTTAAACCCTCACTACCATGTCACCCATGGACAACTACTGACCGTTCCAGTGGTTAAACCTCACTACCATGTCACCCATGGACAACTACTGACCGTTCCAGTGGTTAAACCCTCACTACCATGTCACCCATGGACAACTACTGACCGTTCCAGTGGTTTAAAACCCTCACTACCATGTCACCAATGGACAACTACTGACCGTTTCCAGTGGTTAAACCCTCACTACAAAAGTCACCAATGGACAACTATTGCCCGTTCCAGTGGTTTAAACCTCACTACCATGTCACCAATGGGACAACTATTGCCCGTTCCAGTGGTTTTAAACCCTCACTACCATGTAACCAATGGACAGCTATTGCCCCTTCCAGTGGTTAAACCCTCACTACCATGTCACCAATGGACAACTACTGACCTTTCCAGTGGTTAAACCCTCACTACCAAGTCACCAATGGACAGCTATTGCCCGTTCCCGTGGTTAAACCCTCACTACCAAATCACCAATGGACAGCTATTGCCCGTTCCAGTGGTTAAACTCTCACTACCATGTCACCAATGGACAGCTATTGCCCGTTCCAGTAGTTAAACTCTCACTACCAAGCACCAATGGACAGCTATTGCCCGTTCCAGTGGTCAAACTCTCATACCATGTCACCAATGGACAGCTATTGCCCGTTCCAGTGGTTAAACTCTCACTACCAAGTCGCCAGTTTACAAAAAAGCAAACACAAGAGGAAAAATAAAAATTTTTGAAAAAATTGTAGGGGAATGAATCACAAATGCCACGGTGATGACGCTTAAAAGCAAAACAACCCAAGCAAGGTAAAAAACGAGGCAAGCATTTCCGCCGTGTGGATTTCTGCATGGTGTCTGTACCCTGGATGACATCTAGCCGGGGTAAACGCTAACGTGGGTTTTGCCATCCCATCCAAATATGATACTTATCAGAGGTGATTATGCACATTCGCATCTATTTTGTACTCAGGGGATCATCACGTCCTTCTCACGTTAGTAATTTACCTTTTTTTTTAAGCGTGTACATTAAATACAATGTTAGTAGTTGTGGCGTGTCTGTGGCAACAAGAAAATAGAATTTTCAGCACGCTATAATTCAGGTGTGTGTGTGTGTTGTTGTTTGG
>CM031600.1:5570574-5584961 GCA_018398815.1 Conus ventricosus | reverse complement strand
TGGGGGGGAAAAAAAAAGGGAGGGGGGGGGGGGGGGGGGGGGGGGGGCCAAATCTAGCCTTTCTTCGTCCTTCACTCCCATCTTTAACCGATAAGAAGAAGTTTCCCGTTAGTCATTTTCCAGTGCAGTCTCCCAGAAAACGTCATTAATATAGATGGGTGGTGGCATTTTATCATTCAGGCGGCTTGGCCACGAAGTAGTAGTATAGGAACGGAATTTTCGTGTGTGTGTGTGGAGGGTCAAACTTAAGCGGAATGTCAATGTGGAAATAGTGTACCCACAAATAAAACTGTCTCTCCTTTCTTCTTCCTCTTTCAGTAATGTTCAGATCCGTAGTAAAGAAACGTATACATCACACACACACGCACAAAAATACCCCCCCCCCCCTTTTAACGCACCCCCCTTCATTTTAGATTAACGGGGTACATTTGATCTGATTTTCGTGGCTCCTTGGCTTGCTCGGAGTTATCAGGCAGAAATAGTTTTCTTTCTGTTCATTGTGGTGCCTTGAACTCCTCTTCACAGGTATAAAATTCACTCTGATCGTTTTCAAATAAAACGAGGTAACTGTTTGTTTTAAGAAAGTACCAAAGCTCAAATGGTCTAAAACCAAGTTTAGGCTGTTTAGGAATGTACAAAGATTAAGAACTCAATCATAGTTATGTTTTCACCATACGGACTACAACATATATATATATATATATAAAATATATATATATATATATATATATATCGTGTCTATCTGATTGACCGACTGACTGGCTGCTCGTCGTCTCATGATATACATATATCTATCCATCTCTGGCAGAGGCGTAAAACGACACGTGGTGGTGACAGATGTCACGATAGTTCCCTTCCGGGAGGGTGAAGAGCAGAGAGAAAGCGGAGGGTGGGGTGGGGGTGGGAAGCGCACGGTGCGAGAAAAGGGGATTAAGAGGGACTGGCTTGGTGGGCTTAACGAAGCGAAACGAGCTGTTTTCTGTGTGTGTGTGTGGTACGCGCGAATGCAGCTCGCATGGCTTGGCAAGGGAAACAACACACTGGTTCATGCCTTTGAGGGGGGACTAGTGTCAATAGGCTGGCGTTGTTGGTTTTTTTCCCGAAAGGAAAGAACCCCCCCCCACACCCACTCACCCTCTTCCAACTCCCTTACCCTTCCACCCCCCCTCCCCCGCCCCTCTCCTTTCTTCCCTTTTGTTTTGAAAGATTGTAAACTATCCACCCAGGACGCAGTGCATGATGATGCAGTTTCTCACCAGTATTAGCAGAGAACCTTTGTTTAAATACGCCATGAATATAGTTTTTCATGTAATATTAGTAATGTACTAGGATCGAAATCTTAAATTGATTCTGGCGCATGCGATCGAGGCCATTTCCTAACAGTATTACCACCATAGCTGTTTCCTTGGCCGTCAGTAATAGTCGTTTCTTTTGACAGCTGGGACTGGTGTCAAAAATGATCGAAGTTATGATTTTTACATCTAGATTTCATCGTGTCCCTCAAACTTCTTTTAATCACATAAACGGACTGAGATCGTGTGAAAATTACATTGAAGGAGTGGAATTAGTCCTTTCTTTCCATGAAAATTACTCATGAAGAAGAAGATAACAGTTTAACAGACTTTTTGACACCAGCAGTTCACCGTACATACCCGAACTGTTGACCTGGAATTCGAGGCAGCAGAGCGCTAACAGGACTCGTGCACATAGCTTAAACAATCCCCGTCATCCTCCCCCCCCCCCCCCCCCCCCCCCTCCCGGGCCTCCACCCCCTTCCTTCCCCACCCCCAACACCCTCTTCCTCAGGTTCACCCATCAACACTTCAAAACGAACCCCCAAAAAACAACAAAAAAGAAGAAATGAAGAAAAAAATAAAGAAAGAAAAGAAAAGAAAAAGAAAACACCCATTAAGTCAGCCCTTCAGAAACAAAAAAGAAACTTCGTCAGTCCTTACCATTTCTCGGGGTGGGAAGGGGGGTGGAAGGGGAGAGGGGGGGGGGGAGAACGTCAAGAAAAACATCCATATCCACTTGACATTCTATACTATGATTCAAGAATGCGTCTTCTGTGACGCAGATCACAGCCAGACAAAAGCTTGTTTCTGTTTTGGTTGGTTGGTTGGTTACTTGATTTTTTTTTTTTTAATGAGAGGAAGAGGAGTCAGGAACAGGAAGGGTGGGTGGGGTGTTTCAGTGGGTGGTTAATGGTAAGGAGGGTGAAGGGGGGGTGGGGGGGGGTGACAGGGAGAGGGTGCTCCTAAGGCACGCAATCTCCAAGGACAAGTATACGTTACAGTATAGAGGGCAAGAAGATCTATTTCCAAGCTAAATCTCGAGGACGACGCTCATGTTCGGAAATGTGTGTGTCTGTGTGACCAACGAGTTGCATTTTAATTTAGAGCGAATGATGGAACTGAACCGCTGCTTATGTTTTATTGGACTTGTTTATTTTTGTACCGCCAGTCACATACAGCAAGTGTACAAGGGGCATGAGCGACGTTCTCTCCCTTTAAGCATTACACACACTAATTTGTTTGCCCCATCTCTGATGTTTTCCATAGCGCGTCTATTGAATTGTATAATAGATAGCCATATTACGAAAATGGATAACTAGATTTCAGTTAATGAAGGAATATTTGCGTGTAAGTTCATCAATTCTACAAGACAGCAGTCCAGTATGGATTTATCGTCAACAACGTTCAATGTTCACATCATGTGACAACAGTAGTGATAAGAATTACAAGCATATTGTTTGCAGTATAAAACCAGAGACGTTTCTTCGGTCAGATAGTCCATAAAAGAAATATTTTAGCAAAGGATATCAAAACGGTGTAAAAATATAGTGTGTGTGAAATCTTTCATTATAAACTACGGTTAAAAGAGCAAGCAGTTCAGTGTTCATCAATGAACACTTAGCCAGGGACGTATTCCAACATTTGTTTCCTCATCATTATCAGAGAACGCGACCACTGAACACACACGTGCACACAAGCGCCGCATTCATAGTCCTCGTTTAACAAGCACATGCAAGAGATTTAAGACAGATAAGCCTCTCTCTGTCTCTGTCTCTGTCTGTCTCTGTCTCTGTGTCTCTGTGTCTCTCTGTCTGTCTGTCTGTCTGTCTCTCTCTCTCTCTCTCTCTCTCTCTCTCTCTCTCTCTCTCTCTCTCTCTCCTCTCTCTCTCTCCTCTCTCTCTCTCTCTCTCTCTCTCTCAAGCACGTACCATAGCAAGTTGCGCGCTCGCGCTGTTCATGCCGTAATTCAGCTGTGCTGGGGATGACCTGGTGACCTGTTCTGAAATTACAGAGCAGGCGTTTTGCGGAGTTCGTGATACTGTCATCGTTCACGTTTATGCCATGCGGTTTGCGCGCTCTCTCTCTCTCTCTCTCTCTCTCTCTCTCTCTCTCCTCTCTCTCTCTCCTCTCTCTCCTCTCTCTCTCACACATCTCACATCAACACACTACAAGTGCGCGCCGCCCACACACACACCAGACCACCACTGAATACAGACACACGCGACATACGCACACATTTATAACAGGCTTGCCATCTCTCTCTCTCTCTCTCTCTCTCTCTCTCTCTCTCTCTCATCTCTCTCTCTCTCCTCTCTCTCACATCTACTCACATCTCTCATCACTCAACACACACACACACCACAACAACACCACACACACACAACCATGTAAAAAGGCTTCCAGTCTCTCTCTCTCTCCTCTCTCTCTCTCTTCTCTCTCCACTTCCTCTCTCTCTCCTCACGCACTCACTACTTAAACTCCTCTCTCTCTCTCTCTCTCTCTCCTCTCTCCTCCTCTTCTCTCTACTCTCTCTCTCTCTCCTCTCTCTCTTTCACTACGCTCATCTATCACTTCACACGCACACACACACACACACACAACACACACACACACACACACACACACACACACACACACACACACACACACACACGCCCGCGCGCGCGCGCAAGGGCACACGCACACGCACACTGTCAACCTCGGTGATGTCGATGGAGGAAGGACTAGCGCACAGCCCAAACACACTCACAGCTTGCTTACAATCTCATTCATATATCATGCATTCGTCACATCAAACCACTAGTAAAGTCTATAACTTTACTACACATGATCATAGAACGAAACATCAATGCATATGGAATCAAACAAAATAAAACATTCTCTTTCCTGAACTTCACAAAATCATTTATCTAAAACATCATTAACTAACCCGGGTATAAATAGATTTCTACTTTACCTGGCCAGGTGATCTTAACTATTCACGAATCACTGTCTTTTACTTTTCCTTTTTTTTTCTTCTTTTCACTGTCACTTTCACAACACGACACACTGCTGGCACTGGTCAAGTTAGACTGCTGGCACCGGTCAGGCTGACTGCTGGCACTGGTCAGGTTAGACCGCTGGCGTTGGTCAGGTTGGACTGCCGATGAAAGTGGCGCTGGCCAAGTATGAGGTCGAACCCCCGTTCAGATGGAACAGTGACTATCAACATCGATCTGTTCTCCTTTCTTTCTTCCTGCATTAACGCATTGCACTCTCTCTCTCTCTCCTAGTCTGCTCTATTAAATGGACATGGTTGCTTTTCTTTTCCTTTTCTTTTCTTTCTTTTTTCTCTTCATTAGTTAGCAACTCTCTCTTTCCACATCTCTCTTTAGTTCCTCCTCTGCAGACTATCTATGGTGCTAAATGCTACAAACTTGGTTCTCTCCTCTCTCCTCATCTCTCTCTCTGCCCTCTCTCCTGCAGAGCTTACACTCAGAACCTCTCTCTCTCTCTTGTCTCTCTGTTCGTTCCCCTTCTCTCTCACTCACGCATTACTTTATGCCCTAACTCCGTGTCCAAGGGCCAGTACCATTGGTCAGTATTTTTACCACCTCGTACCCGAAGTTATCTCCCTCTAATTCCATTGGATATTCAAATCATGACAGTCACGCCTACACGCCTTACTCTCTGTGGTGGTCAATTGGTCATTTAATTGATTAGCTTGATTTCCCCCCTCACCACACACTACCTTCTCCCTCTCCCTTTCCGGCGTCGTCGACCTAATGGTGGCATTGGTCGTAAATTGGCTAGATCAGTCTGGCCCAGACCTGTTGAGACGTTGTCAGCCACTCCGACTGTCTACATGGCCGATGCTGTCTCCATGGAAGATTAGGATTAGCCTCTCGCTGTGCTCAAATTGGCCGGATGAGTCTGATCCGGACGTCGAGACTCGTTTGACCAGACATCGAGGCGTCGGTCAGCTACTTAGTCCGTCTGGCTGGACAGACCGTCTCCGTGGAGCCTCTCCCCTATGCTTAATTGGCTGGATCCGACACATGGGCCGTCTGCCTGACGCCCAGGATATTTGAGTTAGAGCTTATGTCCAACCAACTTGGCTGGCGACAGACCACGACTTTGGTTGTGTTTATTTTTGACCGTGACACACATGCACACGCACACGCGCATGCACACGCACACGCACACGCACACGCACACACACACACACACTGTGGATGATACACATATACATCTTTCATTGATGGACCCGACCGAAAGTCACACTGTAAAAAAGACGTTCACGCTCACCACAACCCATTAACGTAAAAAAAAAAAAAGACAAAGACCCATACGGGGAAATGATTACCCTAGTAATCCCACTCTCTTGTCAAGGTCACCGAATGAGTTTCCCTCCCATCCACCACCCATCCGCTATCCTCACCACACTCCCTCCCATCCACCACCCACCCATCCGCTATCCTCACCACACTCCCTCCCATCCACCACCCACCCATCCGCTATCCTCACCACACTCCTCCCATCCACCACCCCACCATCCGCTATCCTCACCACACTCCCTCCCATCCACCACCCACCCATCCGCGATCCTCACCACACTCCCTCCCATCCACCACCCACCCATTCGCGATCCTCACCACACTCCCTCCCATCCACCACCACACCATCCGCTATCCTCACCACACTCCTCCCATCCACCACCCATCTGCTATCCTCACCACACTCCCTCCCATCCACCACCCACCCATCCGCTATCCTCACCACACTCCCTCCCATCCACCACCCATCCGCTATCCTCGCCACACTCCCTCCCATCCACCACCCATCTGCTATCCTCACCACACTCCCTCCCATCCACCACCCACCCATCCGCTATCCTCGCCACACTCCCTCCCATCCACCACCCATCCGCTATCCTCACCACACTCCCTCCCATCCACACCCACCCATCTCCTATCACCACACTCCCTCCCATCCACCACCCACCCATCCGCTATCCTCACCACACTCCCTCCCATCCACCACCCACCCATCCGCTATCACCACACTCCCTCCCACCCACTACCCACCCATCCGCTATCCTCACCACACTCCCTCCCATCCACCACCCATCTGCTATCACCACACTCCCTCCCACCCACTACCCACCCATCCGCTATCCTCACCACACTCCCTCCCATCCACCACCCATCTGCTATCACCACACTCCCTCCCATCCACCACCCACCCATCTGCTATCCTCACCACACTCCCTCCCATCCACCACCCACCCATCTGCTATCACCACACTCCCTCCCATCCACCACCCACCCATCGGCTATCCTCACCACACTCCCTCCCATCCACCACCCACCCATCCGCTATCACCACACTCCCTCCCATCCACCACCCACCCATCTGCTATCCTCACCACACTCCCTCCCATCCACCACCCACCCATCTGCTGTCCTCACCACACTCCCTCCCATCCACCACACACCCATCCGCTATCACCACACTCCCTCCCATCCACCACCCATCCATCCGCTGTCCTCACCACACTCCCTCCCATCCACCACCAACCCATCTGCTAACATCACCACACTCCCTCCCATCCACCACCCACCCATTCGCGATCCTCACCACACTCCCTCCCATCCACCACCCACCCATCCGCTATCCTCACCACACTCCCTCCCATCCACCACCCATCTGCTATCCTCACCACACTCCCTCCCATCCACCACCCATCCATCTTCTATCCTCACCACACTCCCTCCCATCCACCACCCACCCATCCGCTATCCTCACCACACTCCCTCCCATCCACCACCCATCCGCTGTCCTCACCACACTCCCTCCCATCCACCACCCACCCATCCGCTGTCCTCACCACACTCCCTCCCATCCACCACCCACCCATCTGCTATCCTCACCACACTCCCTCCCATCCACCACCCACCCATCTGCTATCCTCACCACACTCCCTCCCATCCACCACCCACCCATCCGCTATCCTCACCACACTCCCTCCCATCCACCACCCACCCATCCGCTATCCTCACCACACTCCCTCCCATCCACCACCCATCCGCTGTCCTCACCACACTCCCTCCCATCCACCACCCACCCATCCGCTGTCCTCACCACACTCCCTCCCATCCACCACCCATCCGCTGTCCTCACCACACTCCCTCCCATCCACCACCCACCCATCCGCTGTCCTCACCACACTCCCTCCCATCCACCACCCACCATCCGCTATCCTCACCACACTCCCTCCCATCCACCACCCACCCATCCGCTATCCTCACCACACTCCCTCCCATCCACCACCCACCCATCCGCTATCCTCACCACACTCCCATCCACCACCCACCCATCCGCTATCCTCACCACACTCCCTCCCATCCACCACCCACCCATCCGCTATCCTCACCACACTCCCTCCCATCCACCACCCACCCATCCGCTATCCTCACCACACTCCCTCCCATCCACCACCCACCCATCCGCTATCCTCACCACACTCCCTCCCATCCACCACCCACCCATCCGCTATCCTCACCACACTCCCTCCCATCCACCACCCACCCATCCGCTATCCTCACCACACTCCCTCCCATCCACCACCCATCCCGTATCCTCTACACTCCTCCATCACCCACCCCCTATCCCAAACTCCTATCCACCACCCACCCATCCGCTATCCTCACCACACTCCCTCCCATCCACCACCCACCCATCCGCTATCCTCACCACACTCCCTCCCATCCACCACCCACCCATCCGCATCCTCACCACACTCCCTCCCATCCACCACCCACCCATCCGCGATCCTCACCACACTCCCTCCCATCCACCCACCCACCCATCGCGATCCTCACCACACTCCCTCCCATCCACCACCCACCCATCCGCTATCCTCGCCACACTCCCATCCACCACCCATCCATCCGTATCCTCACCACACTCCCATCCACCACCCATCCGCTGTCCTCACCACACTCCCTCCCATCCACCACCCACCCATCCGTATCCCACCACCACCCTCCCATCCACCACCCATCCCTCCTATCCTCACCACACTCCTCCCATCCACCACCCACCATCCGCTATCACCACACTCCCCTCCATCCACCACCCACCCATCCGCTATCCTCACCACACTCCCTCCCATCCACCACCCATCCATCCGCTATCCTCACCACACTCCCTCCCATCCACCACCCACCCTCCGCTATCCTCACCACACTCCCTCCCATCCACCACCCACCCATCCGCTATCCTCACCACACTCCCTCCCATCCACCACCCATCTGCTATCCTCACCACACTCCCTCCCATCCACCACCCACCCATCCGCTATCCTCACCACATCCTCCCATCCACCACCCACCATCCGCTATCCTCACCACACTCCTCCATCCACCACCCACCCATCCGCTATCCTCACCACTCTCCCATCCACCACCCATCCATCCGCTATCCTCACCACACTCCCATCCACCACCCATCCGCTGTCCTCACCACACTCCCTCCCATCCACCACCCACCCATCCGCTATCCTCACCACACTCCTCCCATCCACCACCCATCCATCTCTATCCTCACCACACTCCCTCCCATCCACCACCCACCCATCCGCTATCACCACACTCCCTCCCATCCACCACCCACCCATCCGCTATCCTCACCACACTCCCTCCCATCCACCACCCACCCATCCGCTATCCTCACCACACTCCCTCCCATCCACCACCCACCCATCCCTACCCATCCACCACACCCCTCCCATCCACCACCCACCCATCCGCTATCCTCACCACACTCCCTCCCATCCACCACCCCATCTGCTATCCTCACCACACTCCCTCCCATCCACCACCCACCCATCGATATCCTCGCCACACTCCTCCCATCCACCACCCACCCATCCGCTATCCTCACCACACTCCCTCCCATCCACCACCCACCGATCTGCTATCCTCACCACACTCCCTCCCATCCACCACCCACCCATCTATCCTCACCACACTCCCTCCCATCCACCACCCACCCATCCGCTATCCTCACCACACTCCCTCCCATCCACCACCCACCCATCCGCTATCCTCACCACACTCCCTCCCATCCACACACCCACCCATCCGCGATCCTCACCACACTCCCTCCCCATCCACCACCCACCCATCCGCTATCCTCACCACACTCCTCCCATCCACCACCCACCCATCCGCTATCCTCACCACACTCCCTCCCATCACACCACCCATCCACTTCTATCCTCACCACACCTCCCTCCCATCCACCACCCACCCTCCGCTATCACCACCACACTCCCTCCCATCCACCACCCACCCTTCCGCTATCCTCACCACACTCCCGTCCCATCCACCACCCACCCATCCGCTATCCTCACCACACTCCCTCCCATCCACCACCCACCCATCCGCTATCCTCACCACACCTCCCTCCACACCACCACCCATCTGCTATCCTCACCACACTCCCTCCCATCCACCACCCACCCATCCGCTATCCTCACCACACTCCTCCCATCCACCACCCACCCATCCGCTGTCCTCACCACACTCCCTCCCATCCACCACCCACCGATCTGCTATCCTCACCACACTCCCTCCCATCCACCACCCACCCATCCGCTATCCTCACCACACTCCCTCCCATCCACCACCCACCCATCCGCTATCACCACACTCCCATCCACCACCCACCCATCCGCTAACTCCTCACCACACCACATCCTCCCATCCCATCCACCACCCACCCATCGGCTATCCTCGCCACACTCCCTCCCATCCACCACCCACCCATCCGCTATCCTCACCACACTCCCTCCCATCCACCACCCACCATCTGCTACCACACCACACTCCCTCCCATCCACCACCCACCCATCCGCTATCACCACACTCCCTCCCATCCACCACCCACCCATTTGCTATCCTCACCACACTCCCTCCCATCCACCACCCACCCATCCGCTATCCTCACCACACTCCCTCCCATCCACCACCCACCCATCTGCTATCCTCACACACTCCCCCCATCCACCACCCATCCGCTATCCTCACCACACTCCCTCCCATCCACCACCCACCCATCCGCTATCCTCACCACACTCCCTCCCATCCACCACCCATCCGCTATCCTCACCACACTCCCTCCACCCATCCACCACCCACCCATCCGCTATCCTCGCCACACTCCCTCCCATCCACCACCCATCCATCCTGCTATCCTCACCACACTCCCTCCCATCCACCACCTACCTATCCGCTATCACCACACTCCCTCCCATCCACCACCCACCCATCCGCTATCCTCACCACACTCCCTCCCATCCACCACCCACCAACCGCTATCCTCACCACACTCCCTCCATCCACCACCCACCCATCCGCTATCCTCACCACACTCCCTCCCATCCACCGCCCATCTGCTATCCTCACCACACTCCCCCCATCCACCACCCACCCATCTGCTATCCTCACCACACTCCCTCCCATCCACCACCCACCCATCGCTATCCTCACCACACTCCCTCCAATCCACCACCCACCCACCTGCTATCCTCACCACACTCCCTCCCATCCACCACCCACCCATCTGCTATCCTCACCACACTCCCTCCCATCCACCACCCACCCATCGGCTATCCTCACCACACTCCCTCCCATCCACCACCCACCCATCGCTATCCTCACCACACTCCCTCCCATCCACCACCCACCCATCCGCTATCCTCACCACACTCCCTCCCATCCACCACCCATCCGCTAGTCCTCACCACACTCCCTCCCATCCACCACCACCCATCCGCTATCCTCACCACACTCCCTCCCATCCACCACCCATCTGCTATCCTCACCACACTCCCTCCCATCCACCACCCAGCCATCTGCTATCCTCACCACACTCCCTCCCATCCACCACCCACCCATCCGCTATCCTCACCACACTCCCTCCCATCCACCACCCATCCGCTGTCCTCACCACACTCCCTCCCATCCACCACCCACCCATCCGCTATCCTCACCACATTCCCTCCCATCCACCACCCACCCATCCGCTATCCTCACCACACTCCCTCCCATCCACCACCCATCGCTATCCTCACCACACTCCCTCCCATCCACCACCCACCCATCTGCTATCCTCACCACACTCCCTCCCATCCACCACCCACCCATCTGCTATCCTCGCCACACTCCCTCCCATCCACCACCCACCCATCCGCTATCCTCACCACACTCCCTCCCATCCACCACCCATCCATCCGCTATCACCACACTCCCTCCCATCCACCACCCACCCATCCGCTATCCTCACCACACTCCCATCACACCCACCCATCGCTATCCTCACCACACTCCCTCCCATCCACCACCCACCCATCCGCTATCCTCACCACACTCCCTCCCATCCACCACCCATCCATCCGCTATCACCACACTCCCTCCCATCCACCACCCACCCATCCGCGATCCTCACCACACTCCCTCCCATCCACCACCCACCCATCCGCTATCCTCACCACACTCCCTCCCATCCACCACCCACCCATCCGCTGTCCTCACCACACTCCCTCCCATCCACCACCCACCCATCCGCTATCCTCACCACACTCCCTCCCATCCACCACCCATCCGCTGTCCTCACCACACTCCCTCCCATCCACCACCCACCCATCCGCTATCCTCACCACACTCCCTCCATCCACCACCACCCCATCCGCTATCCTCACCACACTCCTCCCATCCACCACCCACGCCATCCGCTTCTCACACACTCCCTCCATCCACCACCCATCCATCCGCTATCCTCACCACACTCCCTCCATCCACCACCCACCCATCCGCTATCACCACACTCCCTCCATCCACCACCCACCCATCCGCTATCCTCACCACACTCCTCCCATCACCACCCATCCATCCGCTATCCTCACCACACTCCCTCCTAAGAAATAAAATAGTGTCCTCAATTTTTTTTTTGTCTTATGTCACCTTGAACCAAAGGTGTGTGTGCGCGTTGTGTAGTAGAAGTATACTTTAGTTTTCGTCTGTTCACATCTGTGATATTGGACGACGAGAGAGAGAGAGAGAGAAGAGAGAAGAGAGAGAGAGAGAGAATGAGAGGCATAATGTCTATGACTATGCAAGTATATGCACAATGTGGTTATCTAAGTGCATATAAATGTGCCCCTTTACATCCCTACAACATACCTGGAAATAGTCTTACAGTAAATGCTTAATTGGACTAAACTGCGCGCGCGTGTGTCTGTGTGTCTGTGTGTCTGCGCGCGTTGCGTGTGGCTGTGTGCGTGTGTGCGTGTGCGTGTGTGTGTGTGTGTGTGTGTGTGTGTGTGTGTGTGTGTGTGTTGGTGTTGTTGTTGTTGTTGTTGTTGCTGTTTCTTGTTGTTTTTTTAATTATGTGATGTTGAACCAAAGTATGTCAAATGCTGTTCGTGTCAAGTAAGTCCCCTACAGATTGTATCAATGCACACTGTGTGGGTCCATTCTTCTGCTATGGTGGTAATCTGCCCTGTCAGCCCACCGAGAATCTCTGTAGGGATGCCGGGGGCTCTTTCAATGCAATTAGCGCCCCCCCCCCCCCCCCCCAATTCCCTCCCCCCCCCTCCCCCTGTAAAGTGTGTGTTAGTAACTTCCTCTTTTCCCTCTTTCATTCTGCCCCCCCCCCCCCCCCCCCCTCCCCTCCCCATTTTTTCTTCTCTTTACTGTCGTCTACTGTTTTTCTGCATTTGTGGACTATTCCCCTGTCAACGTGGTGGGAACTGTTTAACATTAATAACATCGGGGTTTAAGCGAATAACCGCTGGACATTATTAGAAAACATGTCCTCTCTGATCTTTTGGCCCTAAACACAACGTACATTATCTTGCTTGTTTTGAAGATTTAGCGGATTTTAATCGAAGAAAATAAAGGAGAGATCAGGTTGTTTGAAGTTCGTTTTTTAATCTTCTTTTTGTTGATATCTTCATGTGTGTCCGAATACGCCATTCTATAAAGTTCATGCCCGTTGACGGTAATAATCGACTGTTCATGTCACCTGGCTGTGGCTCATTTTATTGAACACAGCGAGCGGTGTGTTTGTGCAGGGGGAATAATCGGCCTTGGAATGGAGCTGAAGGGCTGTTTGTTGAGCTATTTTCCGGTCAGCAGACGGACCTTTCACCTTCACTGCTCAGGCCAAGTCTAATATTTTTGCGATTCGAACACAAAACGACACTATAGTGCTAAAACATAAGTATTGGTCGTTCGGGTGTGTCTTTTTTTCAGGGATAGGGGGTGGGGTGTCTTTTTATTCCCTGTTTTCCCTTCTGCTCTCACCTGTCTTATCTTTCTGAACTCCTCTCTGGTTTTCAGTTTTCATTGGTTTTTTAATTTGAAATGGTGTCGTTTTAAAACTGATTTTTTTATCGACACTTTCCTTGAAGGCAGTTTTAGATTGCTTAAACACAATGAGAAGCAACACATTTTGAGAAAGCGCGCGCGTACGCGTGAGACACAGAGAGAGAGACAGAAAGACAGACAGACAGACATTCAGACAGAGACAGAGACATACAGAGAGCAACAGAGAGACAGATAGACAGAAAGACAGACAGATCGAACAAAGTCATGCATTTTGTTAAGATGGAAGAGCTGTAGTCGGAGATGCGATCGCAAGACCATAAAACTGCTGTACGACATTGCTTCATAAAACGATGCCACCACTCTGTCCTGTCTCGGAGAGCAGTCACCCGTGTCTGCAAATGTCAGTCGAGCGGAACTCGGCAAGCCTCCTTGCTTTCATAAGACCAAAAAAAAAAATCGTCTGTCGAGAGGCTATGCTTGGCCGAGTCAAACAAATAGGAGCGTGAGCACCAGTGTGACCCTGTTAACAAGACCGCATGGTTCGGTGAATAAAATATGCGGTGCAAAACTCTTAGAAAATATTTGCATTGGCAACCTGGTGCACCTTGTGAGAAACCAACTGTCCAACTCAAGTACTTAGGTTCGTAGGCTGTGGACAAATCTGTGGACATTACTAAAAAAAAAAAAAAAAAAAAAATCATCTTTGCGGACACAG
>CM031600.1:5562365-5564574 GCA_018398815.1 Conus ventricosus | reverse complement strand
CACGCACACGCACACACGCACAAAGACTCTCGGTCTTACGCTCACGCACACGAACGCCCGTGCATGCACGCAGGGATTTGTGTGGACATTCATGAACAGTGGAACCCAAAATATTGAGGGTCTGGTCTCTTGAAGCGACACTTTCCCAGCACATAGTCATGGACATCATCGGCAGAATAAAGATCGGCACTCAGGTAGCCTGCCCCCCCCCCCCCCTCCCGCACCCCTCCGTCGCCCTCCTCCCCTCACCACCCCACCCCCACCTCTGGTGTTTTCAGGTAAGCTGCGAAACGGGTTCTACGTAGAGTAAAGCAGGTGAACGAGAATGGGCGTGAGGTGTGGCGTGGACATTCCACAAGCAGCCATTGGAACAGGCGGCGTCTCCTTCTTGAAGTAGGAAGAGTATTCTCAGCCCCTCTCCGATCTCTACCACCTCAAATCTTCCTCAGGCACCAGATCTGGGCTGGATGAAGAAGGATGAGGGCGGGGGTGGGGTCCACCCTGTAGATTTCTAACTGCTGCAGGCACTTGCTGACAATCCTCGCTCTGTGAGGTCTGGCACTCAGCAGACCAGAGCAGACCAGAATGGTTCATAAATCTCTGAAATGTCTGTCTGGAGTTATGTTTTTGACTTCCACCAACAAGTCCTTTGGGTCTTGCGATGAGAGAGAATGCTATTCCATAGACAGAAAGATACGAACGTGTGTGTGTTTGATTGTGTGTATGTGTGTGCGCCGACATGTGTGTTTGTGGGTGAGTGACTGCGTGCGCCGGTGTGCACGTGTGTGTGTGTGTGTGTGCGTGTGTGTGTGTGTGTGTGCGTGCGCGCGCGCGCGCGCGCGCGCGCGTAATGTGTATGTGTGTGTACGAATGTGTGAGAGGGAAATGTGCCGACAGACTTTGAGGGGGGGGGGGAGGGGTTGGGAGGAGGGGGGTTGTACAGCTTCGTTTCTAGGCTGTCGCAGTGCTGTCAGCAGCGACCGTACAAAGAGGGACAGCCAGCTGTGGAAGTCACGCTCCACTGGGCCTCCTGTGAAGCTGAGGACAGAGCTCTTTCCACAGGGGGTTAGAAGGTTACTTCCGGTCAGTAAACGTGCAGTATGGAATGTGCTGACCGTCTTCCCGAAGGAAAATAAAGAATACAAAAACGGTGTTTTCAGTTTGGACCTCTCGGTGAAGTGTGGCTATTGGTTGTCCTTCCAAAACATGTCATTTTCCTGTGTGATTATTATGGCTATTGGTTGTCCTTCCAAAACATGTCATTTTCCTGTGTGATTATGGCTATTGGTTGTCCTTCCAAAACATGTCATTTTCCTGTGTGATTATGGCTATTGGTTGTCCTTTCAAAACATGTCATTTTCCTGTGTGATTGTGGCTATTGGTTGTCCTTCCAAAACATGTCATTTTCCTGTGTGATTGTGGCTATTGGTTGTCCTTCCAAAACATGTCATTTTCCTGTGTGATTGGCTGCATTTGTAACAAGATTATGATAAGAGGAGGAAAACAGGCTGCCGTGTTTTTAAAATAATGCAAGAGAAAAAAAATTAAAACAAAATACTCCTCAGTACTAAACAGCTTTTTTTGTGAGCACACAATAGAAAAAAAAAGACGAGCGCATTTGCAACGAACGTGTTTTCTTCAGACGTCGATGCGCCTGGTTAATACGTTCAATGAAGGGGGGGGGGGGGGGGGCGACTCGCATTCAGTTTAACAGTTTTGATCCGGGTTCCTCATCACCACCACCACCACCTCCCCCACCCCCTTTCATGAAACATGTCATGGTCGTATTGGCATACGTTACTACACGAAGCTGTGTTCCGATTGGCCAGAGTGAAGATCTACTCCAACTGGCCAATGAGATTCCTTTCAGAATGGCTGAGCCTTCTTTCGCAGATGACGCGTCTTCTTTTTCAGTGTGTCCATTTACTCATCTTTTATCCCTTTGTTTGTTTGCTTTGTTTTTATGAGGAAAGGCCTGTGTTTGTCGCCATCAGAGATGTGCAGCCCCACTGACACGTCAAGACCCTCCAGGCGTGTTGAAATAAAGCATGAGCAGTTTTGGATTTCACTGACGAAAAATCGATCATGTGAGAGCCGGAAGTAAATTTCCCCAGCGAACGACAACCCATGGCTGTCCTAACTGTATTGGATACGCAGTGGAACCTGCGTGCCCACCCCCACCCCCTCCCTCCTCTCCTACACCCATCTT
>CM031600.1:5547365-5557365 GCA_018398815.1 Conus ventricosus | reverse complement strand
ATTCTGGCGCATGCGATCGAGGCCATTTCCTAACAGTAAATTTCCGCCATAGCTGTTTCCCTTGGCCGTCAGTAATAGTCGTTTCTTTTGACAGCTGGGACTGGTGTCAAAAATGATCGAAGTTATGATTTTTACATCTAGATTTCATCGTGTCCCTCAAACTTCTTTTAATCACATAAACGGACTGAGATCGTGTGAAAATTACATTGAAGGAGTGGAATTAGTCCTTTCTTTCCATAAAATTACATTGAAGGAGTGGAATTAGTCCTTTCTTTCCATGAAAATTACATTGAAGAGTGGAATTAGTCCTTTCTTTCCATGAAAATTACATTGAAGGAGTGGAATTAGTCCTTTCTTTCCATGAAAATTACATTGAAGGAGTGGAATTAGTCCTTTCTTTCCATGAAAATTACATTGAAGGAGTGGAATTAGTCCTTTCTTTCCATGAAAATTACATTGAAGGAGTGGAATTAGTCCTTTCTTTCCATGAAAATTACATTGAAGGAGTGGAATTAGTCCTTTCTTTCCATGAAAATTACATTGAAGGAGTGGAATTAGTCCTTTCTTTCCATGAAAATTACATTGAAGGAGTGAATTAGTCCTTTCTTTCCATGAAAATTACATTGAAGGAGTGGAATTAGTCCCCTTTCTTTCCATGAAAATTACATTGAAGGAGTGGAATTAGTCCTTTCTTTCCATGAAAATTACATTGAAGGAGTGGAATTAGTCCTTTCTTTCCATGAAAATTACATTGAAGGAGTGGAATTAGTCCTTTCTTTCCATGAAAATTACATTGAAGGAGTGGAATTAGTCCTTTCTTTCCATGAAAATTACATTGAAGGAGTGGAATTAGTCCTTTCTTTCCATGAAAATTACATTGAAGGAGTGGAATTAGTCCTTTCTTTCCATGAAAATTACATTGAAGGAGTGAATTAGTCCTTTCTTTCCATGAAAATTACATTGAAGGAGTGGAATTAGTCCTTTCTTTCCATGAAAATTACATTGAAGGAGTGGAATTAGTCCTTTCTTTCCATGAAAATTACTCATGAAGAAGATAACAGTTTAAACAGACTTTTTGACACCAGCAGTTCACCGTACATACCCCGAACTGTTGACCTGGAATTCGATGCAGCAGAGCGCTAACAGGACTCGTGCACGTAGCTTAAACAATCCCCGTCATCCCTTTCCCCCCCCCCCCCCCCCCCCCCCCCCCCCCGCCCCAGCCTCCACCCCCTTCCATTCCCCACCCCAACACCCTCTTCCTCAGGTTCACCCATCAACACTTCAAAACGAACCCAAAAAAAAACAACAAAAAAGAAGAAATGAAGAAAACATAAAGAAAGAAAAGAAAAGAAAAAGAAAAACAACCCATTAAGTCAGCCCTTCAGAAACAAAAAAGAAACTTCGTCAGTCCTTACCATTTCTCGGGGTGGGAAGGGGGGTGGAAAGGGGAGAGGGGGGGGGAGAACGTCAAGAAAAACATCCATATCCACTTGACATTCTATACTATGATTCAAGAATGCGTCTTCTGTGACGCAGATCACAGCCAGACAAAAGCTTGTTTCCGTTTTGGTTGGTTGGTGGTTACTTGATTTTTTTTTTTTTAATGAGAGGGAAGAGAAGGAGTCAGGAACAGGAAGGGTGGGTGGGGTGTTTCAGGGGGTGGTTAATGGTAAGGAGGGTGAAGGAGGGGTGGGGGGGGGGTGACAGGGAGAGGGTGCTCCTAAGGCACGCAATCTCCAAGGACAAGTATACGTTACAGTATAGAGGGCAAGAAGATCTATTTCCAAGCTAAATCTCGAGGGACGACGCTCATGTTCGGAAATGTGTGTGTCTGTGTGACCAACGAGTTGCATTTAATTTAGAGCGAATGATGGAACTAAAACCGCTGCTTATGTTTTATTGGACTGATTTATTTTTTGTACCGCCAGTCACATACAGCAAGTGTACAAGGGCATGAGCGACGTTCTCTCCCTTTAAGCATTACACACACTAATTTGTTTGCCCCATCTCTGTTTTCCATAGCGCGTCTATTGAATTGTATAATAGATAGTTTATATTACGAAAATGGATAACTAGATTTCAGTTAATGAAGGAATATTTGCGTGTAAGTTCATCAGTTCTACAAGACAGCATCCAGTATGGATTTATCGTCAACAACGTTCAATGTTCACATCATGTGACAACAGTAGTGATAAGAATTACAAGCATTTTGTTTGCAGTATAAAACCAGAGACGTTTCTTCGGTCAGATAGTCCATAAAAGAAATATTTTAGCAAAGGATATCAAAACGGTGTAAAAATATAGTGTGTGTGAAATCTTTCATTATAAACTACGGTTAAAAGAGCAAGCAGTTCAGTGTTCATCAATGAACACTTAGCCAGGGACGTATTCCAACATTTGTTTCCTCATTATCAGAGAACGCGACCATGAACACACACGTGCACACAACCCGCCGCATTCATAGTCCTCGTTTAACAAGCACATGCAAGAGATTTAAGACAGATAAGCCTCTCTCTGTCTCTGTCTGTCTGTCTGTCTCTGTGTCTGTCTGTCTCTCTGTCTCTGTCTGTCTGTCTGTCTGTCTCTCTCTCTCTCTCTCTCCTCTCTCTCTCTCTCTCTCTCTCTCTCTCTCCTCTCTCTCTCTCTCTCTCTCAAGCACGAAACCATAGCAAGTTGCGCGCTCGCGCTGTTCATGCCGTAATTCAGCTGTGCTGGGGATGACCTGGTGACCTGTTCTGAAATTACAGAGCAGGCGTTCGCGGAGTTCGTGATACTGTCATCGTTCACGTTTATGCCATGCGGTTTGCGCTCTCTCTCTCTCTCTCTCTCTCTCTCTCTCTCTCTCTCTCTCTCTCTCTCGCACACATACTCACATCACACACACACACACACACACACACACACACACCCCACAACACACACACACACACACCACGCACGCACGCACGCACGCACGCACACACACACACACACACACACACACACACACACACACACACACACACACACACACATGTATAAAAGGCTTCCAGTCTCTCTCTCTCTCTCTCTCTCTCTCTCTCTCTTTTCTCTCTCTCTATCTCTCTCTCTCTCTCCTTCACACGCACACGCACACGCACACACACACATACATGTAAAAGGCTTCCAGTCTCTCTCTTCTCTCTCCTCTCTCTCTCTCTCACTCTCTCTCTCTCTCTCTCTCTCTCCTCTCCCCCTCTCTCACTCTCTCTCTTCTCTCTCTCTCTCTCTTCTCTCTTTTTCTCTCCTCTCTCCCTCTTTCTCTTTTCACACGCACACACACTCAACACACAAACACACACACGACGCACACACACACACACACACACACGCACCCCGGCGCGCACGCGCGCGCGCCTAAGGGCACACGCACACGCACACTGTCAACCTCGGTGATGTCGATGGAGGAAGGACTAGCGCACAGCCCAAACACACTCACAGCTTGCTTACAATCTCATTCATATATCATGCATTTCGTCACATCAAACCACTAGTAAAGTCTATAACTTTACTACACAAAGATCATAGAACGAAACATCAATGCATATGGAATCAACAAAATAAAACATTCTCTTTCCTGAACTTCACAAAATCATTTATCTAAAACACCATTAACTAACCCGGTAAAAAAGATTTCTACTTTACCTGGCCAGTGATCTTAACTATTCACGAATCACTGTCTTTTTCTTTTCCTTTTTTTTTCTTCTTTTCACTGTCACTTTCACAACACGACAACTGCTGGCACTGGTCAAGTTAGACTGCTGGCACCGGTCAGGCTGGACTGCTGGCACTGGTCAGGTTAGACCGCTGGCGTTGGTCAGGTTGGACTGCCGATGAAAGTGGCGCTGGCCAAGTATGAGGTCGAACCCCCGGTTCAGATGGAACAGTGACTATCAACATCGATCTGTTCTCCTTTCTTTCTTCCTGCATTAACGCATTGCACTCTCTCTCTCTCTCCTAGTCTGCTCTATTAAATGGACATGGTTGCTTTTCTTTTCCTTTTCTTTTCTTTCTTTTTTCTCTTCATTAGTTAGCAACTCTCTCTTTCCAAAATCTCTCTTTAGTTCCTCCTCTGCAGACTATCTATGGTGCTAAATCTACAAACTTGGTTCTCTCCTCTCTCCTCATCTCTCTCTCTGCCCCTCTCTCCTGCAGAGCTTACACTCAGAACCTTCTCTCTCTGTCTCTCTGTTCGTTGCCCTTCTCTCTCACTCACGCATTACTTATGCCCTAACTCCGTGTCAAGGGCCAGTACCATTGGTCAGTATTTTTACCACCTCGTACCCGAAGTTATCTCCCTCTAATTCCATTGGATATTCAAATCATGACAGTCACGCCTACACGCCTTACCCCTCTGGTGGTCAATTGGTCATTTAATTGATTAGCTTGATTTCCCCCCTCACCACACACTACCTTCTCCCTCCCCCCTTTCCGGCGTCGTCGACCTAATGGTGGGCATTGGTCGTAAATTGGCTAGATCAGTCTGGCCCAGACCTGTTGAGACGTTGGTCAGCCACTCCGACTGTCTACATGGCCGATGCTGTCTCCGGGAAGATTAGGATTAGCCTCTCGCTGTGCTCAAATTGGCCGGATGAGTCTGATCCGGGCGTCGAGACTCGTTTGACCAGACATCGAGGCGTCGGTCAGCTACTTAGTCCGTCTGGGTGGACAGACCGTCTCCGTGGAGCTCTCCCCTATGCTTTAAATTTGGCTGGATCCGACACATGGGCCGTCTGCCTGACGCCCAGGATATTTGAGTTAGAGCTTATGTCCAACCAACTTGGCTGGCGACAGACCACGACTTTGGTTGTGTTTATTTTTGACCGTGACACACACGCACACGCGCACGCACACGCACACGCACACACACACACACACACACACACACACACACTGTGGATGATACACATATACATCTTTCATTGATGGACCCGACCGAAAGTCACACTGTAAAAAAGACGTTCACGCTCACCACAACCCATTAACGTAAATAAAAAAAAAAGACAAAGACCCATACGGGGAAATGATTACCCTAGTAATCCCACTCTCTTGTCAAGTCACCGAATGAGTTTCCCTCCCATCCACCACCCATCCATCTATCCTCACCACACTCCTCCCATCCACCACCCATCCATCTAAACCTCCACCACCACTCCCTCCCATCCACCCACCACCCATCCGCTATCCTCACCACACTCCCTCCCATCCACCACCCATCTGCTATCCTCACCACACTCCCTCCCCATCCACCACCCACCCATCCGCTATCCTCACCACACTCCCTCCCATCCACCACCCACCCCATCCGCTATCCTCACCAAAACTCCCTCCCATCCACCACCCATCTGCTATCCTCACCACACTCCCTCCCATCCACCACCCACCCATCCGCTATCCTCGCCACACTCCCTCCCCATCCACCACCCATCCATCCGCTATCCTCACCACACTCCCTCCCATCCACCACCTACCTATCCGCTATCACCACACTCCCTCCCATCCACCACCCCACCCATCCGCTATCCTCACCACACTCCCTCCCATCCACCACCCACCCATCCGCTATCCTCACCACACTCCCTCCCATCACCCACCCACCCATCTGCTATCCTCACCACACTCCCTCCCATCCACCACCCACCCATCCGCTATCCTCACCACACTCCCTCCCATCCACCACCCACCCATCTGCTATCCTCACCACACTCCCTCCATCCACCACCCACCCATCCGCTATCACCACACTCCCTCCCATCACCACCCACCCATCTGCTATCCTCACCACACTCCCTCCCATCCACCACCCATCCATCCGCTATCCTCACCACACTCCCTCCCATCCACCACCCACCCATCTGCTATCCTCACCACACTCCCTCCCATCCACCACCCATCCATCCGCTATCACCACACTCCCTCCCATCCACCACCCATCCATCCGCTATCCTCACCACACTCCCTCCCATCCACCACCCATCCATCCGCTATCACCACATCCCTCCCATCCACCACACCCACCCATCCGCTATCCTCACCACACTCCCTCCCATCCACCACCCATCCATCCGCTATCCTCACCACACTCCCTCCTAAGAAATAAAAATAGTGTCCTCAATTTTTTTTTGTCTTATGTCGCCTTGAACCAAAGGTGTGTGTGCGCGTGTGTGTAGTAGAAGTAGTACTTTAGTTTTCTGTCTGTTCACATCTGTGATATTGGACGACGAGAGAGAGAGAGAGAGAGAGAGAGAATGAGAGAGGCATAAATGTCTATGACTATGCAAGTATATGCACAATGTGGTTATCTAAGTGCATATAAATGTGCCCCTTTACATCCCTACAACATACCTGGAAATAGTCTTACAGTAAATGCTTAATTGGACTAAACTGCGCGCGCGTGTGTCTGTGTGTCTGCGCGCGTGCGTGTGGCTGTGTGCGTGTGTGCGTGTGCGTGTGTGTGTGTGTGTGTGTGTGTGTGTGTGTGTTGGTGTTGTTGTTGTTGTTGCTGTTTCTTGTTGTTTTTTTAATTATGTGATGTTGAACCAAAGTATGTCAAATGCTGTTCGTGTCAAGTAAGTCCCCTACAGATTGTATCAATGCACACTGTGTGGGTCCATTCTTCTGCTATGGTGGTAATCTGCCCTGTCAGCCCACCCGAGAATCTCTGTAGGGATGCCGGGGGCTCTTTCAATGCAATTAGCGCCCCCCCCCCCCCCCCCAATCCCTCCCCCCCCCCCCCCCCCCTCCCCCTGTAAAGTGTGTGTTAGTAACTTCCTCTTTTCCCTCTTTCATTCTGCCCCCCCCCCCCCCCCCCCTCCTCCCCTCCCCATTTTTTCTTCTCTTTACTGTCGTCTACTGTTTTTCTGCATTTGTGGACTATTCTCCTGTCAACGTGGTGGGAACTGTTTAACATTAATAACATCGGGGTTTAAGCGAATAACCGCTGGACTTTATTAGAAAACATGTCCTCTCTGATCTTTTGGCCCTAAACACAACGTACATTTATCTTGCTTGTTTTGAAGATTTAGCGGATTTTAATCGAAGAAAATAAAGGGAGAGATCAGGTTGTTTGAAGTTCGTTTTTTAATCTTCTTTTTGTTGATATCTTCATGTGTGTCCGAATACGCCATTCTATAAAGTTCATGCCCGTTGACGGTAATAATCGACTGTTCATGTCACCTGGCTGTGGCTCATTTTATTGAACACAGCGAGCGGTGTGTTTGTGCAGGGGAATAATCGGCCTTGGAATGGAGCTGAAGGGCTGTTTGTTGAGCTATTTTCCGGTCAGCAGACGGACCTGTTTCACCTTCACTGCTCAGGCCAAGTCTAATATTTTTGCGATTCGAACACAAAACGACACTATAGTGCTAAAACATAAGTATTGGTCGTTCGGGTGTGTCTTTTTTTCAGGGATAGGGGGTGGGGTGTCTTTTTATTCCCTGTTTTCCCTTCTGCTCTCACCTGTCTTATCTTTCTGAACTCCTCTCTGGTTTTCAGTTTTCATTGGTTTTTTAATTTGAAATGGTGTCGTTTTAAAACTGATTTTTTTATCGACACTTTCCTTGAAGGCAGTTTTAGATTGCTTAAACACAATGAGAAGCAACACATTTTGAGAAAGCGCGCGCGTACGCGTGAGACACAGAGAGAGAGACAGAAAGACAGACAGACAGACATTCAGACAGAGACAGAGACATACAGAGAGCAACAGAGAGACAGATAGACAGAAAGACAGACAGATCGAACAAAGTCATGCATTTTGTTAAGATGGAAGAGCTGTAGTCGGAGATGCGATCGCAAGACCATAAAACTGCTGTACGACATTGCTTCATAAAACGATGCCACCACTCTGTCCTGTCTCGAAAAGCAGTCACCCGTGTCTGCAAATGTCAGTCGAGCGGAACTCGGCAAGCCTCCTTGCTTTCATAAGACCAAAAAAAAAATCGTCTGTCGAGAGGCTATGCTTGGCCGAGTCAAACAAATAGGAGCGTGAGCACCAGTGTGACCCTGTTAACAAGACCGCATGGTTCGGTGAATAAAATATGCGGTGCAAAACTCTTAGAAAATATTTGCATTGGCAACCTGGTGCACCTTGTGAGAAACCAACTGTCCAACTCAAGTACTTAGGTTCGTAGGCTGTGGACAAATCTGTGGACATTACTAAAAAAAAAAAAAAAAAAAAATCATCTTTGCGGACACAGCCCCCCCCCCCTCTCTCTCTCTCTCTCTCTCTCTCTCTCTCTCTCTCTCTCTCTGTTTACAGTACAACTGATCATATATTTACGTTGTTTGCCCTTGTACAAAAATACATGCTTAAAAATACAAAATTGTTTGTCGCTTTTGTTGATTTCAGAAAAGCTTTTGATTCTGTAAACAGAAATATATTATGGAATGTTCTTAGAAAAAACGGAGTCAACGGAAAGTTATATATGGCATTACGTGGAATGTACGACTCGGTCTTGGCATGTGTGCGTGAGAAATGTGTTTATTCTGAATTTTTCAATTGCCCACGTGGAGTCAAACAAGGCTGCCTTTTAAGCTCACAGTTGTTTTCTTTTTTTTTATCAATGAGCTTGCTTTAGAACTCTCAAGAAATGGTAAACATGGTATTCAGATTATCCCAGGTGCTGTGGAGATTTTTATGATGCTGTTTGCCGATGGTGTAATTCTGTTGTCTAGTACAGCAATAGGATTGCAAAACCAATTGAATGTTTTGAAACGGGAAGCTGATAAACTACAGTTGACAGTAAACCTTGATAAAACCAACATTATTGTGTTTCGGAAAGGTGGATATTTAGCTAAGAATGAAGTTTGGTGGTATGGTAATTCTGAGGTTAAAGTAACCAATTCGTACAAATATTTAGGAATGTTTTTACAACAAAACTAAGTTGGAATTTAGGTTGGTGTGAAACAAGTAGAAAAGGCAAAGGAGTGATAGAAATTTTGAAAACGTTGAAGAAATTAAATACTACTGATCCACACATATTTTGGAAGCTATTTGATACCCAGATTGAACCGATTCTTACATATGGTGCTGAAATATGGGGACTTGAAGAAAATCTAAAAATAGAAAAAGAGCACACTTATGCAGTCAAAAGGTTTCTGAATATTCCGATTCATTCGTCCAATAAGATAGCTTATGGTGAAACAGGAAGGTACCCTTTGTTTATCAGATGTATTGTAAAGTGTGTTAGATACTGGTGTAAAGTAATACGACTACCAGTAGCTAGACTGAGGAGGCAAGCCTATGACATGATGCTGCAACAATGTGAGTTAGGAAATGTTAACTGGGCCTCTAAGGTTAAGAAAGTGCTGACAGAGAATGGGTTTGGGATAGTATGGTTGAGCCAGGCAGTCGGAAACGAGACCGCTTTTATGTCTGAATTCAAAGATAGACTAATTTCCTCGTATAAACAAAACTGGCACAGCCAACTAGAACATCATGACAGATATTCCTGGTTCCTATCCTTCAAAAGTAACTTGGAGGCAGAAAAGTATTTACATCTAATATCTAATCGGTGGCAAAGAGGTATCCTTGCAAGATTTAGAAATAGAACACTGGGACTAAATGCTAATAAAAGATGGTATCTAAATAATGATGCTGTTGATGATTCATGTCCATTATGTAATGATATTGCAATTAGAGAAGATGAGTTACATTTTTTGTTCACTTGTCCTGCTTATGGGAACATTAGAAAAAGATCAAGACTCTTTGATCATAACATAGTCAAGAGTCGAAACCTTAACAATATTTTGCAAACAAATGATGGAACATTGTTAAAGATGCTAGCAAAATATCTAACAGAAGCTGTAGACACGCGGAAAAAATTATGAATGAATAAAAGTTCAAAACAGAGGGGATATCAATTATATTTCATTTTTATTGTTCAGAATACTTATTTGACCTTGAAGCTTGATGGTTCAAGCGAGTGTTTTTTTCATATCAAGCCAGATAAATCATCTGTACAGAGAATGTTTGTGAATG
>CM031600.1:5539865-5544865 GCA_018398815.1 Conus ventricosus | reverse complement strand
AAGCCAGAAAACCAATGGACAGATTACGCAGTTCGAGTTTCTTTTATTGTTTAAGTCTTTTCACATCCTCAATGGCGTAGCCGAGGGGGAAAACGGTCTGGAGTGTGTGTGCGTGTGTGTGTGCGTGTGCGTGCGCGTGCGCGTGCGCGTGCGTGTGGTGTGGTGTGTGTGTGTGTGTGTGTGTGTGTGGTGTGTGTGTGGTGTGTGTGTGTGTGTGTGTGTGTGTGTGTGTGTGTGTGTGTGGTGTGTGTGTGTGTGTGTGTGTGTGTGTGTGTGGGTGTGTGTGTGTGGGTGTGTGTGTGTGGTGTGTGTGTGGTGTGTGTGTGGTGTGTGTGGTGTGTGGTGTGTGTGTGGTGTGGTGTGTGGTGTGGGTGTGTGGTGGGTGTGGGTGTGTGGTGGGTGTGGGTGTGTGGTGGTGTGGGTGTGTGGTGGGTGGGTGTGTGGTGGGTGGGGTGTGTGGTGGGTGGGTGTGTGGTGGGTGGGTGTGTGGTGGGTGGGTGGGTGTGTGTGGTGGGTGGGTGTGTGTGTGGTGGGTGGGTGTGTGTGTGGTGGGGGGTGTGTGTGTGGTGGGTGGTGTGTGTGGTGTGTGTGGGTGTGTGGTGTGTGTGGTGGGTGTGGGAGGTGTGGTGGGTGTGGGGGTGTGGTGGGTGTGGGGGTGTGGTGGGGGTGGGGGGTGTGGTGGGGGTGGTGGGGGTGTGGGTGGGGGTGGGGGTGTGGGGGGGGTGGGGGGTGTGGGGGGGGGGGTGGGGGGTGTGGGGGGGGGTGGGGGGTGTGGGGGGGGTGGGGGGTGTGGGGGGGTGGGGGGGGGGGGGGTGTGGGGGGGTGGGGGGTGTGGCGAGGTGGTGGGGGAGTGGTGTCGTGTGGGGGGGGGTGTGCTGTAGTGTGTGTGGGTGCTGTAGTGTGTGTGGGTGCTGTAGTGTTGTGGGTGCAGTGTGTGTGTGGTGCTGAGTGTGTGTGTGGTGCTGTAGTGTGTGGTGTGGTGCTGTAGTGTGTGTGTGGTGTGCGCTGAGTGTGTGGTGAGGTGCGCTAGTGTGTGTGTGTGTGCGCTGTAGTGTGTGTGTGTGTGTGTGCGCTGTGTTGTGTGGCTGTAGTGTGTGGCTGTAGTGTGTGTGTGTGTGTGCTGTAGTGTGTGTGTGTGTGTGTGCTGTAGTGTGTGTGTGTGTGTGTTGTAGTGTGTGTGTGTGTGTGCTGTAGTGTGTGTGTGTGTGTGTGTGTGTGTGTGTGTGTGTGTGTGTGGTGTTTGTGTGTGTGTGGTGGCTGTAGGTGTGTGTGTGTGTGTTTTGTGCTGTAGTGTGGTGGTGTGTGTGTTGTTTTGCTGAGTGTGTGGTCGTTGTGTTTTGGGGCCTGTAGTGTGCTGTAGTGTGTGTGTGTGTGCCTGTATGTGGGGTGTGTGTGGGGTGTGTGGCTGTAGTGTGTGTGTGTGTTTGTGTGGGTGTGTGTGTGTGGTGAGTGTGTGTGTGTGTGTGCTGTAGTGTGGGGTTTTGGTGCTGTAGTGTGTGGTTGTGCTGTAGTGTGTGTGTGTGTGTGGGGTGTAGTGTGTGTTGGGGTGTGTGGTGTGTTTGTAGTGTGTGTGTGGTGTGTTGTGTTGTAGTGTGTGTGGGGTTGGTGTGCTGTAGTGTGGTGGGGTGTGTGTGGGGTGCTGTAGTGTGTGTGTGTGTGTTGTGTGTAGTGTGTTTTGGTGTGTGTTTTGTGCTGTAGTGGTGTGTGTGTGTGTGTGTGCTGTAGTGTGGTGTGTGGTGTGGTGTGCTAGTGTGTGTGTGTGTGGGTGGTGCTGTAGTGGTGGTGTGTTTTGCTGTAGTGTGTGTGTGTGGTGGGTTGCTGTAGTGTGTGGTGGTCTGTAGTGTGTTGTGGCTGATGGTGGTGTGGTTTTTGTGTGTGGGTGTGCTGTAGTGTTGTGTGGTGTGCGTGGTGGTGTAGTGTGGTGTGTGCTGTGTGGTGTGTGTGTTGGTGGTGGTGCTGTAGTGTGTTTTTGGTGTGGGGTGCTGTAGTGTGTGTGGTTGTGGGGGTGCTGTAGTGTGTGTTGGGGTGTGTTGCTGTAGGGGTGTGTTGGTGTGTGTGGTGCTTTTGTGGGGTTGTTTTGGTGTGCTGGTAGTGTGGGGGTGTGTGTGTGTGGTGCTGTAGTGTGTGTGTGTGTGGGTTGTGCTGTAGTGTGGGTGTGTGTGTGTTGTGTGTGGTGTGTGCTGAGTGTGTGTGTGGTGCTGTAGTGGTGTGTGTGTGTGTGTGGTGTGTGTATGTAGGTGTGGTGTGCTGTAGTGTGTCGTGTGTGTGTGTGTGTGCTGTAGGTGGTGTGTGTGTGTGTGTGTGTGTGTGCTGTAGTGTGTGGTGTGGTGTAGGGGGTGTGGTGCTGTAGGGGTGTGTGTGTGTGTGTGCTGTAGTGTGTGTGTGGGGTGGGGTGTGTGGGGTGTGTGTGTGTGTGTGTGTGTGTGTGTGAGGGGTGTGTGTGTGCTGTGTTGTGTGTGTGTGCTGTGTGTGTGGTGTTGGTGTGTTGTGTGCTGTGTGTGTGTGGGGCTGTAGTGTGGTGGTGTGCTGTAGTGTGTGTGTGGTGTGTGTGTTGCGAGTGTGCTGTAGTGTTGTGTGTGTGGTGTGTGTGTGGCTGTAGTGTGTGTGTGTGTGTTGGGTAGTGTGTGTGTTTTGTTGGGGTGCTGTAGTGTGTGGGGTGTGTGTGTGGTGTGCTGTAGTGTGTGTGTGGTGGGGTGTGTGTTTGTGTGGGTGTGTGTTGGTGTTGTGTTTTGGGTGGTTGTGTTTTTGGGTATGTGGGGGTGTTTTTAAGTGTTGTGTGTGTGTGTGTTGTGTTGTTTGTGTGTTGTGTGTGTGTGTGTGTGTGGGTGTGTTGTGTGTGTTGGGGCTGGTTGTGGTTGTGGTGTGCTGTAGTGTGTGTGTGTGGTGTGTGCTGTAGTGTTGTGTGTGTGTGTGTGCTGTAGTGGTGGTGTGTGTGGTGTGCTGTAGTGTGTGTGTGTGTGTGGTGTGCTGTAGTGTGGTTGGGGGTGTGCTGTGTGTGTGTGTGGTGCGTGTGCTGTAGTGTGGTTGTGGGGGTGTAGTGTGTGTGGGGTGCTGTAGTGTGTTTTGGGGTGGTGTCTGTATTGTGTGTGGCGTGTGCTGTAGTGTGTGTTTTGGCGTGTGCTGTTGTGTGTTTTGGTGGTGCTGTAGTGTGTGTGTGTGCGTTGCTGTAGTGTGTGTGTGTGGGGGTGTGCTGTGTGTGGGGTGTGGGTGGGTGTGCGTGTGTGGTTGTGGGGGTGTGCTGTAGTGGGTGTGTGTGTGTGTGGGTGGTGTGCTGTAGTGTGTGTGTGGTTGTGTGTGTGTGTGTGTAGTGTGTGTGTGTAGTGTGTGGTGTGCGTAAGTGTGTGTGGGGGGTTGTTGGGGGTGCGGTGCTGTAGTGTGTGTGTGGTGTGTGTAGTGTGCTGTGGTGTGTGTGTAGTGTGTGGTCCCTGTAGTGTGTGTGTGTGTTGCTTAGTGTGTGTGTGTGTGTGGGGGTGCTGTAGTGTGTGTGGTGTGTGTGTGTGCTGTAGTTTTTGGTGTGTGTGGTGTGTGGTGTGTGTGTGCTGTAGTGTGTGTGTGTGGTTTGTGTGCTGTAGTGTGTGGTGTGTGTGTGTGGTGTTTTTGTGTGCAGTTGCTGTAGTGGTTGTGTGTGTGTGCTGTATGTGTTGTGTGGGTGTTTGTAGTGTGTGTGTGTGGTGTGCTGTAGTTTTGGTGTGTGGTTTTTGTGTATTTGTGTGTGTGGTGGTGTGCTGTAGGGGTTGTTGTGCGTGCTGTAGTGTGGCGTGTGCTGTAGTGTGTGGGGGTGTGTGTGTGCTGTAGTGTGGTGTGTGTGTGTGTGTGCTGTAGTGTGTGTGTGTGTGTGTGGTGTGCTTAGTGTTGTGTGTGTGTGTGTGTGTGTGCTGTGTGTGTGTGTGTGTGTGCTGTAGTGTGTGTGTGTGTGTGTGTGCTGTATTGTGTGTGTGTTGTGTGCTGTGTGTGTGTGTGTGTGTGTGTTGTGTGTGGGGGTGTGTGTGTGTAGTGTGTGTGGTGTTTTGGGCTGTATTGGTGGTGTGTGTGCGTTTGTTGTTGTTAGTGTGTGTGTGTGCGTGTGTGTAGTGTGGGGTGTTGTGTGTGTGTGGCTGTAGTGGTGTGTGTGCGTGTGCTGTAGTGGTGTTTGGTGTGCTGTGTGTGTGTGTGGGGTTTTGTTTGGGCGTGTGCTGTATGTGTGTGGGGTGTGCGGGGTGTTGCTGTATGTGTGTGTGTGTGGTGTGCTGTAGTGTGTGTGTGTGTGTGTCGTAGTGGGTTCTTTTGTGGTGTGTGTGGTGGGGCTGTAGTGTGTGTGTGTGTGTGTGTGTGTGCTGTAGGTGTGGGGTGTGTGTGTGTGTGCTGTAGTGTGTGTGTGTGGTGGGTGCGTAGTGTGTGTGTGTTGTGTGTGGCTGTATTGTGTGGTGTGTGTGTGTGCTTAGGTGTGTGTGTTTTGTGTGCTGTAGTGTTGTTGTTGTGTGTGTGCTGTAGTGTGGTGTGTGTGGTTGTGGGGTGCTGTATTGTGTGGTGTGTGGGGGCAGTGGGTGTGTGTTGTGTGCTGTAGTGTGTGGTGTGTGTGTGTGGGGGTTGTAGTGTGTGTGTGTGTGGTGTGTGGTGTGCTGTAGTGTGTGTGTGTGTGTTTTTGTGTGTGCTGTGTGTGTGTGTGTGTGTTTTTGTGTGCTGTGTGTGGTGTGTGTGTGGGGTGTGCTGTAGTGGTGTGTGTGTGTGCGTGTGCTGTAGTGTGGTGTGTGTGTGTGTGTGGTGTGCTGTAGTGTGTGTGTTGTGTGTGGTGTGTGCTGTAGTGTTGTGTGTGTGTGTGTGTGCTGTAGTGTGGTGGTGTGTGTGTGTGGTGTGGTGTAGTTTTGTGTGTGTGTGTGTGTGTGCTGTAGTGTGTTTTGGTTTTGTGTGTGTGCTGTAGTGGGGTGTGTGTGTTGTAGTGTGGGTGTGTGTGTGTGTGTGCTGTAGTGTGTGTGGTGTGGTGGTGCGGGTAGTTGTGGGGTGTGTTTTGGCTGTAGTGTGTG
>CM031600.1:5519865-5532365 GCA_018398815.1 Conus ventricosus | reverse complement strand
GGGGTGTGTGTGGTTTTGGGGGGTTTGGTTGGGGTTTTGGTGCTTGTGGTTTTGCTGTGTGTGGTGTGTTGTTGTGTGTTTTGGTGTGTTTTTGTGTGTTGTGTGTGGGGGCTGAGTGTGGTGTGTGGGGGTGCGGGTTGTTTGTGGGGGCCCCTTTGTTGGGGGTTGGGGGGGCGTGTGTGTGTGGGGGGTTTTTTGGGTTTTGGGTGGGGGGTTTTTTTGTGTGTGGTGTGGGCGGTGTGTTTTATTTGTGGTGTGGGGGTTTTTTGGTGTGGTGGGCGGGGGTGGGTTTGTGTTTTGGTGGGGCCCCGGGGGTGTTTGGTTGTGTGGGGCGGGGGGTGTTTGTGGTGTGTGTGCGCGCGGTGTGTTTTTGGTGGTGTCCCCCGGGGGTGTTTTGGGGGGTTTGTGTGGGCGGCGGTTTAGTGTGTTTTTTGGGGGCGGTGTTTAGTGTGTGTGTGTGCGCGCGGGGTTTTTGTGGGGTTGGTGCGCCCCGGCGTGTTTTATTTGTGTGTGTGCGCCGCGGTGTTTAGTGTGGTGGGCGCCCCGGGTTTAGTGGTGTTGTGCGCGCGGGGGTTTTTTTTAGGTGTTGTGTGGCGCCGGGGTGTTTTATTTGGGTTTTTTTTCGGCGCGTTGTTTGTGTGTGTGTTGCGGGGCCGTGTGTTTATGTGGGTTGTGCGCGCGCGGGTTTTAATGTTGTGTGTGCGCGCGCTTTTAGGTGTGGTGTGCCGCCGGTGTTTATGTGTGTGTGTCGCCGCGTGGTTTAGTGTGTGTGTGTGGCCCCGGCTTTTTTTTTGTGTGTGGGCCGCGCTTGTTTTATGTGGTGTGCGCGCGATTTTTAGTTTGTGTGTGCGCGCGCGTGTGTTTAGTGTTGTGTGTGCGCGCGCGGTTTTTAGGTGGTGGGGCGCCGCGTTTTTTTTATGGTGGTGTGCGCGCGCGTGTGTTTAGTGTGTGGTTGCGCCGCGTGTGTTTTGTGTGTGTGTCGCAGGTTGTTAGGGGGTTTGGAAGGGGGAAAATGGGGGTGAAAAAAAAAACAAACAAAAAATGTGAGCTAAGGTAAAATGAAGTGGAAAAATTCAAACAAATGGGAAAAAATCATGTTTACATTTCTTTTAACTTCACAACCAAAAACTTTTTGGTTTTTGTCTGTAGTAAACATTAACGTGTTCCACTTAGGAATTTTTAATTTACACTCTTTTGTAACGCGAAGCTCAAAATTTGGACATAAATAAAGAATGATGACTGGATAAAAGGGCAGCTCATTTTTTTTTTTTTTTAGAGTGTCTGTTTTCCGTGAAATTTAAAAGGGATTTGTAAAAGAAATTTTAAGAACATCTACGTTGAATGAAACTCCAGATTTTGTCGGGGAAATTTTTTGAACATAAATTTTCATACAAATAATCTCATGCCTACAAAATTCAATCGTTTCGGGGGGGGGGGGGGGGGGGGGGGGGGGGGGGGGGGGGGGGGGGGGGGGGGGGGGGGGGGGGGGGGGAAATTGTTCTTACACCGCCTCTTGTTATTCGTCACAATTGACGGGGTCCTTCAAAATCAGCCCCGTTCCTGTACGTATGTTTTTTTCAGAATTTTTCCGAAAAGTCCGTCCCCGCTTAGGGGTCCCGATTTTTCCAAATCTAAAAGGAAGGTTTTGAGTCGGCACAAAACAAAACTTTAAAAACGAAGATGTGTCACACACAAAAACCGCCATTTTGGTTTCAGTCAGTTTGGGGGGCAAAATACAGAAAATCTCTTCCCAGAAGGGAAAAAAAAAAGGTTTTACCAATGAGGAATCAAAACGGACTCATGCTTGATTCTGTAGATAAAACACAGATAAACCCCCATACCATTGACAACAAGCACCGCGAAGCACCATAAATGAAATTACACACACACACAAACCACACACACACAAACCACACACACACACACACCACACACACACACACACACACATCCACACACTGAAGATACATAATTCATACTCAAGTACATACAAACCGCAACATGAAAATCTATCCAGCTCTTTTTGTAATTCCCAAATAATGAACTAGATACACCCCCCACCCCAACACCCACCCCGAAACCCCCCACTAAATAGGTGTGTGTGGTGAGTGTGTGTCTGCGCTGTCTGTGTTTTGTGTGGTCTTGTGTGTCTGTGTGTTTGTGGTGTGTGTGGTGCGGTGTGTGGTGTGGTGGTTGTGTTGTGTGTGCGGTGGGCGTGCGGCGTGGGTTTGCTATACAGGGGGTAAACAAACCCGCTGCTTCATAATCTTTCGTTAGATACTTTATACGCGTAAAGTGTGATTAAATGCTTTCTCTTTGGATCAAAATTTTCCTTTTACCTCTTTAATTTCATTACCCATCTGTTTTAAATTTCCAATTTTGGGTTACTGCTTCGTTAAATGAGACACAGAGAGAGAGGAGGGAGAGAGAGAGAGAGAGAGAGGAGAGAGAGAGAGAGAGAGAGAGAGAGGAGAGAGAGAGAGAGCTAAAAGAAAGGCTAATTATTATCGTTCGATAGAAGGGGTATTGTCACAACCAGCAATACCACCAGGAGCGCGCCTGAAAACGAACTGCGTAAACGACAGTTTTCATGTTGGGCCTGTGATTGGTTTGAACCCTCAGCGTCTGACAGCCAAGTCTGTGTGCTCTTACCACTGAGCCAACCAAACTTTCTTCATCCGTGATCTGGAGCACCGGCTTGGAGTCGGGGGAGGAGGGGGGGGCGGGGAGGGGGGGGGGGGCGAGGAACGAGGGTAGTGAGGAGGAGGAGGGAGTCCGTGTCTGGAATGCTGTCAGGGACTGGTGGTGGCGGATTAAGGCTGGAGATTTTCCCGATCCCCCAAATCAACACGATTGCACACCTGCTGGTGCCTTGTCCCAAATCAACACGATTGCACACCTGCTGGTGCCTTGTTCCATGTCGTGTGTGGACACGTGCGTAGTTCAAAGAGAGCACGTGTAAGATAATAATAATGATAATAATCTATGGATTTTCTATGGCGCAATTCTTGGGATTAACTGATTGCGTTCGACACACACTCAAACGCTCGCACTGACATGTGTTCCCATACACACACGCACCACACACACACACACACACACACACACACACACACACACACACACACACACACACACACACATACCAACACAGGCGCACTTATCAAGTTCATCGGTTCAAGCGTAAACAATACAGTTTTGCATGCAGTACATAAAAAGTCAGGTCAGAATAATAGACACAGCGTTTAGATATTATGGTTGAAGAAGATTTTCCTAAAGAAGTATGTTTTTAACTCGGACTTGAATTTAGATAATGTGGGCAGGTCACGTAAGCTGTCGGGAAGAGAATTCCAAAGAGCGGGCACACTAAAGCTAAATGCTCTCTCACCGACTGTCTTTAACGAGCGCCTAGGAATTTCCAGAAGTTTTTTGAGAAGATGAGCGAAGAGACCGAGAAGTTTGATAGGTGGACAGAGAAGCAGAAAGATACTGTGGGAGTGTCCCATCAAAGTAACGATAGGCAAAAACTGCGATTTTGAACTGCCATCGATATTTGATGGGAAGCCAGTGGAGTTCACGTAACAAAGGTGTAATATGCTCATTTTTACGCTTTTTGAGAACAAGCCGAGCTGCACAGTTCTGCACCCTTTGTAATCGTGCAAGCTGTTCTGAAGGAAGTCCTGCTAACACAGAGTTACAGTAGTCTATCGGGACATTACCATGGCGGTGTATGAGTCTGATTGTTGCCTGTGTGGAGAGGTAAGACCGGATAGACGCAATACGTCGCAATTCAGGAAGCATGCACGACAAACATTAGATATTTGGTTCTGCATAGAGAGCGTTTGATCAATGCTGACACCTAAATATTTCACTGACTCTTTGAAAGGTAAAACAACACCATCAATTTCTGCCGACTCGGCTTCAACCATCTTGACACGAGAGGGGCACCAACAGCCATGATCTCTGTTTTGCCACTATTCAGCTTGAGTTTGTTGCTGGTCATCCAGACTTTTACATCCCTAAAACATGCGGTAATATCTGATTGAGCACCTTGAAAATTGCTGGTAGTTGCGCACTTAGAGAGTTCAGTGTCATCTGCGAATTTGTGGAAGTCACAGCCATGGGCAGAAATAACGTCAGATAAGGGCTAAAATAAAGGGTAAAAAGAACTGGTCCAAGGACAGAGCCTGGGGAACACCATACAGAAGAGAAGGGATGATTCAGCACCATTAACGATTACCGTCTGTGTCCTGTCAAAGTATGCATGTGAAATATCGTCAAATCCAAAAGTAACCTTGAGTCTCTTGAGTAGGATAGAGTGGTCAAGAGTATCAAAAGCAGCACTGAGGTCAAGCAGTGCTAGAAGGGAGACCAGTTATCGTCTGATTTACAAAGCAGGCCAGTCTAAGACACTCAAAAACTGCAGTCTCTGTGCTGTGCTTTCCTATAAGCGGACTGACACCACCTCCAGGAATGTCGTCATCTGCATCAGGGTCAGAGAGATTCATAAGGAAAAAAATGCATGTCATACTTGACTTTCTTCCGAATGGCTGCCAAGTCGGTGGTGTGAATGCTTCCATTTGCATAAAAGACTGTCGTGAACGAACGAAGAAATCGATCAACACCCCCCCCCCCCCCCCCCCCCCCCCCCCCCCCAAAAAAAAAAAAACCGAACAGACGAGCGGACTAATGAGCGACAAACGGAGAACTAATTAGAGAACAGAAGAGAGGAGGAGAAGCAAAGAATTGCCAGTTCAATTGTGTGCTGATTGAAATGACGTAATAGCCTTCAGCATTTTCGCTGATCTAATAAAAGTAATGATTCAATTACGGGGCAGCAAACGCAGGAACGTAAAATATGGCTCATCATCGCAGTTCTGCCCTCAGTTTCATCTCCTCGTACGTTCACAGTGTACTTGAGAGCTATACGATTTGGAGGTGGGGAAAAAAAAATACAGAATGTGTTCAAAGTTTGATTTTTGTTGACAATTTATAAACGATGGAACAACGTAGAAAAAAAGTGGGGGAGGGAGTTGGGTGGGTTGGGGTGGAGACAAAGACAGTCACATTGAATAAAAGGAGAAGAGGAACAAGTTTAGAACTGTCACCCAAAATAGAATTTTACAGACTGCTCTTTGCGTGCCTTTCATTTCACGCGCGCGCACGCACGCACGCACGCACGCACGCACGCATGCACGCGTGCGCGCTCGCACACACACCCACACACGTGTTTAACATTAAAAGCAAAATTTCTTGCACAAATTTAAGGGCAACCGAGCAAGGATACATCTGATCTTTTTTCTTGTCTCATCGCGCTTTATTGTTTAACATCCCTGCTACACAGAACTAAGAACAGCGAACTGGAAAGAGCGAAATGACAGTGTGTCTGTCTCTGTCTGTCTCGTCTGTCTGTCTGTCGTGTCTGTTGCGTGCGTGCGTGCGTGCGTGCGTGCGTGGTTTGCCCTCCGTGTAGTGTCACCGTGTTCGTCCTTAAGGACAAAACGAAAAGGCCGAATCCGATCCTCGCCTTTTGAATCGTATATATTTACAGAAAAATATCTCCGAATCCTCGGTTCGCCAGTGCAGCACGAATGCTTGCACAAGGTGTCGAGTCTCGGTGTTTGATGTCTACAGCAGTTGAAGCGATACTACCATCAGGTGGACAGGTCTTGTGAGTGTGTACACACCCGTCTTTCTAGCGAATTTTAAACCTGCGGTGGATGAACCAGAGAAAGCGTGTGTGTTTTATTTGGACTTGTAGAACAGTTTGGATATTTACTCACTGAATTCGCTGCGATCTTTAAATTAAGGAAGACTGAAAAACTATATATAGGCTATATATATATATATATATATATATATATATATTATATATATATATATATATATATATATATATATTTTATATATATTTCTGAAGGCGAGCAGGTGTCATGAGTAACCAGTTCGTTTAAATCAGTTTTATGGAATTTTGGAATTATGAGCCTTGCAGATTGTTAGAAATCTGATACTGTTGTACTGCTTTGTTTAAGTATGGTGTTCGACAATAACATTCCTGTATATAATTGGGTATGTCTCTTTTCCATTTCAGACCACTAACATACACGGCTTGCGCGCACGCACGCAGGCGCACGTAGGCGAACACTGCACGCACACGCACTCGGACACAGACACACACACCACACACACACACATACACACACACGCGTGTGCGCGCGCGTACGCACGCACGCATGCATGCATGTTATACTGGAAATGCATGTACATTAACCCGGTCCCTTTTAAATGATACATTGACTGAAACCACATTCGTAATTCCATGTAATATATTGTCAACAAAAAACAAACTTACTATTGCACGATCTTCTTGCAGATATTACAATACCCCTTTATTGGGTTTCAATACAATATACGTTAACTTCAGCTAGGCAAAATCAATATTGAATGAGTACTTATGTATGATTTATTACTTTTGCTTTTTTTTTCTCCCCCGTTTTGGACTTTCTGCCTTTCTTTGACTTCTTATCCTTAGATATTTTTGCAGCTCCATTTTAATGTTATTCAAAATTACACTCGATGATAATTCATGTGTATGCTAAGAAGCTGATTTTAACATGTACACAAAAGGAATCGTCTGTCATGATTTTAATGCTTGTGTTGTGATAAAGTTAGTGTAAAGTGTTTTTAAGTGGAAACATATCTTTTCGTAGAGAGAGAGTGAATGAGAGAGAGAAAAGAGAGAGAGAAGAGAAAAGAGAGAGAGAAAAGAGAGAAGAGAGAGAGAGAACTCAATTCAGAACTTTGAGAGACTGATGTACATGTCACGGAGACGAGAGAGTTTGGTTCAAGTTAATGGAATACAGCGAATTTGATCAGTAATACACTGAAGATCAGAACTAGTGGACATGTTATGTAGGTAAGCCCACATGTGGGCATACCAGATGGATACGTTCACGTTAAAAAAAAAAAAGTATCTTCCATTAACGCGCACACATCCCTACACGGACGTACTTGCGCGCGCATGCATTCACGCACGCGCAGACACACACATACAAACATGCTTATAGCGCGCGTACTCGCACACACACACACACACACACACACACACAAACCCAACATGTCTATCGCTCGCGCGCTCCGACCCCACACACACACACACACACACACACACACACACACACACACAAAACACACAACGCGCACGCAGACAGACAGACAGACAGACAGACAGACAGAGAGAACACCTGGATCTTCCAAAGAGAGAGAGAGAGAGCCATTTGAGCTTCTCTCGCTATGAGCTTTTCCCTCAAGCATGACTGAGATTGACACCCACACCACATACCCACGGCCCCGTGATTCCTTTCAACAGTGGTCTGTCTTTCTGTGTTGCAGGTCTTCAAAGGACATAACACGTACTTCATCCCACGGCTGCCTCTTGCTTGACCGACTCCACACCTCAAGGCCACCTGGCTCGACCAGCGTCCACCTTCACCATGCCGGACTTCAGAGCGGTGACTCCTGCCGCCGTGCTGTAGAGCTGTGAACAGCCAGCGACCTTTCTGTGGGGTGGCTGGATCGTCGGCCGTGGATACCAGATCGTTTGCCGCAGTCTGCGTGTCAACTGGAGCTGATTCTTCTTATACTTGTGATTATCTCCCTTGAGGGGGAAAACTATTCAAGCAAGAAGGCGTCTGCAACAGTGTGTTTTCTGAATACTATGAGAAAGCAAAGTAAATAAATGAATGAGTAAGCAGATTAATGCGTAGATATTTCTGCCTCACGTCAGAGCGGTTCTTCTAGTCTGCCGAGTGTGTTCTTTTCCATTTTTCGAAATCGTTGAAATTTCCTTTGACGGTTCTTTGAAATAGAGTATATATTTGCCATCGTGAATAATTTGAATTTAAATTTAGAAAGAACATTTTTACCGAAGAAAAAAAGCCAGAAAAGCTGCAGTATTAACTACGAACAAACACTGTCTGATCGTCTTTCAATCTGTCACCGACTGGTGCAACACAAAGTGGTTCGACTGGATTTTCTTCTAGAACACTGGGAATCCTTACTGGGTACAGAGCTGCTTGTTTCCATCTGAACAACAATCAGAGCAAAGTTAAACCATTTCATCACCCATTGACCTTTACTGAACTTGTCCCATCATTTGTGTTCGCGATGTCCGCGCTGTCCCAGGTGAGTCCCTCTGTGATCTCTTTAAGAAGGGTGGTTCTGCCTTCGGCTCCTTTGAGTACGCCCAGAAGGAGTCACGCAGCAGTTATGACATCAGCGGAAGAAGAAACGCCGGGCCCCTCCACCTCCCTCGGTCTGAGCCACTACAAACCCAAGATCCTCGGTGAAGACAGCTCAGGCAACGTTCCTGTTGCCCGCAGTGACGCCTCCCCTGTCCCCCTCCCCGCCCCAGCAGGGGCCGAGGCCTCGACAACCCCCCGGAAAGCCATGGCGTTGCTAAGCCCATCGTCATGGGAGACAAGGATGTGCCCATGATGCTGGCCCCCGACCACGACCTTCAGGACGTCGACCTCAACGTCAGCAGCCTCAACCTGACTTCCCACGACCTGCTTAAGGGTCACCAGGACACGGGCACGGACAACCCTTTGTTCAGCATGCAGGTATGAAGACCGCAACGCCACAGTCTTCCGCCAGCCTGTGTCCAGCTCCAACGTCCAGGACAGTTCTTCTCCGCAGGCCACCAACACTACGTCAGACGAGAGAGAGACTTCACAGCACGTGCTGGACCCGGGTCCCGGAGATGAGGACGAGAAAAGGGAAACAACCGAGCCAGAGGGGTTGTACATACCAGCCCCCGACTACGACGAAGAAGAGCAGACGATAGCAATCACCGAAGAACTGGTCGACGATTATCCCCAAAATTCGCGTCGTCACACACAGTCTACAAAGAATACGACGGTGAGGATTTTGGTCAGTACCTTTCTGACGAGGAAAATGGCTACGAAGAAGTCCTCAAACGTCCCTCGCGCCCCACCCGCCCAATGGACATGAAGTCCAAGACGGAAGTCAAACGACCTCACAACAAGAAGAGACAACCTCTCCCGACTCAGGGCAAGAAAGGGAAGACAGGCTACAGCTCTGTCAGGACCTTCAGTTACGCTGACTCCAAGTTCGGAACGGTGAACGGGAACAAGAGACACCCGAGCCGCCTGCCCGGGCCTGAAAGCAGCGAGGAGGTGGGCTGCACAGAGGGCCTCTTACGAGCACTTCCTGTACAGCAAGAACGGAGGGGACTGGATGAGCCTGGCAGAGAGTACGGTTACATGCAGGAGGCGGCTCTGGTGGGCTCTGAGCAGGGACATTCCAAGGACTCTGTGTGGAAGCGACTGACGTGGAAGGTCAAGAAGCAGGTGAACAGTTTTGATCTGACGGCACCCTCGTGATGACGTCCACCTTGAACCTTAGATCACCGGTTACAGCTGCTGACATTGTTAAGATGGGAGTTTCGCCATTCATAGATGCTGCCACTGTGAACCTCATACCATCCAATGGATATGGTATTGTTACCTTCTCACCACTGTGAACCTCATACCATCCAATGGATATGGTGTTAACTTCTCACTACTGTTAATAGACACTTTGTCCAGTCTACGAATGCCATTCATTGTGACACTGTCAAGCTTACGACCACTATTCAAAGATATTGCCGTTGTTGTACTTGGGCCATTGTTTATGTATAATACCAACCTGCTTACATCATTATATTTAATCAGCCTCCATTGATACCAGTAAACTGCAGACAATGGCCAATATATTCTGCCAATGCTAAGCTGAAGGTCACCATTGATAAATGTCCCCACTAGTAAACTGAAGATCACCATTCATAAGTCAACGTAATACCACTGTTCATATAAACGCCGTTATGAAACCTGTCCCCCCCCCCCCCTGCCGGCCTGAACACCAGAGAGTGACAGCACCTGAGCTTCAGGCACCCCCTTCCGCTTCTGTACTAATTCCTCTCCCCCCCTCCCCTCCCCCCCCCCCCCCCCCCCCTTTTTTTATTTTTTTATTTTTTTTTTTTTTGAACAGCCTTCTTGCTTTCTACTTTAGTTGCTCATGATTCCTACTCACTGTTTAAACCCAGTTAACTTCCTTTTGTCTCTGAGCTCTGTTCATTCCTCCTTCTTTTTATTGTTAGTGCTCATATAAGATCTGTCTCTGTCGCCCACTAACTCTAAGCCTGTTGACAGCTCTATGAGCAGAAAGCTTGCTTTCCTTCTTGTTCCCCCGATCACCATACTCCAACCCTGGTGAGTGCACTCTTCCACCATTTTCTTCTCCAATGTAACACTGTCGTCGGTAAACTTAGACATCATTGGTAAACGATTGGTGATCTTGACTCTAATGTCATTATGCATGACTGGCGATGTATGAAAGATAATAAATATGAACGGAGACTTTTAATGCTTAAAACACACAAAACCACACGAAATCACCATTCATGTATACCGTTATTGTTATATTTAAGACTGCCACGCATTGATCTTGTCATTGTTAAGATCATCACTTAAACATTTAATGCGACATTGTAAACTCAAGAACACCATTCATAGAAACTGCCATTGATAAAGTTAAGATCACAATCTATACATACCGCCATTCTGAATTTACTATCATCAATCATGGATAATGCTATTATTGAACTTAATATCACCATACACATGATACTGTCATTATTCAACTTAAGATCACCATTCCTGTGATAAGTAAACGTAGGGTCATCATATATATGGATACTGTTGTTTGTTAAACTTTAGAACCATCAATCATAGATACTGTCAAGATTAAGTCCGCCTTTCATGTATACACTGCCGTTATAAAACTTAAGATCCTCATTTGTATATACTCATACAGGTTAACTTAAGATCACCGCTAATAGATAGGCTACTGCCATTCGTTAACTCGGTCTCACAGTTTGATACATATTGCCATTGTTGAACTTCATAATCATCGTTCATACATACTGCCGGTGGTAACATTTTGAACGGCATTTACGCAAGCTGCCGCTGTTGACTTAAGGTCCTCCTCCTATACACTGCTGACAGATTAAGGTTCCATTCCTGAACACAGCTGTTGTTAAATGTAAGACGTCCTAATCCCTGTCCAAACAAAAAAAAAATTCTACCATTGTTTGACTTGACTGGGTGGCGAGAGGACGGGGAAGAATGTATCGAGACTTGTGGTCTGCCGCTCGTAAGAAAAGAAAAGACAGAATGTTGTATAAAATGTGTCCGAACAGTTGTGTTGGAGCAACAGGACAAAATGTCTGTGTGTCTGAAACATGAACGGCGTGTTCTTGGTTGGGGCATAATGAATGTATGCGCTCTCTCTCTCTCTCTCTCTCTCTCTCTCTCTCTCTCTCTGAGTAGCTTGTGGCATTGTGATTATGATGGAATTAGTGTTTGTTGCATTGTTTATATTGCTTATTTACTGTTATATTTACTTACCTTTTGGGTTTAAAAACTTTGTAGAGCTTCTTTTCCTTTGTAAAAAGATGTTGACCCCACCCCCACCCCCACCCCTCTCTCTGTCCCATGTGTATGTGTGTGTGTGTGTTGTGTGTGTGTGTGTGTGTGTGGTGTGTGTGTGTGCGCGCGCGCGCGCACGTGCGTGTATTGTATTGTGTACCTGAACCACAGCTGCGTGCACATGTGATGTTTTGTACATGTGGTGTTTGACCAAATATGACTTCACGTATTTTTCATCAGTGGATCAGACACTGCATGAAAATTCACCATCACAAGCACGTGTTCTTCAGTGCAGAAAAGATCAACAAGATGTCTGGAGATAAAAACACATTATATACTTTGTTTTTCTTTTGTTTTGAAATGTTTTTGCTTCAATGATATGTATGTGGGGTTTTTCTCCTTTGAATTGTTTTATGTATTGTTCATGTGTACGGTGCATGTTCTTGACTGTTTCGTTCCATTTGTGTAAATGCATTAAAAATGGGGGACATGTATGTCACGTTTGACTGATTTATTGGTCCATTGTGACAATGATTTAGCAAAAATTTGTATACGTTGAAAAACTCTCTCTCTCTCTCTCTCTCTCTCTCTCTCTCTCTCTCTGGTGTGTGTGTGCATGTGCATGTGTGTGTGAGAGAGGAGTGGTGGTGGCATGTGATGGTAGAAGAAGCCGTTGAAGTGTAAACAGTAAGTCCTTCATAAGGATCAGGGCGCACTGTCAAAACTTGTGTCTCGTGAACAGAGCGATTGGCCGCTCCGGTCCCAAGCCGGCTCATAGTCTCTTGGGTTAGCGCCATCATTTCAAACCCGATCCGGTCGTGGTTGTCTAGCCTCAGCGTCTATCTAAAGATAAACCAATAACGGTTCTGTAGTATTTTGTCTACGGCAGGATTTAGAACATAACCCTTTAACTGTTTTGAAGGTTATTAGTCACACTGATGGGGTGCAGACAAGCGAACTTTCTTGCGATTGTATCGGCTTTGGTGAGACCAAAGCTAGATTATGGGTGTG
>CM031600.1:5469865-5509865 GCA_018398815.1 Conus ventricosus | reverse complement strand
GATCAGCCATATTACTTATTAGAGATTTTTTGTTTTAGGTGTTTAATTCAATTATTGGAGAATTTGTTTTAGGTGTTTAATTCAATTATTAGAGATTTTGTTTTCTGGTGTTTAATTCAATTATTAGAGGTTTTGTTTTAGGTTTTTAATTCAATACAGAAATAAACCTGGTTTCCTTCCTGCAGGTATTGTACTAGTCGTACAGAAGTGAGTTCAAAGAGAGTGTGACTCTCCGACTGCACAGGTCAAGGTGCATCAGACAGGATGGCTGCTGAGCCAGGCTTTGGAGGGGCACTTCTGCAGAAGTGACACAGCTGTTGACCAACTTCTGGCCCGGTGTCGCAGAGCAGATAAATCAACTGTTAAATGTATGTATAGCATATCCAAGTGAAGTGTTGTATTTTGTAAAGTCTGAAAAGAAAGCGGCGTATATGCTTTTAAAAGATCACAAATGTAGCTTTTTCTGCGTACCGTTAGGTAGACTAGCTCTTTGTCCTTGGGCTTATTGCCATTTTCTGTTGATTAAAAATTGACATCAAGTGAAGTGATGCAGTAACGTTTGATGTTAAATAATTTTATGTCATGTATTTTGAAATTTGTAATTGCAGTTGAAGCATAGAAATCATTTTCAGAATGTATTTCTAGGTCAAGAGTTCATTTCATCAGTTCATGGTATATTCAGTTAACTCTAAGTTTAAGAAAATTTTTAAGCTTGATGTAATCTTTTCTACAAAAACAGACTGTGTCTGTGGTAATTTTGAATTTTTTTTTTTTTTTTTTTTTTTTTTGTAGCTTATAATGTAATCTGTTCTTTTTTTTTCTGCGTACGCAGACTTATACTTTTGCAGACGCTCCCTGTATAAACAGGCAAAGATTAATCCCATCTACCCAACAAAGGGAGTAGAGTTTTGTGTGTATGACCGTTTTTTATCCTGCCATTAAGGCAGCCATACTCCAGCTTCTGGGAAGATGCATGCTATGTGTAACATGTCATCCATACCAACGGCTAAACTGGCAATCTCTTCCGAAAGCTGGTGATGGGATTTTATGTGTGTGCAAGATTTTATGCATGTATTCGCATACGGTACCTTGGTTTATAGTCTCATTCGAAGGACTGGATGGGAAATGGAATCAAAACCAATGTTAACTCTGAGAGAAAAATTCCCCTGTGCCGAAACAGTCCAGCAGAGATGCGAACCTGCATCCCCAAGATGTCAAGTCCGGTACTCTACCACTAAGCTATTCTGGCCCCCTATCTGTTCTGTTAGAACTGAAACATATATTTGTGTGTTGTGTACTCAAAATGTGTGAAAAGATTTTGTGATTTGTTATAATGTTTTGGGTTTTTTTTTTTGTTTGTTTGTCCAGAATGACTTCAAAAGTCAGGAACTTCCACTGGCCAGAATTAAGAAGATCATGAAGTTGGACGAGGATGTGAAGGTAAATGAAATTAGAAGAATGCCTGAAAGTGTTTCCCATTTGTGCTTTTCTTTTTTTCTTTTTTCAAGGTTGAAAAAAAAAAGAAAAACAGATCAGTGGATTGTAGGTCTCCATGCAGATACTGAACAGCATATGTGTCTTGTGTTTTTGTTGTTTTTAATCCCTGTTATCAATAACAGAATAATTCTAACTCTTCAGTATAGATCCCAGGTTGTATGTGAGTTCTTGAATTCAGACACATGGGATAAGTCCTTCAATTGTAACTAATGTTCTCTGGAGATCTTTCCTTCCATGTCGTTATTGCACAGTATGGATATCTTTGATAAATGAAGGGCAAATGGTAAATAATCAGTAATTTATCGAAATAAAAGAGATTTTTAAAAAACAAAAGAGCCAGAGCTCTATCTCATCTGATTCTGAAGGGAATAACTTATAGGATGACTTATCCTCTTGTAAGTGAGAATGTATTTTGATCTGCTTTTTCAAACCTTGGAAAATGATTTTTTTCCAGTTCCACTAATAGTAGCAGTGAAAACAACAGATGGATGGTATGTAGTGAAATGAAATGATAACAGAAAGAAAGGCAAAGCCTGAAACACACACACACACACACACACACACACACACACACACACACACACACACATACACTGAAGAAAGAAGCACAAACCCACCATTTTCTTCATTCACTAGTCATGTAATTTTGCAAGAACTTAACAGAAGGCAACAACATTTGGCACTGTTGAAAAGTGATGATAATGTCTGGAGGTCAAAAAAAAAATTAATCAAGAGAAATAACCAAGAAAATATCTTTGACCTGTTTTAAATATGACGATCAGCCTGTTTTTCCTTTTCAGTTTTCCTTATTGCATTTGTTTGCTTGAATAACATCAAATTTAGGCTGTGAAAAAAATACTTCATTTCATTCACCAATGTAACTGTTTGCAACATCAGTATTGTGAAGTCAGAGTGCTCCTAAACTTTGACCAGACAAAAGCATGTGTCAGAACTAAAGAGATGAAGAAAGCAATTTCTGTCAGTTACAGATGATTGAGATCATTCCAAGATGTGTAAATCAGCAGCTTCAAAGTAAATGTGCATCATTGGAATTATCCTAGAATGAAACCACCTTGAGGTTTAAGAAAATGAAGTTTGCGCTCAAAACTTTAAGTGCATGAAAGATGTGCATTGTGCATGCCATGTGGAGTCCTGCAATAAATTTGTCAAGATTCTAACTTGAAATTCTCTCTCTCTGTCTTTACTCCCCAAGCCCACCCCTTCCCTGTCCGAAATATTCATAGTAACCTGACAGCCACCTTTTTTTTTTTTTGCTAACCCTAAACTTTTTTCTTGATGACCAGTTGAAAAAAAAAAAGGGAAACCTGAAAGTATTACAGAAAATGACTGGCTCTCCATCCGATTTTCAAGCCGTCAGAATCTGAAAGGGAGGTAATGTTCACAGTCTCCAACAGCTTAACACTTGTCATATGCTGTCTAAATTTTATGTGCCATGAGTTTTGGATCTTCTGGGACCCATGCTTTTTCTGTAGGACCAACGCCTTGTTGTACGTCATGGACTCCAAGGATCCATATTTTTTCTGAAGAAATAGAGTTTTGCTGTGGTGCTGTATATTCTTTACTCATACTTGTATTACCAAAAATGAACGATTTGGGGTATACTCATGGGGTCAGGCTGTATTGACTTAGAAAATTTTGTAGAGACAGCTTAAAAACTGACTTTATTTTCGAGTGAAAATCACGAATACAGTTCATTGGATACCCATGATCTTTGTCAAAGGTTAATTTCTTTCACTGGTGAAAAAGGGCATCTTCAAAAGGGCTTCTTCTGCCATAAGAGTCTTCTCCATGCACAATGTGTAAATGCACACTGCATGCGCTTGCAGGACTCCCACTTTTTCATGAATCAGTGAATGTGAAACTGTGAAACCTCACTGGAAAAAAAAGTGAATTCACATCGTGCTGATCACATTTTTAGTACTCCAGCAGCAAACGGTATCAGTGTCATGTGAACTTTGGTAAACTTCTTCGTGAGAGAGGGCAGCCACCCATAATGGTAACACATGTCTGTAGATTTTGGCTAGACATTGCAAAAGGGAGAGAGGTAGATGAAAGTTTCAAATCATAAGCAAATGGTCATGGTCATATGGTCAAAAAAGTAGATGATACTCCAGTTCCTGCTAAAGATTTGCATTGTGATTGCACCATTTGGAATTCAGTGTCTCGGATTCACGCATATTTCAATGTTTATAAGCAGAGGAGAGGAATGGAAGATAAGGGGGATGCCTTTCCCACCCCTCCACCCCTTCCTAACCTCTGAGTATTTTAGGGATTTTGGTCTGTGGAGCCCTGGTTAAAAGTGAAAACCAGACATGAAAGATTTGTATCTCCTTGCTTGTGTGTTTCGTATTTTGAATAATCAATGTCAGAAAAGTTAGTATATGTTTTTAACTGTAAAACTGCCCTATTTCGGTTGTGGATTTTTATTAATCGTGTGGGTTTTTTTGCTTATTGATAAGGACGTTTGAAGAATTCTTTTTAATGATGTGTTTTCAGTAAGTTCTTTTTTTCTTCCACTACCACAGATGATCAGCGCAGAAGCCCCTGTACTCTTTGCCAAGGCAGCAGAAATATTTATATGCGAATTATCCCTCAGATCATGGGTTCACACAGAAGACAACAAACGGCGAACATTACAGGTAACTATCCCATGGACAGGTGTAACTGTGCCGTGTGGGTTACTTTTTTTTTCATTCCTGTCTTGTCTTTCTGAAAGAGAAATTTGAGTGCATTTTACCTTGTATACAAATATGTAAAAAAAAAATTTAGATAGCACAAAGGAATTAATGGATCTCAACATCTTTATTTAGGTTACTGATAAATCTGAAAATGAGCTGCTTGGCTGTCTCTGAAAAGATGGCAATTTAATAACATTTTCTTGACATTTTGGAGGGTTGTTTGTGGGGTCATTATCTAGACATTCAGTTTATAAGTGACCAGATGCAAAATCGTTTGCGGTCGGCTGGGCTATAAGCAACATTATCTTATCTTATCTTATGCAAAATTGTCAGTGTTGAAGGAATGCTGTTTAAAACTGTAATATTTTCATATGTGCTGAGAATGATGTTACAATATAAAGTGTGTCTATCCCACTGTCCAACGTGAAGCTTGTAACATTGGTGTCCACGCATTTATGAGATAATATTGTGAAAGTTGTAACTTTTCTGCATTTAAGAGATAATATTGTGACAGTTTAACGTTGCCTTTTCTGTATTTATGAGAAAAACCTGTTAAAGTCCGTTTTTCTCTGTAATCTGTTTAGTCAGTTACTATAATGTGGAATTCTAAATCGGGTTAAACTTCATCTGTTTGTGGGTAACAAAGATAGAACTGTGGTTGGATCTAATATGATTTGGCATCAAATGTGAAGTATGTATGTAATGATTATCATGCCATCAAACTGATGGTGGATTTGATGTTTTTTTGTCGCTTTCAGAAAAATGATGTTGCAATGGCGATCTCCAAATACGATCAGTTTGATTTCTTGATTGACATTGTTCCAAGAGATGAACTGAAGCCTCCTTCTAAAAGACAGGTATGATTTTATGCATAAAGTATTTGGTCTCAAAATTTGTAAGAGTTCTCTTATATGTTATCCTTTTTTCATCTTAAAATCTGAAGAGTTCCAGCATCTGCTAGTTGCCCCAGTCAGGACATGGTTGATCCAGAGGTAAAGTTATTTTTGTTTACAATCATGTTCTTCATCATGTTGTTAATTTTTGGCGCAGAACCTTTTTTTGTAAGTAAGGAATGGTAACTCTGGCTATTTTTCTTATTAGAAGGTTTACTGCAAGTGTCACGATTAACCCCTTGACTGCCACTATTTTGTATCAGTTTTGCACTTCTGTGTGCCGGAGCAAAATTTGACTTTTTACGGTAGGTTCACTAATTTGATCAGTGCTCATTTATTTGTGGAGATATCTCTTAGATTTTTGGCATGTTTTCTTCTCATACCCAGGGCTATAATACCTGCAAATAATATTTGATTTTGTTCATTCTGAGTATAATAAATAATCTTATAATTCAACTTTTTTTTTAAAATTATATTTTGCAAGCATACAAAAACCCACAGCAGCAAAACAAAAAACATACAAACCCAGCCAAAAGTGGTTTTAGTGTTTACTGAACACCTGTGTAAATATTTCGTAGTGAATTTACAACCCACAATTGTTGTTTTATGTGATAAATTTATGCATTTCTGGGGTACAGTACAATCCAGGTATCAAGGGACACAATTTTGTTTTCTTAGGTAGGTTCACTGATATGCCCAGTGCTCTTTCAATTCTTGACATATATCTTAGATACTTGGGAAATTTTCTTGTTATATCCTTGGCTACAACCAGATATCACAATAGTTTGATTTTGTTTGTAGTGAGTAGACCAGAAATATATATAATGATGAATGTTTTGTTTGAAAAACAGACACTTTCAGAACATAAACAAAACCATAGCACTAAAAATCACAATGAAATACCACAAAAACTGGTGTTAGTATCCTTTGAACTTCAGGACAAACATCTGTATTCACAATAAAGCTTGACAATGCATAAAATGTTTAGCAACCCATATCATAGGGGCAATCCAGCCCAGGTAACGTGGGAAAGAAGAAGGGAATTGAACATTATCCACAGCATCAGTCTGCACATCTTGCAAGCCTCTTGGGAATTGGTCTTGTTTAGCAGAGATGAACTAACAATAACAACACTAAGTGTAACTTCCAATTATTCTGTCAGTTTTCTTTCACACATGTGGTTTGGTTCACTCATGAACTAAGTGCGGTTGATAAAAAGCCATTACCACAGAAGGTAATAAATAAAACATTGCAAAACCACCCCCCCCCCCCCCCCCCCCCCCCCCCCAAAAAAAAAAAAAACAGAGACTGCTAAAGATAGGACTGAGCTACAAAAGGCCAGACCACAGATGATGAAAGCACACTAACAACTGAAAAATACACTGTTGTCGCAGAGAATACACCACACCACAGAACCTGTGGACAGAAGGATCAGGATCCCACACTACTGCCAGTAAATGCAAGTTATAGTTGACTGACACACATTTGGGTACACACACACACACACACACACACACACACACACACACACACACACACTGTGCACAAGCACCATATTCAAAAGCAACACACACACACACACACACACACACACACACACACACACACACACACACACACACACACAATGTACACACACACACACACGCAGCACCACATGCAAAAGCACCACACACACACACACACCATGCACAAACACTACACAAACACCACACACACCACACCACACACACACACACACACACACACACACACACACACACACACAATGTATACCCACACCATGCACAAGCACTGCTCTCTCTCTCTCTCTCTCTCTCTCTCTCTCTCTCTCCCTCTCTCTCTCTCTCTCTCTCTCTCTCACACACACACACACACACACACACACACACACACACACACACACTCACAAGCACACACACTCACAAGCACACACACACACACACACACACACACACACACACACACACACACCACGAAAACAACTCCACGAAATCCATGGGCTTGAAATTGCCAATGTTTACCTTGATACCTGGGTCACCCGTGAAAGAAAGGTCGAGATTTGGGCAATCAGCACTGGCCTCTGTCCATTCTGAAACAAGTTCCAACTGACGAGTGCCACGCCCTCTTCCTCTGCCACGCCCCCTCACACTGGACCCTTGCCGTTGTCCAAATCCCCCTCCCCTTCCTCGACTCTCCTCCCGACCTCTCACGAAAGGAGGGAGGGGGCACTCGACATACACGGAATCGGCTCGTCACTCTTTGATTCGGCCCCACTTGCGCCAGTATCGCTCGGTTTGAAGTCGGGGATCAGCTTCGTCATCAACATCAACCTCCGATAGCAAAGGGTGGTGTTGATTGTGATCACTTTATTCCTCCTCCGAATCGCTTCATTCCACTTCTTTGAAGTCTTCGTCATCGCTTTCACGGTCTCGGATAACTTCTTGAACAGAGATGGGATTTTTCCGCCGATTGGCGGATTTCCGTCTTTTTGATGGCCCCAGGGGTCGTTTTTGAGATCAGTGTAAATCCGTTGAGAAAATTGGGGGGGGGGGGGGGGGGGTAGAGGTAGGTTTGTGATGAAGCTAATGTATGGCGAGAGGTCGATCGATATTGTGTTCTCAATTGATCCGTTCGCAAATGGATGTTTCCGGTTTCTGCTTGGGCCGGTCGAGACTGCTGTCTTTGTTTTCATTCTGCGGTTGACCGAAACCATCAAAGCGGAAGTTGATGTTTGAGAACGCGGCAAACTGTTTGCGATTTTTTTTTTCTGACGCCATTTTCTTTCGGTTTGACGAGAGTAGCGAAAACCAGAATGTTTCGTCAGATAGCAGAAAGCGAGAAAGTTCTTGCGAAGCAAGTCGATGCTTCAGTTAAAAAAAAAATGGACTTGGAAGTAGTTGGAGGAGGAAGTGAGCGCAAAAGTGATGCTGACCAGTTCCAAAGGCGCCGTCAGCCACAGTGTGATTCTCAGACTGAAAGACTGCATGAGGAAAATCACCTATCCAGGACAAGCAGTCTGCACATGGTGTAATGACGCGATCAAGAGCAAATTAGCAAGAAGCAGGCCAGAGAGAGAGCGGCAGAAATAGAAAAACAAGCCAGGCTGACCCATAGAAGAATGATGTTGGCAAGACTGACTGAATTATCCACAAAAAGAAAGGCTGCCTCTGACAGTTGCACAAGACCAGCGAAGAAGTCAAGAGTGTAAAATAGTTTAGTTTACGGTCGGTGACTTTCACCTTACTTTTTTTTTTTTGCTTTAGGCTGCAGTACAGATTTGCTCATCAGCTCTTTTGACATTCTTCAACTCGATCCAAACTGTTCTTTGAAAGGTTAAAATTCATGTTCATCATTCATCTGAATCATGGTCTCCCATTCTGTTCATTGACTGTTGGTGATAGTACTTCAGACTTATGGTATTTTGAAGGACAACTATAAGAAATTATTTGATTGGTGTTCAGGTAAACTTTTTTAATAAGTATTTTGAAGGATGGCTATTACTATTAGAAACTAAACTGCTCGCTGAAATGTGGTGATGTGAAGAACAGCAATGAGAAACTGACTTGCAACTGCTGGAAAATTGTGTGACTATTAGCAACTGGAAAATCACCAATCCTGTGTCAATGGTCTTCATGATTTCCTGACAGACATCAATCGCGAAGGTGAGAAAGTTTTTTTTTTTGTAGGATCAAGGTTATTAATACTTGAATACTTTGGTGTCTCAGATGCTGATTTTTGCAGGTTAAATTCTAAAAAATCTTCAGCGGACCCCCGCCACTTTTTTTCCTCCTTTTTCACATTATGAGAATCCCATCTCTGTTGAAGCACTTCAAGAGCATTAGATCGTTTGAAAACGGCACGCGTCTGATCGAACTGCCTGCTCGACTCGCCATCTTCAACCGAGAATAACTCTCCGAACTTTGCCGAAGTTATTGACCGAATGGACGCGAGCCGGTCAGTCAGCTGACCCGCGAAAGGGAAGAAACCGTCCTTTAGGGTCCCTGCAACCGTTTAAACCATTTTTTCTCCTTGCCTCCCTTCTTTAAATCGCCGAATTTTGATGATGAAATTATCTCGAACGCCGTTCGTGCAAGGGCACACAGCTTTCCCGAAACCATCTTGAACGCCGTTCGTGCCAGGGCAGTCAACGGGTTAAAAAGAAAAATAATAGGAAGGTGAGGAGTGGTGTATAGTAGGTTAAGAAATAACTACTGTTAGAAGCAAACTGTCTTGGAGTCAGATTCTCACACTGCAAGTCTGTTTTGTTTCAGCTAGTTGGATTGTAGGTGTTTCAAAATGTATCAGTTACACTTTGTCTGTTTTCTGTTCTAATATCATCCTGCTTTGTGCATTAGTTACTTTTCTTGTCTCTGTCTCCAGGAAGAAACAATCCGTGTATCCTCCAACCTGCCCGACCAGATCCAGTACTACCTCCAGCTGGCCCAGCAACAGCAGCAGCAGCAGCAGACACAGCAGCAGCAGCAGGTTCAGTCCTCCGCTGCAACACCCATCCAGCAGACCATCAGCCAGGCCACCGTGCAGGTACAACAGCCCACCGTGCAGGTGCAGCAGCCCACTGTGCAGGTGCAGCATCCCACTGTGCAGGTGCAGCAGCCAGTGCAGGTGCCACAGCAGGTGGTGACGCAGCAGCAGCCGCAGGTGCAGCAAGTGGTGTCCCAGACGGCTCAGCTTCAGCAGCAAACGGCGACGGTGCAGTTGCCCAGTCAGTATATTCGCTTTACAGCCTTCGTCATATTTTAATGGTCATATCACTGTTTTTGTCTTTTTTCCATTATTTTATTATTAGGCAGACAGAAGAGGTGATGAAAGAAAAAAACAATTTTTTTTGTTCACATGGACATGTTTGTTATTCTTGAAGTTGAAGTGGATTGGGTTACAATCTTTTGAGCAGTTCATTTTTTTTTTTTTTATAGAAAAGTGTATTTCTCGTTTATGAAAAAATGGACATTTTGATAACATTCACATACTTTTGAACCTTTAACATTGAAAAAATATGTTTGTTTTTTTTCTCTCCTTTGATTGTTGTTTTTGCAGTTGCCTTTTTTTTTTCATTATATGTTCATAGTTGTTGTTCAGCACTTATCCACATGGGTTGCAGACTGCTTTGTTTGATTGTTTCAGATGGGCAGCTCATCCAGCCGCCTATTCAGATCCAGGTAAGGGGGTGTTAGCTTTCGTGAAATTTTGCGTACGACTGCATGTATCCTTCATGCGTTTCTCAAGTTTCCATACTCAGTTTTAGTGTGTGCGTGTGTGTGTGTGTGTTCACCAAGCTCTATTTCCTGTAACCTTTTTTTTTGTTTCTTTTATTTTGCTTGATGATGGTGGTGGTTATTTGATTTTCGATGTCTTTCATCATTTCTTTTCTTCAGTTAGGTATGTGTTAGTGTATTCAGTTTTCCTTCTCCATCTCTTTGATGTATCTTTGTGTTTTGATGGTAAGCTCAGGTCAACTCGGGCATTATTTCTGCCATCTTCCTGTTATGACTTTGACAGACCTGTGCACTTTACGATTTTGCGTATAATCTCACGAAATTTAATACAGCTATACGATTGTACGTTTCAAAACCAAATTGTACGAAATTTTGATGAACGAGCTTACGAAAATGCGCTGAACACGTAATCCGGCCGAGTCCAAGAGTCTGGTCCAACTTTTAAAAGTTCCGATGGCGCATGCGTACTTCCTGCCTCTATGAATGCATCAACATTGCTTCTCACTCAGCTTCAACTCGCGCGCATGAAACAGACAACGAAAATTCAGATTCATTGGTAGAAGCTGTGATCCAAAAGAAAAAGAAATATGAACAGAAGTACAAACCAGCGTATCATACTATTTTCAAGTTCATTACTGCGTCAAAGAAGGGCGATACGTTCGCACACAGCACCACATGTAACTGTCAAATAGCGATTGCTACAGTGGTTGCTTTGACATTCAGCGGCACATCGGTAGCAAAAGCCACAAGGGAAACAGTGATTCTGGAAAACGGTAGGCAATGAACATTCAAAGCTTTTTCGTGAAGTCGAGTTCTGCAGGCACTTCTGATGAGAGACTGGAACATCAGACTACTCGCGGAGAGGGACAAAAAGCTCCCAAATCCCCCCCTCCCACCCACCCCCCCACCCCCGGCCCCAAAGGAGCACACTGTCCAGTGAAATTCTTGAAAGTCTTCTCATCCTGAAGAAGGCTGACTGTTCTTTAATAGATGCAGTTCATGGCCTTTCAGCTGACAATTTAAAGGACAACGTTCGTAGGGTCCTTTGAAGTCCTTATAAATGGGATTTTTGTCAAAAGGCCTTTTAAGTCCTTTGATTCAGCAAGTTGGTCCTTTTAACTCACAAGGAGGTCCTTTTAATTTTTGAAAGGTACTGTTAAGTCCTGTTTTTTCAAGAGAAGGAGGCTTGAAAACGGAACCGATACATCTTCCACAACCCAAATCGTACTTTTGCAAGTTGCAAAGAGTTGACAGATGCCGACGCGATCATCTGAAACGCGGTAGGCAGGCCTATAACGCTTGGCCTATCCGTGGGCTTTCTGTTTAGTAAGCTTAGCTAGCAGACGACGCAAAGCTGCGGGCAGTGGCTTGTGTCTTCTGCTGGTGCGTTGCTGCAATCCAGCTTTTTTGACGTCACTGGTTCCACAGTGCAGACGCGGTGCTAATGTTCGCGGCATATAGCTGACTTAACATTTTCGCTCATGCTATCTATGTTAAAATCAGACCTGCCAACCATTACGCATTTCGCGTAATTTATTACGCCCAAGTGATAATTCTTACGCCATTACGCATTTAGCCAAAAAATTACGCATTGAAAGTTTTCAACAACAAAAAAAAAAAAAAAACGGACGAAAAAAATCGGCTTATGTACAGACACGCACGGCGCCGTGCGTATAACCAGTAATCTTCAAGAAGCGTTTCCGGTCATGCGCAGTTCGTTTCACCATCTTTACCATTCAGCGAAGTTGGCGTCTTTTCGAAGTTTTAGCTACGAAAATGTCGAAACGTGGAGTAGAAAGTTTTGGACAAGATGCGAAAAAGAAAAAACTTGGTCAAAAGTTCCGAAAAGAATACTCGGAAAAGTTCCCCTGCATATGACCTTCGGCTAAAGGTGTAAATTGTGCACGGTGTACCACTTGCGAGTCGGACTTCACAATTTCCAATCGCGGGATGGTGGATGTGAAGCGTCACCTTGAGTCACGCAAGCACATCGATTCCACTAACGCGCCGAATTCTTCCAGCATCAACACTTTTTTTCAGACTGTAGACACCTCAAAAGAGGATGAAATTAGGAAAAGGGTAATTGGGGCTGAAGCACTGGTGGCCGGATTTTTTCGTCGAGCACAACATCGCTCTTAGTCTTAGCGCAGCCGACCATGCATCCCAGCTTTTTACAGAAGTGTTCTCAGATTCGGAGATCGCCAAACAGTTCAAGAGCGGTCGAACAAAGACAACACACATTGTAAGGACCCTTCTCATGGAAGGCTTAACTGCTGCTGCATCTCGACTGCAGAATGGACCGTTTGTGTTGGGGATTGATGGAAGTCAGGAAGGGGGGGGGACAAATTCTTTCCTGGGGTGGTGCGATACTTAAAAATGACACAATCACCACTGAGCTGATAGCCAACCCCACATGCACAGAATCATCAACAGGGGAGAACATTTTTTAGGTTATGTATTTTTCTTATTTCATGTTCCCAGTTTCTCCATCTTCAAACTCCCCCCCCCCCCCCCCCCCCCCCCCCCCCCCTCCTCAAGTCCAAATCTTTGCCAAGTCATTACTATCAAGACAGTTGAGTTGTTGGCCTGCGCTTGTTTTTTTCCCCCACTATTAGATAAGATTGTTCGTCTATGTGTATTTGTCTGACCTTATTCAAGTTTAAAAGGTTGTGCCAGTCTTGAATAAAAGTTATTTTGTGTTAGCGGCAAGGTTTCCTTATAAAATGGGAGCAAATGTTACCCCACTTGTTTACTGTTTATTGTTTACTGTTCCCTGCCTCATTTCATTTCCAATTTTTTAGGTTGTTTCTGGCGCACTATCAAGCCTTGGTGTGCCATGCCATGATGGTTTAGGGGATTTGTGTGTGTTTCCAGTGTATTCTACATTTTCATAATTTGTAGAGATTTCTTGTGACACTTAAAAGAAAAGCTTGTTTTTAAAGAAAAGTAAATTTCACAAAAATTGTGTGAACAATTTCATCACATCGTGTTTGTTTGAAAAAAAGGTAAATGTCGCGCTCGATTACTCTTAGCTCTCAGAAATTACACATTTCTGCCTCACTGAGCTTCAATTCTTACTCATTGGTCTCTTAGGGGGTTGGCAGGTCTGTAAAATGTTCCCTTTATAGAAATTCATTTGAAGAGTGGGGCAATAATGATGAAAATATTATTACCCAAATAAATATAGGTACATAACATGACGGATTGCGAACATAACAAACAGCTTGGGGAACAGCTATATGCTGAGTTCTTGAGTAACATTTACAGGATAGATTCCATTTCCCGCCTTGTCTACCCCCCCTTCCTCCATGTTGGCAAAGGTCCTTTTAAACTGATTTGAAGTCCTTTAAAGGTCCTTTTTTGGCCTCATGCCCATCACCTGGGAACCCTGAAGGAGCTGGAATCACCAAAGTCTGAAATAAAGTTCACATCATAATTGTTATGCTCTTCAGAAAGACTGGTTAGCTTATCAACAGTGAAAAAGTGCCCATAGTAGCATATGAAAGAAATAGATTACTTCAAGATTTTTTTTTCCAGTTATGTCCATCAGTACAGTAAAAAGTGAAGAGAGAGTTATTTTAAAGTGTCATAAAAGAAAATTCTCATCAGTTAATGTTCTTGTTAATTTCCTGAGCAAGGGCTTTTGCCCATCAGAGGATACTGGCAAGGAACTTGGATTAGTTTGACAATCATTGATTGTTAAAGAAGCCAATTTAATGCATTTCATGAAAATACATCTTTTATAGTAATAAATTTTCAGTGTTTCTAATGTCTGGAATGCATTCAGTATTGTTTCCTACGCAGCTACTTTGCGCTGCAAAAGCTTACACATTTTACACACAATTGTACACATTTTTGACCCAAAACCTACACATAGAATTTCTGAGGGGTAACCAGGTCTGCTTTGAAAGACCAGCCAACCTCCCTCAGGCATCCTCACACTAAATCAGATTGTCCAGACAGAACACGCTGAGCATGTACAGCATAAAACTCTCCTGGGAAGTTTGTTGTTACACTACCTGCATACTTTTCCATTTCATCAGTGTTTGTGGAAGTCACATTTCAGATTTGGCTTGCTGCACGCCCAGACCTGACTGAAATCAATTCTTTGTCTTTAATTATACTTTGAATCTGCCTCTCCTGGGTCAAGTGTTTTGGGCATTAAAATTCCTCTTTCACCTTTGCGCTTTTTTGGGTAGTTTTGATTTGCTTTTGAAGGGTCAGTTCGTTCCTTTTTTAAGAGGGTGATGACAACATTTTGCACAGCAATCTTGGGTGAAGCGCAGAAATGCCACATGAAGAATTAATTCTGATTCTGAGCAGTGTTCGCTTCAGAGATCAATGTTAATCCTCTTGGTTATTGGCATGACACTATTTTTGCTTCATTTTTTCTCGTTCCTTGACCAATATTTTGTGAGAATTCATATTAGAAAAGGCTGGTCAGTTTTAAGATGGTTTAGAGAGGTTGTGGTAAACCAGAGTTTATTTGAATAGTGAATTAGGTCAGTCATTTTCATTCACTTTGCACTGGGGAAGGAGTCGTAAAAGGGAAGGTTGGAAAAGGGAGTTCTCTGTATTTATTTACCCAGCTTACCCAACTCGCTCCTTCATCTATGTTTTCTGGTTGAGGTTGGTTGCATGTATTTTAATATCCCTGTCTCTATCCTCCTCCTTCATGTTCCCCCACTGTGCTTTGCTCTATTTAGATATCCAGTTTCCCAGTCTCCTTCATCCATCTTCATGTTTCTTTGCTGGGCTTAGTTGTATTTGCATTTTCCGTTTACCAGTCTCCTTCAGTCTCCACCATGTTTGCTTATTGAGCATGGTTTTTTTTTGTCATTCTGTTCCCCATCTAAAGGCAGGTGAAGACAGTGCTTCTCTGGGTCCTCCCCAGCACCTTCGGTGTTTCTTTTTCTTCTGTCATTCTGTTCCCCATCCCAAAAGTTGTTTGTGACTTTGTGATTCCTTACTTTTATCATTGAAATTTTTTTTTCCAAGTTTTTATTCATGTATTATTGGACATTAGTGTTTAACGATGCATTAATGCTGTACATTTTTTGTTCAGAATTCTATTTATTTATTACTGGTCATCAGTGTGTTTAAATGCATGGATGCTAAATGATGTTGGACAGGGAGTGGATGGCTCACAGCCCCAGATCATCCAGCTGCAGGCCCCTCAGGGGGTAGTGCAGCAGCTGGGGCAGATGCAGCAGGTGCAGCAAGTGGTGGCCAGCACTCCAGTGCAGCAGGAGCAGCAGCAGCCAGCCCAGCAGACCGCCGTCTCCCAGCTGCCCTCCCAGGTCACCACAGTGGCTGCTGCCCAGCCGGCCGCTCTGCAGACCACCACCCAGGTCTACCAGCAGGTCATCACGCCCTCCGGGGAGGTGCAGAGCATCCCAGTGAGTTGATTGGTTTGATGTGTGCTCACAAACTTAGGGAATAAGAAAACTAACTGTTCCACCAAACAAAAGAGGCAAACGAATTGCGAGACGAAACGTGATCCGTTTGGATCTCTTTGGTCTTCTTTAGGAAAGACGAACAACAATCAAGACACTGAAAATGAAGAATGAACAATCACGTATCTCCTCAAGTTATGGGCAAATCTATTTTGTACCCAGTTTGAGAAGATAAATGATTGCTCGTTGTTTGTTTTAATCGTCTTGAGGTCTTTCTGAAGGAGACCAAAGAGGTTGAAACAGGATAAATGATTGCTCGTTCTTTGTTTTAATCGTCTTGAGGTCTTTCTGAAGGAGACCAAAGAGGTTGAAACAGGTCATGTTTTGTCTTGTAATCTGTCTCTTTCGTTCAGTGGAACAGGAATTTTTTTTTAAAGTTTGTTTAAATTTCCGCTTGCAGTCACCTCGCTTTAAAAACTCGCAAACATATGTCAGTGAATAATCAGATTTTGAAAAGATGTTTGAGGCAGAAATCAAACCTGTTTACCCATACAATTTCACTGTATTTTGTTTACATGTTTTGCAAACTTACAAGTTCAACAAATCAAAAACAAACAAACAAAAAAGAGAATGTTGAAAATAATCTCAGAAATGAAGTTCTTGAGTGGTAACTGCACTTTCGGAGTTTAGCCATGTTGGTGAATTGGTGTGCTTCGGCCGAAGAGTGACAAAGGGAAACAGCGAGAGGGCATAACTTTGAGCCAACGTTTGCCAATGAATTAGGTTTGAAAGTTACTTATTTTGGGGGGAACCTATTTTTAGCTGCAATCACTACAAGATCAGTCATCTGGCCTTGACCCTCTGCTGTGTGACAGCAGGTGAAAACAAACGTACAATCTGTATCCTCTCCCACTTTTCTAAACATTCAGAAGGTGGAATATCCCTCCTTCCTGCTTTTTACAAAAATAAATACAGAAGATTTGTACACATTCATTATAGAAATAATTATACTTGTTTTTGTTGGAAAGTGCATCAGTATCACTTTTAAGGTCAAATAGATCTTAAAAATATTTAAAAAAAACCATGCAGGAAACCAGGCATTGTCATGATTGTGCAGTGACTGAAAACCAGCTGTGCAATTCTGTTTTTTTTTCTGCAGAGCAGGTATGCCTTGGTGGAATGTCAATCTCTGAAAACAGCCCAAGTCCCAAAGGATGATATTACAATTTTGTTATTCTTGTCAGTTGTATAAATATCATGCGTTTTCTTATTCATGTCAGTTTTTTTGCCTTGTATTTTGCAGAAGGAAATGCAGTGTCTGATGGCATGAAATGCTAGATTGTTTTGAATGTGTACAGAATTGCACCATGGTGTCAGTAGTCATAGTGTAAATCAACTTTTAGGTGGACAACTGTTAAAAATTGTATGTAGTGCAAGGGAGATCACTGAAATGTACAGAATGGAAGTTGCGTGTTCAGATTGATGGGTTATGTAATTTTAATTGTCTCTGTGCCAAAAGAGAAATAGAATATATCGCAAAGCAGCTGATCATAGACTGAGCCAGATCTGCACAGTGTTGTCCAGTGTTTGGCAAATTCTGCCTCTGAGCCAATTAGTTGTTGGCCAGAGAGCAAATCTAGTTTGACGTGGTTCAGCTCACTCATTTACTACAGTGAACTCCCACCATTGTTGAATGTGCTTGCAGTAGCATTGTTCTTTGGCTCTACTCAGCAGTTCTTGAAGATCATTTAGCAAAGGAGGTAACTGATTTTGTCAGTACACTTTCATAACGATCCATGATGGCATTGGGAAGGAGGTCAACAAAGGATCTGAATATGAATTGGAATGAACCACATCTGAAAAGGAAGTGGGGGAAAAAGCAAAACGATGCATGTTCTCAAGATGCATTGCTCTTGTGTGCCATGAAGGGTTCAGCCGCCTTGCCCCATCAAAGAAAGACTTTGGCTTCTTTCTTTGCACAGGTTACTGGAGCAATTTTAGGTGCAAATTCTGTATTGGAAAGTGCTATTGATGCTGATAGTCTCTGGAGAAGTCTGTTGAGTTGCTGTTAGTGTATAAGGACCAAAGACATTTCACCGTGCATCCTGTGAGATCCGACTTTTCAGCTAGTCATTGTATACTGACATCTCTGAGATGGTTAAATTAACAGGCCTGCAGACAGAGCAATACCACCGCTATGTGGTCCTGTCAGGTTGGCCACAGATTGATGGGAAGCAGGTAGTACTCGGCTGTGAAGAATGGTGGAAAAGACGCTGATACACTACAGCTAGTCTGACCTGTGGAGGTTGCTACAGCATTGTTAGCCTTTGAATGTGGTCAGACAGAGCTGTTGTATCGGTCACAGCATGTGCAAGGAAGAGCATAATGAAAATTCTTGTTGTAACTGTGAATTTAGCAGATAAAGTTCATTTCTGAGTGGGGAAGGGGGGGAGGGGGAGAGAAATCCTACAGAAATACTTGGTAACCAGCCTTCTTCATGTTGTCTTTCCCCCACCAGATTCAGCTTACACCTCAGCAGCTTCAGTCCATCCAGATGCAACTTCAGGAGAAATCATCCGCACAGAACATTGTTATCCAGTCTAGTCAACCAGTTGACCAGTCCGCACAGCTGGCTGCTGCTGCATCCCAGGTTTCTCTCTCTCTCTCTGTCTGTCTGTCTGTCTCTCTCTCTCTCTCTCTCTCTCTCTCTCTCTCTCTCTCTCTGCCTCTCTCTCTCTGTCTGTCTCTCTCTCTCTCTCTCTCTCTCTCTCTCTCTCTCTGCCTCTCTCTCTCTCTCTCTCTGACCCCCCCCCCCCTCGCTGTCTCTCTCAGCCTCTCTCTCTCATTGCTGCCTCCTACTGCTTTCTTGTCGTCTCCCTCATCTGTTTTTCCAGTTCATCACTTTGGATCTCACTTCTTCCCTCACCTTCCCCCCAACCCCTCCCGTCCCATATTTGTATGATGTTTAAATGCAAAAAATGTCAAAAACATTGACTCAGACTTTTGAACAAACGTGCTTGGGTCAGTTTCCTTCTATTCCCTCAAAACCTGCTTATAATTTAACAGTAATCTTCCTTGATATTTCTCTTACCATGTGCATGATTATGAGTTTAAATTGTATGCGTAAAATTACTGTTGGTAGTATGTACATTTGAATATTTTCCTCAGTTTAAAACTTAACTGAAATTAGAAACTTTTGTTGGTGGTTTGTATAGTTTTTGGTGACCCATGAATGTTCTCGTATTTCCTTTAAAGATTAATAACATTAGAGTGCGATTGATGTGGAAGTAGATCAGGCTAGGCGTAAAAGATGCTTGCCCAACACAATCAGTCATCTGTTGCAGCAAATATACCAGATTCAGCAACTGCCCCAGCAAACCCAGCAGATCTTCATCCAGCAGGGAGATGGAGGAGACATCGAACAAACTGATGGCCAGGAGACCTAGACTTCGTGTTCAGTTCTTGTTGTATCTTATAAACTTCTACCTGTGACAACGAGTGAAAGGATTTAAGTATTTGTGTATGGCAGTAAGGAAACTGATGGAGAAATGGATACAGTTTGGTTGATAGTGTCAGTCAGGATCTCAAGCAATTTTTGTCTTCACATTTTACGGATACATTTCATCTATCATCAGGTATCTTATCATAGCCTAAGAACACTGGAAATGACTCATTTGTTAGAGCTGGATCAGCTGTGTGTTGATTGTATAACAAATAGACGTAACACACAAAAATTTATTGGTAAGAATGTTCCAAATAATTAAAAGTGAAATGGATCAAAGAGGATTTTTTCCCCCAGTCTTCCTTCATCCTCTCTTTTCTTCCAGGACACTTCTTGCCTTCCACTAGTGAAAATCTACATGCTTAGCTAAAAGCATGAGTGTAATAGACTATTGATTACAATGACAGTTGCTGCCCTTTGAAGCCCTTCAAGGTGGGTAGAAGGCAGGATTGTTTCACACAGTGATGAGCAGATTCACCTAGTGCAGCGCTATGTTCAAGGTGACAGTTACCTTATTGATACAGTCAAAGTCTGAAGCCTATCAGCAAAACTGCTGGAAACTGTGACATGAAAACTAAATGATTATGTGTGTGAGGTGGGGGAAAATGTGTACAGGTCCTTTTTTTGTGTGGAAAATAAATTTATATGCCTTTAAGAGAGAGAGTGTGTGTGTGTCTATAAGAGAGAGAGAGAGAGAAATATGTGGAGAGAAGGTTTCACAAACCTGAAGTCTAGCAGTTCCACTCTTTTGTTACTCTGTTACCTTCAAACAGTATTCTTAATTAGAAAATATCTGTACAAATGCTTAGTAAGCACACAAATTGGCTTATATTTTTTAACAGGGTTCCTACAGAGTCCTGGAAGTCTGGAAAAATGAAAAAATCATTTCCAGGGCTGGAAATGTCTTGGAATTTTGTAATTTGTGGTCATGGGTCTGGAAAAGTCCTGGAATTTTGTAAAAGCTGTGCAAACTTTTTCATGATGTCGAATTTCACTTTAAGTTTCTTGACAAAAACATTGAAATAGGAATAAAAGCAAAAATTAAATCAGGCACAATGATCACGGTTTTCAGATTTCCTCTGGCCAGAGGTTTAGCGGACTACATTTTTTTCTGCAGAGTAGCTCCCCTTTACTGTGAAAAGCGTTGCGCATGCGCAGTTGGTACCATTGCTCAACTTCCTTTCGAGTCAACAGCGCTGCAAGGGAAAATAGCATCGAAGTATTAAAGAAAACATGAGAAAATGTGTGTTTAGCCTAGCCTGGCTAGACAATACAAATTATAGCAAATGGATTGCTCCTGCTTCCGATGGATGCAAGACAAAAGCACGGTGCCTGCTATGCAAAAAAAGACTTCGACATCGGGAACAGTTAGCTAGGTAGGCGGGCCCCCCTCCCCACTCTCGCCCCCCCCAATTTGTTTTGGTTTTTTTTTCCCAAAAAGCGAAGATGTAGTAAGTAGTCTGCCAGGTAAACCCACTTGGTATTTAGGGGTTAGGGTTAGGTTTTATTCTCGCTATCTAGGTCTTTCACTTTCTATCCACAATTCTTTTTTCTCACTGTGCAATCCTCTCAAAAGTTTTACAATGGCAGAAAAATCAACATGATGATTGAGGCCATTTAAATAACCCATGGCAAATAAGAGGACTGCTCCTGGCAAAACTGTATGACAATTTTATTTCGACAGACAGCCACAGACAGATAACCACAGTGCGATCAAAATAGAGAAAGTACCCAGAATTTCACATCATTTTGTCACATTCGCGTATATAGGCTGTATCGTGCACATTCAAGTGTGTGTTGCACACATGCACAAACATGCACATGCGCACATAGATGTTGTTTTAGGCTTACGCTGACCAGGTGAAGCGCCTATTTCACAGAGGCCCACACAATCTGGAGCAGTGAGTACCTGGAACTGAAGTAAGACACATGGGGAACAGGAGATGTCAAAAGGCCCAATTGTTGTCTTCTCCATGCCTCCCTGCCAATGGCCTAACCTGATGCCTCATTGCAGTGGCTGCCGACAAGAGAGGGGGGAAAAAATCAATCTGTGCTGAAACCCTAACTGTCCTGACGTAGACTGGAACACATGCATGGTCCCTTTTCAGGTACAACAGAAGCTCGTCGACGTAGCAGAAAAATATGGAATGTACCAACTGCATGCCCCCCACCTGAGAAAACGACTCGCCAAACCTAACGCTCTCCACGAACGCAACTCTGCTGAATCCTTCCATCACTATTCCAGGACTGTCTGAGCATAATATGGTTGTAAGTGATCTACGCATCAAGCCCTTCCACGTGAATCAGGCCCCCAGGAACTGTTCCAGTTCATCCAAACAAATTTGGGTGAAGACAGGCAGCTGCTGAAGCCTCGAGAAGAGTCTTCATGCTATTGTGCAGATGTCAAAAATCCTGGCTGACGGACCAACTGTCTGAAGCCACAGACTAGCTCATACCATCAACTGTACTCTCAGGTAGACTAAAACTACCCTGGTTGAACAACCAACTTCGCCAGCTAATAAGGAAGAAGAGAGGTGGGCTGTACAAGCAAGTGCGGTGAGCTAGAAACTAGGCAAAGTTCAAACACATTCAAAAAAGAGTGCAAGGGCATTTTCTGATGGGCAGAGTCCAATTTCCTAAACAACGTTGTAAGCAAGGGACTCGAACAGGACAACACCATACTATTTTGATAGTAAGTCAAGGCAAAGAAACGGGTCGATTTGGGTGTTGCACCTTCGAAAGTTGGCGGTAAACTGGTGACAACAAAGCCAAAGCTAATACGCTAGGTAAACCAATTCAAATCAGTCTGTACCTACACATTCGCGTCTCCTAGCATACTTTTAGCCCCCCCTCCCCACGCCCAAAACTACATCATAGGAAAAGATGGCGTAGAGAAGCTTCTTCGTACGTCAGTTATCCCAAAGAAAACTGGACCAGACAACATCATTGACAGTCCTGAAAGAGTACTCTCCAAGCTGGCGGAGGGACTGACTCGCATTTTCCAGAAATCGGTCAGCACTAGAATTCTGCAAGAAAACTGGCTTCTTGCCAAAGTAGCAGCCGTCTTTAAGAAAGAGGAAAAACACTTGGCAATGTCTCTGATCTCAGTGACAAGCAAGCTGCTGTCAACCGATAAAGCACCTGTAACATAATAACCTCTCGAATCTCAAACACCGTTTTTGTTGAGGCTTTTTGCGTGAGATCTTAACAGTTACAACCCTCCATGACCTATGACCAAAGATTCTAGCGAAACTTCAGACAGATAACTCCACTTCGGACTTCTCCAAGGCATTTGATACAGTATTTCACTCATCTCCCCGCGACACTTGAGAGTTCTTCGTCAAAGGGCCACTCAATCGATGGCTCACCACCTTTCTCACCCAGCGGCACATGAAGATGGTAGTAGTGGGACGATCCTCCAGTAAAGTCACTGTGGACTTGGGCGCATCTCAAGGCACAGTCTTCGGCCCTGTCCTATTCCTCTGCCACATTAACGACCTTCCAGCCTCCATCAAATCTCAAGTCAGACTCTTTGCAGACGACTGCCTTCCTTATCGGGAAATTACAACCCAGGCAGACAACACCACCCTGCAAGATGATCTTTAAAAAAGAAAAAAGAATGGTTTGACAAATGGTACATGCGGTCCAACGCCAAGAAATGCTACATCGTGTGTGCTATAGATTATCCTTCTATCAGCTGGACAAGCACATCCTGCAGCAAGTGAACACATGCCCCTATCTTGGAGTCCACACCAGCAACCATCTCTCATGTTAGCTCACATCAACAACAAGCAAATGCCAGCCGGGCAATGCTCCATCAGAAGCTTTGCTTTTGCCCTGACTGCCTGCCAGTTACAGTCAAGAGGCTTCTGGAAAGACCGATATGATGGCCAGGGCTCTTGGGCTAGCTACCTATCCTGCATTTCTCCGAGGAAAAACGCACCCAAGATTCACTGAAAGGAAAGAGAATGATGACTCCATTAGCGCCAACCCAATCAGAACTGAAATTCAAAAAGGACTGTTGAGTACAGAACAATGAATTCCATGCGTTTGCAGAAGGAAATGCTGCACTGAATGGTGGCATAAAGATCCACAAGACGAAAAAGGGCTGAGTGAAGACTGAGATGAATGTGGCATGAAGATCCACAAGACGAAAAGGGCGAGTGAAGACTGAGATGAATGTGGCATGAAGATCCACAAGACGAAAAAGGGCTGTGTGAAGACTGAGATGAATGTGGCATGAAGATCCACAGACCGAAAAAGGGCTGTGTGAAGACTGAGATGATGTGGCATGAAGATCCACAAGACGAAAAAGGGCTGTGTGAAGACTGAGATGAATGTGGCATGAAGATCCACAAGACGAAAAAGGGCTGAGTGAAGACTGAGATGAATGTGGCATGAAGATCCACAAGACGAAAAAGGGCTGAGTGAAGACTGAGATGAATGTGGCATGAAGATCCACAAGACGAAAAGGGCTGAGTGAAGACTGAGATGATGTGGCATGAAGATCCACAAGACGACAAAGGGCTGAGTGAAGACTGAGATGAATGTGGCATGAAGATCCACAAGACGAAAAAGGGCTGTGTGAAGACTGAGATGAATGTTGGCATGAAGATCCACAGACGAAAAAGGGCTGAGTGAAGACTGAGGTGAATGTGGCATGAAGATCCACAAGACGAAAAAGGGCTGTGTGAAGACTGAGATGAATGTGGCATGAAGATCCACAAGACGAAAAAGGGCTGAGTGAAGACTGAGATGAATGTGGCATGAAGATCCACAAGACGAAAAAGGCTGAGTGAAGACTGAGATGAATGTGGCATGAAGATCCACAAGACGAAAAAGGGCTGAGTGAAGACTGAGATGAATGTGGCATGAAGATCCACAAGACGAAAAAGGGCTGTGTGAAGACTGAGATCATGTGGCATGAAGATCCACAAGACGAAAAAGGGCTGTGTGAAGACTGAGATGAATGTGGCATCAAGATCCACAAGACGAAAAATGCTGAGAGAAGACTGAGATGAATGTGGCAGAAGATCCACAAGACGAAAAAGGGCTGAGTGAAGACTGAGATGAATGTGGCAGGAAGATCCACAAGACGAAAAAGGGCTGAGTGAAGACTGAGATGAATGTGACATGAAGATCCACAAGACGAAAAAGGGCTGTGTGAAGACTGAGATGAATGTGGCATGAAGATCCACAAGACGAAAAAGGGCTGAGTGAAGACTGAGATGAATGTGGCATGAAGATCCACAAGACCGAAAAGGGCTGAGTGAAGACTGAGATGAATGTGGCATGAAGATCCACAAGACGAAAAGGGCTGTGTGAAAGACTGAGATGAATGTGGCATGAAGATCCACAAGACGAAAAAGGGCTGAGTGAAGACTGAGATGAATGTGGCATGAAGATCCACAAGACGAAAAAGGGCTGTGTGAAGACTGAGATGAATGTGGCATGAAGATCCACAAGACGAAAAAGGGCTGAGTGAAGACTGAGATGAATGTGGCATGAAGATCCACAAGACGAAAAAGCGCTGATGTGAAGACTGAGATGAATGTGGCATGAAGATCCACAAGACGAAAAAGGGCTGAGTGAAGACTGAGATGAATGTGGCATGAAGATCCACAAGACGAAAAAGGGCTGAGTGAAGACTGAGATGAATGTGGCACGAAGATCCACAAGACGAAAAAGGCTGAGTGAAGACTGAGATGAATGTGGCATGAAGATCCACAAGACGAAAAAGGGCTGTGTGAAGACTGAGATGAATGTGGCATGAAGATCCACAAGACGAAAAAGGGCTGTGTGAAGACTGAGATGAATGTGGCATGAAGATCCACAAGACGAAAAAGGGCTGAGTGAAGACTGAGATGAATGTGGCATGAAGATCCACAAGACGAAAAGGGCTGTGTGAAGACTGAGATGAATGTGGCATGAAGATCCACAAGACGAAAAAGGGCTGAGTGAAGACTGAGATGAATGTGGCATGAAGATCCACAAGACGAAAAAGGGCTGAGTGAAGACTGAGATGAATGTGGCATGAAGACCACAAGACGAAAAGGGCTGTGTGAAGACTGAGATGAATGTGGCATGAAGATCCACAAGACGAAAAAGGGCTGAGTGAAGACTGAGATGAATGTGGCATGAAGATCCACAAGACGAAAAAGGGCTGAGTGAAGACTGAGTGAATGTGCATGAAGATCCACAAGACGAAAAGGGCTGAGTGAAGACTGAGATGAATGTGGCATGAAGATCCACAAGACGAAAAAGGGCTGAGTGAAGACTGAGATGAATGTGGGCATGAAGATCCACAAGACGAAAAAAATGCTGAGTGAAGACTGAGATGATTGTATGAAGATCCACAAGACGAAAAAGGGCTGAGTGAAGACTGAGTGAATGTGGCATGAAGAATCCACAAGACGAAAAAGGGCTGAGTGAGACTGAGAAGATGTGGCATGAAGATCCACAAGACGAAAAGGGCGTGTGAAGACTGAGATGAATGTGGCATGAAGATCCACAAGACGAAAAAGGGCTGAGTGAAGACTGAGATGAATGTGGCATGAAGATCCACAAGACGAAAAGGCTGTGTGAAGATGAGATGAATGTGGCATGAAGATCCACAAGACGAAAAATGGCTGAGTGAAGACTGAGATGAATGTGGCATGAAGACCACAAGACGAAAAGGGCTGAGTGCAGACTGAGATGAATGTGGCATGAAGATCCACAGACGAAAAAGGCTGAGTGAGACTGAGATGAATGTGGCATGAAGATCCACAAGACGAAAAAGGGCTGAGAAGACTGAGATGAATGTGGAATGAAGATCCGCAAGACTAAAAGGGCTGAGTGAAGACTGAGATGAATGTGGCATGAAGATCCCCAAGACGAAAAAGGGCTGTGTGAAGACTGAGATGAATGTGGCATGAGATCCACAAGACGAAAAAGGGCTGTGTGAAGACTGAGATGAATGTGGCATGAAGATCCACAAGACGAAAAAGGGCTGAGTGAAGACTGAGATGAATGTGGCATGAAGATCCACAAGACGAAAAAGGGCTGTGTGAAGACTGAGATGAATGTGGCATGAAGACCACAACACGAAAAAGGGCTGAGTGAAGACTGAGAGAATGTGGCATGAAGATCCACAAGACGAAAAAGGGCTGAGTGAAGACTGAGATGAATGTGGCATGAAGATCCACAAGACGAAAAAATGCTGAGTGAAGACTGAGATGAATGTGGCATGAAGATCCACAAGACGAAAAAGGGCTGAGTGAAGACTGAGATGAATGTGGCATGAAGATCCACAAGACGAAAAAGGGCTGAGTGAAGACTGAGATGAATGTGGCATGAAGATCCACAAGACGAAAAGGGCTGAGTGAAGACTGAGATGAATGTGGCATGAAGATCCACAAGACGAAAAAGGGCTGAGTGAAGACTGAGATGAATGTGGCATGAAGATCCACAAGACTAAAAAAGGGCTGAGTGAAGACTGAGATGAATGTGGCATGAAGATCCACAAGACGAAAAAGGGTTGAGTGAAGACTGAGATGAATGTGGCATGAAGATCCACAAGACGAAAAAGGCTGAGTGAAGACTGAGATGAATGTGGCATGAAGAATCCACAAGACGAAAAAGGGCTGAGTGAAGACTGAGATGAATGTGGCATGAAGATCCACAAGACGAAAAAGGGCTGAGTGAAGACTGAGATGAATGTGGCATGAAGATCCACAAGACGAAAAAGGGCTGAGTGAAGACTGAGATGAATGTGGCATGAAGATCCACAAGACGAAAAAGGGCTGTGTGAAGACTGAGATGAATGTGGCATGAAGATCCACAACACGAAAAAGGGCTGAGTGAAGACTGAGATGAATGTGGCATGAAGATCCACAAGACGAAAAAGGGCTGAGTGAAGACTGAGATGAATGTGGCATCAAGATCCAAAAACACGAAAAAGGGCTGAGTGAAGACTGAGATGAATGTGGCAGGAAGATCCACAACACGAAAAAAAAGCTGTGTGAAGACTGAGATGAATGTGGCAGGAAGATCCACAAGACGAAAAAGGGCTGAGTGAAGACTGAGATGAATGTGGCAGGAAGATCCACAAGACGAAAAAGGGCTGTGTGAAGACTGAGATGAATGTGACATGAAGATCCACAAGACGAAAAAGGGCTGTGTGAAGACTGAGATGAATGTGGCATGAAGATCCACAAGACGAAAAAGGGCTGAGTGAAGACTGAGATGAATGTGGCATGAAGATCCACAAGACGAAAAAGGGCTGAGTGAAGACTGAGATGAATGTGGCATGAAGATCCACAAGACGAAAAAGGGCTGTGTGAAGACTGAGATGAATGTGGCATGAAGATCCACAAGACGAAAAAGGGCTGAGTGAAGACTGAGATGAATGTGGCATGAAGATCCACAAGACGAAAAAGGGCTGTGTGAAGACTGAGATGAATGTGGCATGAAGATCCACAAGACGAAAAAGGCTGAGTGAAGACTGAGATGAATGTGGCATGAAGATCCACAAGACGAAAAAGGGCTGAGTGAAGACTGAGATGAATGTGGCATGAAGATCCACAAGACGAAAAAGGCTGAGTGAAGACTGAGATGATGTGGCATGAAGATCCACAAGACGAAAAAGGGCTGAGTGAAGACTGAGATGAATGTGGCATGAAGATCCACAAGACGAAAAAGGGCTGAGTGAAGACTGAGATGAATGTGGCATGAAGATCCAAGACGAAAAAGGGCTGTGTGAAGACTGAGATGAATGTGGCATGAAGATCCACAAGACGAAAAAGGGCTGTGTGAAGACTGAGATGAATGTGGCATGAAGATCCACAAGACGAAAAAGGGCTGTGTGAAGACTGAGATGAAGTGTTGCATGAAGATCCACAAGACGAAAAAGGGCTGAGTGAAGACTGAGATGAATGTGGCATGAAGATCCACAAGACGAAAAAGGGCTGAGTGAAGACTGAGATGAATGTGGCATGAAGATCCACAAGACGAAAAGGGCTGTGTGAAGACTGAGATGAATGTGGCATGAAGATCCACAACACGAAAAAGGGCTGAGTGAAGACTGAGATGAATGTGGCATGAAGTCCACAAGACGAAAAAAGGGCTGAGTGAAGACTGAGATGAATGTGGCATGAAGATCCACAAGACGAAAAAGGCTGAGTGAAGACTGAGATGAATGTGGCATGAAGATCCACAAGACGAACAAGGGCTGAGTGAAGACTGAGATGAATGTGGCATGAAGATCCACAAGACGAAAAAATGCTGAGTGAAGACTGAGATGAATGTGGTATGAAGATCCACAAGACGAAAAAGGGCTGAGTGAAGACTGAGATGAATGTGGCATGAAGATCCACAAGACGAAAAAGGGCTGAGTGAAGACTGAGATGAATGTGGCATGAAGATCCACAAGACGAAAAAGGGCTGAGTGAAGACTGAGATGAATGTGGCATGAAGATCCACAAGACGAAAAGGGCTGAGTGAAGACTGAGATGAATGTGGCATGAAGATCCACAAGACTAAAAAGGGCTGAGTGAAGACTGAGATGAATGTGGCATGAAGATCCACAAGACGAAAAAGGGCTGAGTGAAGACTGAGATGAATGGGCATGAGATCCACAAGACGAAAAGGGCTGAGTGAAGACTGAGATGAAGTGGCATGAAGATCCACAAGACAAAAAGGGCTGAGTGAAGACTGAGATGAATGTGGCATGAAGATCCACAAGACGAAAAAGGGCTGAGTGAAGACTGAGATGAATGTGGCATGAAGATCCACAAGACGAAAAAGGGCTGAGTGAAGACTGAGATGAATGTGGCATGAAGTCCACAAGACGAAAAAGGGCTGAGTGAAGACTGAGATGAATGTGCATGAAGATCCACAAGACGAAAAAGGGCTGTGTGAAGACTGAGATGAATGTGGCATGAAGATACACAACACGAAAAGGGCTGAGTGAAGACTGAGATGAATGTGGCATGAAGATCCACAAGACGAAAAAGGCTGAGTGAAGACTGAGATGAATGTGGCATGAAGATCCACAAACACGAAAAAGGGCTGAGTGAAGACTGAGATGAATGTGGCATGAAGATCCACAACACGAAAAAAAGCTGTGTGAAGACTGAGATGAATGTGGCAGGAAGATCCACAAGAAGAAAAAGGGCTGAGTGAAGACTGAGATGAATGTGGCACGAAGATCCACAAGACGAAAAAGGGCTGAGTGAAGACTGAGATGAAAGTGGCACTAAGACCCACAAGACGAAAAAGGGCTGTGTGAAGACTGAGATGAATGTGGCACGAAGATCCACAAGACGAAAAAGGGCTGTGTGAAGACTGAGATGAATGTGGCATGAGATCCACAAGACGAAAAAGGGCCGAGTGAAGACTGAGATGAATGTGGCATGAAGATCCACAAGACGAAAAAGGGCCGAGTGAAGACTGAGATGAATGTGGCATGAAGATCCACAGACGAAAAAGGGCCGAGTGAAGACTGAGATGAATGTGGCATGAAGATCCACAAGACGAAAAAGGGCCGAGTGAAGACTGAGATGAATGTGGCATGAAGATCCACAAGACGAAAAAGGGCCGAGTGAAGACTGAGATGAATGTGGCATGAAGATCCACAAGACGAAAAAGGGCTGTGTGAAGACTGAGATGAATGTGGCATGAAGATCCACAAGACGAAAAAGGGCTGAGTGAAGACTGAGATGAATGTGGCATGAAGATCCACAGTGGCAATGAAGATCCACAAGACGAAAAAGGGCTGAGTGAAGACTGAGATGAATGTGGCATGAAGATCCACAAGACGAAAAAGGGCTGAGTGAAGACTGAGATGAATGTGGCATGAAGATCCACAAGACGAAAAAGGGCTGTGTGAAGACTGAGATGAATGTACAGCAGTGCACTGCACCAGCAAAAAAGGACGTGAGAAGATAAGATTCAAACAACATTGCCAAGGATATCCAACCGATTACTCAGAAGAGGAATTTGTACAGGCTCTCGATGCCAAACGCCGTAAACTCGCTGACTTCCATCCTCAATAGGCTAACGTACATTGCAGGCCTCTACTGGCAGATCACAAGTATCTATCCACCACGCAGCTGCAGTGGTGGGGTGGGGGAACCTCTGTAACCCCCTCCCATCTGCCCTCAGAGGGAGTTGACATATTGCAAGGGGTATGCGACACTGGCGAGGGGTATACATATGCATGCAGTATATTTGTACTGCTCTCTCTCTCTCTCTCTCTCTCTCTCTCTCACTCTCTCTGTGCAGCGCGCGCGCTCGCCCACGCTGTGTGTTCGTGAATGTGCTTGACTGAAATTTCAGCTTGACAAAGGTTAACTGTAGAAGGCATGAAAGGCAATATTACTGTACTGTTGTGTGTGTTTTACAGTTATTATAAGGCCGATCGGATGTCGATCTTCTACTTTCATTTTAAATAGCATCCTTTTGATGTATAGATAGACCTGCATAATGTGTGGACTGGAATAACATGATGACGTTTGTTGCATGTAGACAGGATAATAATTATGGGGTTGGGTAAGTGTGGGGGCTAACGGGGTTTAGGATGGACCGGGGGTGGGGGTGGAGGGGGGGGGGGGAGGATGTGGCTGATCCGGATTCGGATCCTCCCTTGACAGCCACCCATCACTTCTTCCACTCCCTCGATTAACACAATGTATATTGCTTACAGCCCACCCGACCACAGCGTTATGAAGGCATCCCACCCTTTCAAATCTATTTTCCCCCGCTTCGTTACCATCTTCCTGGTACTTCTAGCAACCGCGATCAATTCAAGTACGTCATTCTGTTTATTCAGAACGTTAACCAGAGCAAAAATTTCACTAAAGGCTGAGATGCAAACCACCTGCTGCAATCGGGCGCGAGGAATGCGTGAGGTCTGAACACGGGATCTTTGCATAGTTTCTTCAAGTGGGCGTTCCTGAACAGCCCGCTGACAGGGAGACAAATACTGCGCCAAAATATATGTGAGAAAATATGGTTGTCGTTACTCACGTAGATTACGACTTGGCCAATTTCTCTCTCATCCACAGAAACAAATATCAGTTAAGTGTGATAGATCTGGTATTACTTACACTACTATTTCAAATGGATTTCTCGAACTGTACACGTACTATGTCGAACTTGTTCACCATATTTATCACTAGAGATGTCGTAATTCGTTGCTGCTGCCCCTTTTCAGCATGTATTTTGTGTGACGTCATTTTCAGGACACCGCCGACAGTGCCAACTCGTGTGTGTCAGCTTGTGTGTTGTCATGTCACAGTAATTATGGCTGATTTCTTCAAGTCGGCGTTCGGAATAATGGGTGGGGGGCCAGTACGTGATGGCAACGACTTCATAGGCCAATACGTTGAATTGGGGAACCAGAAGTTACGAGTGAAACGCTTAATAGCGGAAGGTGGGTTGTGACAGCGAAGGAGTTGTGAGACTCGACTTATAACTTTAGACAGCGAAGGAGTTGTGAGACTCAACTTATAACAACTCTCAATGATTTTAGTAACTGTCTTAACAACAGACAGCAAATAGATGCAATTTTATTAGATTTTTCTAAAGCCTTTGATAAGGTTGACCATGAGGGCCTGCTGCTAAATTAGAACACATTGGCATTGGCGGTTCTTTGCTAAAATGGGCTAGATCATTCCTCGTTGGGAGAACGCAGAAAGTTGTTGTGGAAGGGTCGTCATCCCATTGTAAACCAGTCTTGTCAGGGTGTACCACAGGGAACTGTTCTGGGGCCCTTTTTTTTCTTAATTTATATAAATGACATAAGTAAGAAATCTCTCTCCTGGAACTACTATAAGGCTTTTTGCAGATGACAGTTTAGTAATATAGAACAATCAGAAGCAAGAATGATACACGCATTCTACAAGAAGATCTAAACGCTTTACAAGAGGGGGAAAGAACTTGGAAAATGGAATTTCATCCTCAAAAGTGCCAAGTGTTGCGTATATGTAACAAACGCTCACTAATTAGATCAATTATTCTATCCATAATACTATTCTAAAAAAAACTAATGCTGCAAAATATTTAGGCGTGATTATAGAATAGTCGTCTCAAATGGAAAGAACATTACAATTAGAAATGTAAGAAAGCAAATAACACTTAGCTTTCTACACAGGAATATCAATGACTGCCCCCAAAAGGTTAAAGACGACTGCTACAAAACACTGGTTAGCCCAGAAACTGGAATATGGTTGCTCATTTTGGGGACCCTTTAAAAACCATCTAAAGGACATTGATAACCTTGAAAAGATTCAGAAGAGAGCAGCACGGTTCGAAACAGGAACCACATCAGAGAAAAGGGAATACTAGAAGAACATAGGAAATTAAAATGGAAACCCTAGAAGAGAGAAGAGCTTTTATTAAACTTAACAACCTTTTCAAAGGCAGAGCAAAAGTAATTGATATTCCAATGGAACAACTTGTATTGAATAAAAGTAGCACCGGGAGTGGCGTCAGTGTTATACCATACCTGCATAAAAATATTGACAGCCACTTACATTCTTTTACCCCATTTCTGTACGGCTGTGGAACTCACGCCGGGTGCCATCAAGATTGCCACAAATGCAATCTCTTTTAAAAAACAAATTGATACAACAGTTTTGAGATCTCCCTATTGATGTTTTCTATTTTTACTTCCCCAGATATTTTACTGTTAACTGGGCCGAATTTGGCCATTGCTTTTAACTTCTTGAATATCGAGTGCGACCCCTTGTTGCCAAATTTGCTCCAGGGCCAACAGTCTGAGTCGCACTATTTTATTTATTTTTATTTTACTTTTTAACAGCGCGCTGGTGACCTACTCGTTTTTGAGTGAACCAGTATTTAGGAGAAGAAGAAGAAGAATGTTAGGGGTGAATTGCGTACAACCCCAAATGTTGTGTACAGAAACATCTGCTCATTCACCAGCTACTGGGTAGTGGGCTGGTTTACCATTTTTTGCTAATTTAAAATGGAAATCATTGATAACAGTCACTGTTTCATTGTTGACCCATCCAAATGCACCTCACAAAGACGAAAGAAGCCGTGAACACAGGGTGAGAAGCCCAGTGGCAGTCATAATTTCCGAGTTCACTTAAAGTTGGTGGTGATTTTGGGAAATTCTTTTTCCTCAAGTTATGTCGTCTGACAACGATACCAAACTTTGCCCACGGAAGCAACTTTTTAAAGTGTTCTTGATTTATTGGCCCTCTAAAAAATTTCATTTACTCAGTTGTCGTTAGACAACGGTACCCAACTTGGACACGGGAAGCAACTTGTCAGTCCACTTTATAATCCAGTAACTTGCAACTTTTTAACAATATATATATTTCTCTCAATCTAAGACATAAGAGCAAGCTTTGTTTATAATTCAATATTTCTTGCAGCATTGCACACCAAGCTGCTCTGTAAGTTGCTGGAACGGTGCGGTACTTATCCTTGAATTTATTATTTGTTGTAATATATATATATATATATATATATAAGAGAGAGAGAGAGAGAGAGAGAGAGAGAGAGAATACCAGTGTACTATTATAAGTGATCATGCCAAGACTCTATAGGTCCCAACACTGACTACAGTGTAATGTGTATAAAACCAGTCCCAGAGAAACGAAGACCAGTGACAACTGATAGATATTTTTAAACGGGACTCGATAAACTCAATTTATCAGTTGAAGTCAAAGAGATACTCAAAACTCAAAACGTGTACGTCCTAAGTTCAATCAGTGTGTTTTTGCTCATGTGTTGAAGAGAAACACATTGATTGTGTTGTTGGTAGCTGGCTCAGATCTTGGTAAAGATGTTCACCAGATGATGACTGACTTCATATACTGTATTTGTAGTGAATAAACTTTTTTTTTTTAATGAAGACCATGTTTCATTGAACCATTGTCACAACCAAATGAGTATGACACAGCTTAAACTGACAGCACACTGATTAAAAACTGCAACTTATCAATTGATATGATGAATCTGGATCTGGATAATTACGTCACATAAGCCAATCAACAGCTATAAGCAGATGGTGAACAGGGAGAGCACAAAAATAGTTTAAAAAGCCACCACTTTGTCCTAACAATCTTCAATTAGGTTCAAGTCTCAGTGAGTAGCCACAACAGGTTCTACAGGTTTAAAAAGCTGGCTAAAAACTCTATTACTGTCCAGATGCTAGTAGGCAGGCGATGATGAATGCCAAGCACTGATGTAAAAGCACTGGCAGAGCTTGCACTGACGAAATCCTCCTCTAGATGATTCCGGTCCATCACTGTCTGTACAAGAAGGAGTGAGTGTACTGTCTTGTATATACAGACAGGTAGTTGGAAGCCGCGTTTCTGACCACGCAATGTTCGATGATATTGGAGACTTCGAAGTCCTCATACGTGGGAGGGTCGTGTCCGTCTGTGGCCAGCACTCACAGGGGTCAGGAAGTTTTGGGAGGGAATGGCGGGGATAAGATTTCCCGCTATCTTGAACATCAGGCCTTGTCGTGCTTGTCTGCGACAATCAGCCAGCGGGGGAGATTCAAATCCAGAAATTCAAATTTCAGTTTTATCATGTTGCAGATGCTGCTTGAAAATAATAGATTTTTTTTATATAGATGCAACTTCTGCCATAATAAGCAGCCAGATCCAACAAAAAAAACTAGTGCATAAAAAAAAAATGGGGTATTCTATACTGACTTCCATAAAAAAACGCGAAAAATTGAAAGGCTATTATTCGGGTGAAAAGGGTGAATATACAATATGAACCATTGGCAAGTTGTTTGGGCCAAGACTCACTGCAGTGAAAAAATTGTGTGAGCAACACATCATTCCCGGCATTGGAGGGTCAACAAAAATGGCAAACTGGTTGCTGCATGTGAGGCACGTGCACACCATGCAGAGCAAAGTTAACCAGCGACAAGTACGCAGGCATGCAGCCTTTATAAAGCTGCGCTACAAGGTTCAGATACGACTTGCCGTCTGAGCGCTACAGAGATGCCAAGACTACGAGCAGAGGAACGCAATCGTGCCCTAGGCCATCTGGAGGCTGGTGTGGATGCCAGGCAGGTCGCCAACATCTTAACGTCCACATCTCAACCATCTATCGCTGCAGCAACCGCATGCGAGTCACTGGTACCACTGAATGATCGTCCCCGGCCAGGCCGTCCTCGGGTCACCACACCAAGAGAGGATCGCCATTTTTGTTCGAACCCATCTGCGGGACAGGCGGCAAACAGCCGCTAACACTGCTCGACAGGTGCCTGGAATCTCCAGCAATGAATCAGCCTCACACTGTGCGGCGGCGTCTTCAGGAGAACGGGCTGGCATGTAGGCGTCCTCACAGAGGTCCGTACTGACACCAAGACACCGGCAGGACAGGCTGCAGTGGGCACAAACCCAAATCAACTGGCGCAGGCAGCAGTGGGGGACGCATACTGTTCTCAGATGAGAGCCGTTTTGTATTGACATGGCTGACGGTCGGTCAGAATATGCAGGGATGAAACTCCTCCGCCGTTTCCGCCGTCTCCGCCGTTATTTTTTCGCATCTCCGCCGAAAGAAAAAGTCTCCGCCGAAAAATTATTCGAAGAATGATGCTCAAAACGATCTCAACTTGTCTGCACAGCGAATTTCTCTCTGTCGGTAATGTTCTCAAACGGCATAGTTCTCATTCTGTTTCCTTCCAGTATCATTTCTCATCATGGCGTCGATTCACAGTGAGAGTTTGCCGCCAGTGAGTGCAAACAAAACGAGAAAAAAAAAAGAAAGAAGTATGTGAACCACTAGAAGACCGAGTGGCAGCAGAAGGACGTGTGTGACCGCAGAGTCGCGGATGTAATCAGAAACATGACAAAGACGGGAATTGAATTGTTTTGCGAGCCTTGCCAAAAACGTGTCTACTTTGGTAGTCGTGGCTTTGTGGCAATCAGAGATCACATCGAGCGTCCAGCACCAACAAAATGTGTGTTGTTTCCCACACCATTACAGCATGTTTTCAGATCATTGGTATGCAACAATCTACGTTTAATTTCCAAAGATAGTTTGACTCCTACTCTAAGTACTTCCACTCGTAGAGTCTTCAAAGCAAGGGAAAAACGTCAAAGTGACGAAAAGAATATAAAAGAACAAATGACATCAAAATAAACTGATGTCACAACAGTCTTGTGTAACACTTTTCCCCTTGGTATAATGCAAACGTTTGCTACATTTGTTAAGTGTCTGCTAACAGCCCCCCCATGAAATCCTTTTCCACAGCCCACTCCCCCCACTACCTATATACTTTCTCTACTCCTTCTCCCCCAACCCCCACCCTCACCCACAACACACATACCCCACACACTTCGCCCCCTCCTCCCCGCCCCCCCCCCCCCCCCCCCCGTCCCCCCCCACACACACACGCACACAAACCTCCTCCCCCCCCCCCCACACACACACACTTGTCATGAGGGGGGGGGATATGATTAGTTGTAAGAGGGAAGTTGGGGGGGGTGTACTGTTGTGACATCAGTTTTGTTTTATGTCATTTGTTCTTTTATGTTCTTTTTTGTGTTTAGTGTTTCCTGACGAAGGGTCTAAGGCCCAAAAGCTTCTTTTTTTTTTTTTTTTAAAGGACTTCAAAGTAATCATTTTCATATGTGTTTATTGAAGTCCAGCATCGTTTCATACATCTGATTACTTAGTTTGATTTCCCACTCTGATTTACTTATCTACAGGCCTTATTCTTTATGTCCTGAAAGCACTGTTTGTCAAATTTTCTTTAGCTAGAGTTCTGAGGATTCATCATACTAAATGTTTGTCTCAATTGACATAGTTTCTTTCCACATCAGTCTCAGTCTTCATGGTGTTGAAAGCTGTTTCTATAGAATGAGTTGTTTAGAAGCAAGAAAGTGATTTCTAAAGATTTTTATGCCATATTTAATACAAAATATGCTTCAGCATCAGGGGGCGCGCCCCCTGACCCCCGCCAGGCTGTTGCCCATGTACCCCACTGGGGGCCCATGGTGAACCCCAGATCCCCGCCAATCTCCTCTTTTTTTTTTAAAAACTGTTTTCATCCCTGATATGGCGTCGACCTGCTGACGCTATGCTGACTCCTGTGTGTAGAGCGGAACCCCTGGGGAGGCCCGAACGTGATGATATGGGGTGCAATTGGCATTAACCATGCCATAGGACCAGTCATCTTCAAAACATTGGTCCTGGTCGCAGACAGGGTGTCAATGCACAGCGCAACATCCACCAGGTGCTCAGACCCATGTCGTTCCTTTTTGGCGCAACACCCAAACTGGACATTCCAACAGACAATGCAAGACCACACACAGCCAGGGCCACCCAGCAATTTCTTCAGCATAACAACGTCAATGTGCTGCCCTGGCCAGCCCTCAGTCCCGATTTAAACCCAATAGAACATTTTTGGGATGACTTGGCAGACGGTTGTTCCTCCTGCGTCCACGACCTGCAACAGCGGCTCAACTTCACCAGGCCATCGTCCATGTGTGGGCTGGTGTGCCAAGGGGACGCATCAACCACCTGATCCACTCAATGAGCTGCAGGTGTCAAGCAGTTGTCCATGCAAATGGTGGCCACACACGGTATTAGGACTTCAAGCTGGTTTGTCACGTGCCCTTGGATTTTCCACACAAAGACATATTGCTGATGACATTTTCACACATTACCGGTGTAATGAATCAAATCACGTTGAATTCTCGCTTCCACTCTGTACAATTGTGACCAGTAAAATTCGCCCCTAACCTTCAAGCTTGTTTTGCTTTCGCGTTTTTTATGGAAGTCAGTATACTTTGCAAGCTGAAATTTTACCAGCAGTTGCTGGTTACTCGATTTTGACTATTACAACAGTGCAAGTCCTGTCATTAGTCAATTGATCCATCTTGGTTCCTAGCTATATTGAATAGAAGTCATATTGTGCTACAGATCTGTATTACAGTTAACATAATGACTTTCAGTAATAATTCAGACTGTAGGCTGGTCATGCCATGAGACTCCGCGTGTCAGCTGTTTGTTATATTACATTGCATAAATTTCTTTTTATTTCTTGGTACATGTGAATATGTATGTATTATTTATACATGTATGGTGTGTGTTGTGTGTGGTGGTGTGTGTGTGTGTGTGTGTGTGTGTGTGTGCATAATGCTTATCGGTTCTTCACTTTACTAAGTAAATGAGAAAGTATAAAGAGCAGATCTCTATATAGACACAATTTCCATTAAAATATGTGAACTAGATATTAGTTGTTGAAACATTCAAATGCATACGTATAAATGCTGGCCCATTTTCTTTTTTATATAAATTTTGTCATACATTTCATGTATAATACATTCTTTTTAACCGTTCAGTGCCCAATAGACAAAAAAGTGGTTCCAGGTGCCTGGGAAATCTCATGATTTGGGGCATAATGAAAAAAAAATTCTAGTCAGAAATACAGAAGATAGAGAAAATGAAATCATATCATTTTTGAAGGAATGAATGAGATAATTCTTCTTTGTTTATGATAATAAAAAGATTTAGGCTTTTAGATTTGATAGATTTTTTTTCAGATAAAAACATATGTATTTACCACATCCAAACAAGAACAACAGCAAAAAAGTTGAAAATAAAGGTTTGTATTGTCACACTACACCTGTAATGAAAGAAAACAGTTTGGAAGTCGATCAAAACGCCCTTTGTGCAGACTGACATCACGACCACCCGCCCCCCCCTTACCCCGCCCCTCTGGCTCACCCTCCTTTTACCCCTCACTCCCACCTTTCCTCTCCGTGTCAGGAACAACGCGCCTCTCGCGCTGACTCAGACTCCACTGCACGCACGGTTCAAAGTACAACGATGGATGATCGCAATCATAACACACATGAGGTACAAGCCCTACTCAAAAGAATTGTCGGCAATCACACTAATCATTACCTCATGCTCGAGATGTCGTGATAGATTATGTGTTGTCAAAATCATCAGCAGAGTGCTGCTGGCAAATACGTATTTGGCTGTTTCAGGTTGCTCATCTTTGAAGCGAAGAAGGCTGGTGGCATCTCAGTGAGAAATAAATGGCTTCCTCACTTTGGGCATTTATATTATTTAGACTCAGACATATAGCTTTTACGAAACTCTATTTGAGTCCCTGATAAAAGTAACGAATGAAAATTCAGAAAAATGCTGACGTCAGGGAATGCCTTACTGGAAAAGATTTTAGCCAGCGACGACTAAGGCACTCAACGGTTAATAATTGTATTGAAAAAGTGCTTTTTCTGAAAAACTTGAACAGTTAAAAAATTTATGACAGAGAGAAGAAATCAAGCTGAGTTTAAACTAAACTGTTATAAAACACTGTTTTCAAGATAATTTTTCAATCATGTTAATGTTACACCTTTCTGCTAGACTTGTCAATCTGGTAGTCTGCATCTACTCTGGATAGCAACAACTTCTCTTAACCTTTGTTCATGGTAGTTACTTTAATTTGTGATATTTCACAGAAGTATATACGAATACTGATTAACACATTTAGAAAACCTACTCGGTAGGAAATCCACCCTCCTTTGACCAAATAGCTTTTCCATTGGTTACAATCATAATCGGACTTCAGTTCACTTTGAGAATGAATAAGATAAAGTATAAAATCAGCATAACGGTAAAAGTATGATTATAGCACCTAGACATGGATAAGATGAAAATTTCTAACCTTGCAGATTAAACAGTTTGTTAATGACATGAAATGGAGCGTAACAAACAGACTTAAATGTTATGAAAAGAGTTATGAACCAGTTAATCTTCTGATGTTTTAATGCACAAGATA
>CM031600.1:5397365-5464865 GCA_018398815.1 Conus ventricosus | reverse complement strand
ATGTGAGCTTTGCAGAACTGCGGAGTATAGTACATTAAAGTAGTCTTCATTATGAGCAGGGTGAGAATGTTTTGACTGCATGATTTAAAATGGTGTGTGTGTGACTGCTTTGATCAGATTTGTATTTCATGGTCAAGTTGTTAATAGTTTTCATTATTAATATTATAGCCCAGTCTCATCACACTGAGCCTTTTTAGGGCTGTCAGACTTGTAAAGAAAAAAGTCACACCCTGATCATAGAACTGCAGTTTTAGGTTATTTGTGTAAACATTTTGTCACCATGGTTTTAAATATAAATTCCTGACTTTACTAGGAGAAAAGATAGCTTCTGTGTTTAGCTTAAGTATGTGAATCTAGTTGCAAAGCGAGACGACTGCAGGCGGAAATCTAAACAAATCTTAAATAAATGTTAGCGAACCGCCCAGAGAACGTGGACAAACGAGTCACAAGACAAAACACAACACGTTTCGACCTCTTAGGTCTTCGTCGGGTGATAAATAGCGATCAAAGCTAAGTGAATTTTCGTTGTTTTATTCGTTTATTTATCACCCGACGAAGACCTAAGAGGTCGAAATGCGTTGTGTTTTGTCTTGTGACTCGTTTGTCCACGTTCTCTGGGCGGTTCGCTAACATTTATTTAAGATTTGTTAAGTATGTGAAGTTCTCATTTTTAGGGAAAGGAAGATCTGCTTAAGGTTTGTTGTTGTTGTTGTTGGTTTATTTGTTTGTTTGTTTTTGCTTAAAGATAGTTATGAGAATGAAGATTGTTTCTTAAGATAATTGTGTGTTGTTGTTGACAAATTTCTTCTGATGGGCAGGTGGCTTCGCCTTTGTGTTTGTGGCCCAGGATGTCAACACAGGCAAAGACTATGCCCTCAAGGTAAACTCCTGTCTTTCTAGTCAGCCACAACACTTTCTGTTCCATTCTTTCTTCCACATTCTTCTTTCCCTCGCAAAACAAGCTGCTCTTCTGACTTCCCAAGACCAGCTTCATGTTATGGACATCCCATTTTGCTATGTGCAGGTAGCCATTCTGTAGTCATTGCTTGTATTACTGTTTACTGGTATAGATAAATTGATGCGACGTGTAGTTCATTATTTGTCCAAGTGCTGGTAGGTTTGGTATTGTCATTAGTTTTATCGGTGTTGGTGCTAGCACATTCAGCAGTCGTAGTAGTAGTACCATGATTGTTAAGTGTATTGGTGATGCTTCTGCTGAGTATGTTTCTTGTTCTTATGTTTGTTATAGGTGTGTGTGTGTGTGTGTGTGTGCGTGTGTGTGTGTGTGTGTGTGTGTGTATGTATGTGTGTGTGTGTGACTAACGATTACAAAGATTGGTTTGAGATGCTGATTGTATGTGTGTGTGTTAATGTGTACATGTGAAAGAGAGAGAATTTCATAATCTGACCCCATCCTCTCCCACCCCTCCCCTTCCCGCCTCCTCCTCCCATCCCATTCCCTTTTGCTGTAAAGTTGCTGTTCAGTTTAAAGATGACTTCAAGTCTGATCATATAAAAAATTTCATTAATGATATAATCCGTGTTTACAAGTGGATGATTAACATGGTGAAAATGAGGTTTATTACATGCAACAGTGATCATGCACTTTCAGGGGTGTGTACAGAAGATGAAAAATTATTCTTATTGTTCCTGGGGAGATGTAAACAAGTTCATCAGAATTTAATTGTAAGCTTGGACATTAGATCTTTATACTTCCAATATTCACTGGTCTTCAAGCATGGCCATATCTTTTTCCATCAAAGATTATAGAGAATAATGTTTAAAAAACAAAAAGATATTATTAACACACACAAAAATAAATAAGAAACAAGTAGGATTAACTTTTTATCCGATGATGAAATTAATTACACACCCGTAACTCCCTACACAAGAGCTGCTTATGACATCAAAGCACTTTATAGAAATGGCAGCACAGAGCACACAGAACAAATAAGGAGAACAAGCAAGGAGAGGATGTCTGTGTGCTCTTTGTTAGCATTTCTACTTGGCAGTCTTGTGTCGTAATCAGCACTCGTTTGGAGCTATAGGCATGTAATTGATCTTGGGAGAAAGAGTTACCTTCCTTGTTCAGTGTTTACTGTTGGCTGTTCCCGGCCTTATTTACGATATTCTTTCATACCAATTAAATCAAGGTTTTGTGTGTGTGTTTGTTTGACTGTATTCAGGATCAAAAAGGCTGTGCCAGTCTGGAATAAATGAATTTGTGTGTGTTTGTTTGACTGTATTCAGGATCAAAAAGGCTGTGCCAGTCTGGAATAAATGAATTTGTATGTGTTTGTTTGACTGTATTCAGGATCAAAAAGGCTGTGCCAGTCTGGAATAAATGAATTTGTGTGTGTTTGTTTGACTGTATTCAGGATCAAAAAGGCTGTGCCAGTCTGGAATAAATGAATTTGTGTGTGTTTGTTTGACTGTATTCAGGATCAAAAAGGCTGTGCCAGTCTGGAATAAATGAATTTGTGTGTGTGTGTTTGACTGTATTCAGGATCAAAAAGGCTGTGCCAGTCTGGAATAAATGAATATGTGTTTGTTCATTTCTCCTGTTTGCTGTGTATATCATCTATGTGTGTGTCAGGTACAGGGTGTATGGGCAAGCTTGGAATGTCCCTCTGTTCACCTGTTTGCTGTGTATATCATCTATGTGTGTCAGGTACAGGGTGTATGGGCAAGCTTGGAATGTCCCTCTGTTCACCTGTTTGCTGTGTATATCATCTATGTGTGTGTCAGGTACAGGGTGTATGGGCAAGCTTGGAACGTCCCTCTGTTCACCTGTTTGCTGTGTATATCATTTTTCAAAGCGGTCACATCATGGCCCTGATCCGCTCCCTTCTTCTTTGACATTAGGTTCCAGCACTATTGAATTTTCAAACACTGTTCGTGACCTTGGTGTTCTCCTTGATAGTGACCTCTCAATGAAACAGCATGTCACAAAAACTTGTCAGTTAGCTTACATGGAACTTAAACGAATTGCTGCTATTCGACCCTATCTCACTGAAGACGCCACAAAAACTCTCGTTTCATCATACATCCTTTCAAGGCTAGATTACTGCAACTGTGTTCTCCTTGGCTGTCCCTCAACTGTCATCCAACCCCTCCAACGTGTACAGAACTCTGCAGCCCGTCTCATTTGCAAATCTCCTAGGACCCAACCCTGCAGCTCTCTCCTGAAAAAGTTGCACTGGCTCCCCGTTGAAGAAAGAATTAAATACAAATGTTGTTGTCTCTGCTTCAAGATTTTCACTGGCGATGCCCCTGCCTATCTTTCCGATCTCCTTCAAGTATATGTCCCATCACGAACGCTCCGCTCCTCCACCGACACCAGGACCTTCCGCTTTCCCAGTTACCGTCCCCATCGTAAACAGCATGGCGAACGAGCTTTCTCATACGCAGCTCCCAAACTCTGGAATAAACTCCCCTATGACTTAAGACATTCTCAAACCTTTTCTTCCTTCAAAACCTCCCTGAAAACCCACCTTTTCAAACAATACTAAGAAGACAGTCATTACCAGATAGTTGATTGACTCTTGTTGTTTTTGTGGATCGCTTAGTAGTTTGTGTTTGTTGCGGCTGTTGTGTATTGTGTGTCTGTGCGTGAGAGTGTGTGTGCGCGTGGGAGAGAATGGGAGAGAGCCTTTGTTTTTCATTTCTGAGCCGTTTTTCAATGCATTTTCTTTACATTTAGCAATTGTATTTTTTCTGCCTTTGTAAAGCGCCTTGTGCCGTGGAAGGCGCTATATAAATCCCCATTATTATTATTATTATTATATCATCTATGGTGTCAGGTACAGGGTGTATGGGCAAGCTTGGAATGTCCCTCTGTTCACCTGTTTGCTGTGTATATCATCTATGTGTGTCGGTACAGGTGTAGCAAGCTTGGAAGTCTCTGTTCACTGTTTGCGTTTCATCTATGGTGTCAGTACGTTAGGAACTGGACTCCCTCTGTTCACCTGTTTGCTGTGTATATCATCTATGTGTGTCAGGTACAGGGTGTATGGGCAAGCTTGGAACGTCCCTCTGTTCACCTGTTTGCTGTGTATATCATCTATGTGTGTCAGGTACAGGGTGTATGGGCAAGCTTGGAACGTCCCTCTGTTCACCTGTTTGCTGTGTATATCATCTATGTGTGTGTCAGGTACAGGGTGTATGGGCAAGCTTGGAATGTCCCTCTTTTGGGGATGTTCTTTGTTTTTTGTGATCTGTGCTGGCATTTCTGCTAGGTGATTTGGTGTTGTAAGCAGCGCTTGTTCGGAGTTGCGGGCGTGTGATTAATTTGTGGAAGAAGAAGTATTCTGTTTTTTTGTTCCTTATTTACTGTATTATTCCCCGCCTCATTTAAGATTTCCCTACAAATAAAGTAAAATGCTTCAGAAACATGCAGATTGATATATTTGAAAATTAAATCAGCTGGAATATGTAGTCATCCATAGGGCTATTAGTTTGCAGATTTTGACCGAATATGGAGCTTGTAAATTAATTTCAGTATGTACCAGATAGTGTTATATAATAAACAGCTTGAGAAAAAAAAGGCAAATTCAAAGTTCAACCAATCGAACCTGTATTTGACATTTCAATTGAGCAAGTTCAAATCAACCTATCTTAATGAAAATTGCTTCAATGAAACTTTGTCCTGTTGTCTTTCATTCTTAGTTTTAAGAAAGTGCACATACCGTTTTAATGTGTGAACCACATCACTTGAGTATGGAATGACTTGGGACCTCAGCTCCTAACTGGTGTGATGTCACACTGCCCCCACAGCCAGGATCAGAGGTCCAGAAGACCGCAGGGTTTATGGGTCTGCCAAGGCCAATCACACCACAGATCATGGTATTGAGACCTTCTCGTTAGTTGTGCTGCAGGATGTTGTTCTAAGGGTACCTCTTCTTTTGTGCCTCGTGATGCAGAATTGGGTTTTATCAGTGTAGGACTTTGGGCCATCACTGCCAAACCCAGTTCAGGTGCTGCTGGGCCTTGTGCAGTCAGTGCTGCCTGTGCCAGGAGTGTGGCATTGGTCGCCCTGTAGGACGATGGCAGTGCAGCTGTTGTTCTGCAGCCTGCATCATTCAGCGTCCAATGGTTCTGACCTTTTCACATTCAGGAAAGAGTGGCTCAGGCAGGTGATAGCGGTCTTGTTCAGCAGTCATCACTTGAGGTGCACCACTTCTGATGCAGTTCCGAGTGCTCAAAGAAGCTTGAAATGGAACACAAAGATGACAGATAGAGACTGCCTCACCTAGTGTGTGTGCAATGACAGTTGGATCGTTTTGGCTAGTAATTCCCACAGTATATTGTCATTCTTCTGTATAATGAACATTAGCTGTGCAAAAACTTTTAATCATAATGGAAGCTGATAACTGTTAACAAAAATTTCACATCATTCTGCTTTTCTGTGGGCTGCGCTTACACACGAAAGAGTGTTGGACTGAAGAGTAGCATAAAGGACACAATGTAGGTTTGGACCATGTGATTTTATCAGTTTTCATGATGACTCATGTGGACATCAGAATGTTTGCTTACATGGCACTCTTATTCAGTTGTATATAATTTGACAAATTTGTATCTTAAAATTAGTTTGCATGTCTTGTGTGGTTCGTTTTTTCTTTCTTTTTTTTTTCTTTTTTGTTTTTTTGTGAAGAATAAGGAGGCACTTAAGAGGAACCTAGATCAGGTTTCTCTGTGCTTTTATTGACCAGATTTCTACCCTTAACACAAAGTGGGTGACAGTGTAAATCCCAATTTCTAAAGACAATCGGCTCTCTGTCAGTCATATGTGCCACGCTTGTTAGATCTACTTACAAGTTATTGTTTTGGGCTTTTTTGTTTGTTTTGTTTTTGTTGTTATTATGGGTTCTTTTTTAACGTACAAAGTGAGATTTCAGACAGTGTGATTGATTTAGAACTGTTGTTTTACTCGGTAGCACACAATTTACTGTTAGGGTACATGCAGTTTATCTGCCTGTGAAATTGAATGATTTTTCAGAGACTTCTGGCAAATGATGAGGAAAAAAGCAAAGCCATCATGGATGAAATAAAATTCCTGGTAAGTGTTCTTTGTGTTTGTTTCAGTTGGTATTTCTCCTTTCTTGCATTAAAAGCTTAGCCAATCATTGGGAATGGGGTGGGAGTGAGGTTGGTAGGGTGCAGGATGGGGTTGGTGGGGGGAGGGGGGGGGGTTAGGACTGGTGTTATTAGAAACAGCCCCAAAATGAATGTTTTATTACAAAAAAACTATAACTACAAAATATTATACCAAATACAAAAAAAATCACACGAGTCAGGCTGATAAAACTAGACTATGCCAAGGGCATCACCATTCTGTCTGATTTTTGGTTTTACACCCACTTTTAGAAAAGCCAGTGGAAACATTCTTGCCTCATTGAATACATAAAGATGTCTTTTTGGCAATCAGTGCTCACTTGATTACAACAGTATAACTGTAGAATTATACAAATTACAACAAGATGAAAGGAGAAAAGACTTGTTTGATCAGTGATGGGTGAATGGACTATGAAGGCAGAAATAGAAGATGACCACAGATGACGAAGAGAAGAATCAAGGAGAGTGAAAGAAAAGGGCAGATTTCTTGCTCATAATTTTCAGAAGAAAGGGTTAAAGTTAACACTTAAAGAGGCTTGGGTATCTTGTTACATATTTTGTTAAAGTTGTACACATTTGAATATTCCATCATTGCTTCTGGTGTTGATTCTATTTTTGTGTCTTTTTTTTAAAATTTAGTTAATCTCTGTGCTCTTCTGTTTTGTTTTGTGTGCTCTTCTGCTTTTTTGTCGTGTTCCAGTAACGCTGCAGTTTGTTTCATTTGCCCTTAGTTATTTCAAAAATATTTTGAAAATGTTAGGTAATCACAGAACGTCTTCAAACTTTCTGGCTTTAAAAGAAAATCTGAATATTTCAGTAAGGCTGAGAGTGTTAACAACACCCCCCTCACCTCTGCTCCCACCCCATGACCCCAGTAAACCTATACAGTGTCTTCAGTGTTAACAACACCCCTCACCCTCTGCCCCCCACCCCATGACCCCAGTAAACCTATACAGTGTCTTCAGTGTTAACAACACCCCCCTCACCCTCTGCTCCCCACCCCATGACCCCAGTAAACCTATACAGTGTCTTCAGTGTTAACAACACCCCCTCACCCTCTGCTCCCCCCCCCATGACCCCAGTAAACCTATACAGTGTCTTCAGTGTTAACAACACCCCCCTCACCTCTGCTCCCCACCCCATGACCCCAGTAAACCTATACAGTGTCTTCAGTGTTAACAACACCCCCCTCACCCTCTGCTCCCCACCCCATGACCCAGTAAACCTATACAGTGTCTTCAGTGTTAACAACACCCCCTCACCCTCTGCTCCCCACCCCATGACCCCAGTAAACCTATACAGTGTCTTCAGTGTTAACAACACCCCCTCACCCTCTGCTCCCCACCCCATGACCCCAGTAAACCTATACAGTGTCTTCAGTGTTAACAACACCCCCTCACCCTCTGCTCCCCACCCCATGACCCAGTAAACCTATACAGTGTCTTCAGTGTTAACAACACCCCCTCACCCTCTGCTCCCCACCCCATGACCCCAGTAAACCTATACAGTGTCTTCAGTGTTAACAACACCCCCTCACCCTCTGCTCCCCACCCATGACCCAGTAAACCTATACAGTGTCTTCAGTGTTAACAACACCCCCTCACCCTCTGCTCCCCACCCCATGACCCCAGTAAACCTATACAGTGTCTTCAGTGTTAACAACACCCCCTCACCCTCTGCTCCCCACCCATGACCCAGTAAACCTATACAGTGTCTTCAGTCTTTGAATGGATTTGGTTTATGGTTCTATTTATTGGGCAGTAAATCTGACGTCAGTCTCTCTTTGCAAGTAGTTTCTTCTCTTTTCCTCCCTCCATTGCATTGTGTAACTTAACCCCACTCACTGAACCCCTGGTGGCCCTGAACTGTGCAGAAAAAGCTGTCGGGCCATCCCAACATTGTGCAGTTCATCACGGCAGCCTCCATCAGCAAGGAGCAGTCAGACCATGGGCAGGCCGAGTTCCTGCTTCTCACCGAGCTTTGTTCTGGTGAGTCAGGCAGGCAGCACCACCTGTGTGGGCAGTGTCACTGCCAAGTGGTTGTATGATTTGTGGATGATTTTGTGGGCAGTGTCACTGCCAAGTGGTTGTATGATTTTGTGGGCAGTGTCACTGCCAAGTGGTTGTATGATTTGTGGATGATTTTGTGGGCAGTGTCACTGCCAAGTGATTGTATGATTTGTGGATGATTTTGTGGGCAGTGTCACTGCCAAGTGATTGTATGATTTGTGGATGATTTTGTGGGCAGTGTCACTGCCAAGTGGTTGTATGATTTGTGGATGATTTTGTGGGCAGTGTCACTGCCAAGTGATTGTGTGATTTGTTGATGATTTTGTGGTCTCTGACTTGTCCTGAGTGGCAGTTCCCATACACTCTTACATCTTTGATTTTGGAAGGATGTGTCTGTGGATTATTTGTGAGTGCAGTGTGGATTATTTGTGAGTGCAGTTTTGTTCTGCTTTAATTCTTCATTCTATGCCACATTCCATTGTGTATGTATCCTCATACCCTAACAGACTCACCCAATTCCCCCTCCACTGCCCATTCCTCCAGATTTCCCTCTTATCATAGGATTACGGGTGTCTTGATCATAGGATTACAGGTGTTTTGATCATAGGATTACAGGTGTTTTGATCATAGGATTACAGGTGTTTTGATCATAGGATTACAGGTGTTTTGATCATAGGATTACAGGTGTCTTGATCATAGGATTACATGTGTTTTGATCATAGGATTACAGGTGTTTTGATCATAGGATTACAGGTGTTTTGATCATAGGATTACAGGCGTTTTGCCCTTTGCACAGGAGGACAGCTGGTGGACATCCTCAATTCCCAGTCAGGGCCCATGTCACCTGACCTTGTGCTGCGGATTTTCTACCAGACGTGTCGAGCTGTGCAGCACATGCATAAACAGAAACCTCCCATTATCCATCGAGATCTGAAGGTAGTGTGTGTCAGCTGGCTTCACAGGCGTTCTCTGAAGATTTGTTGGGGAAATCCATGTTGGTAAAGGACAAGGAATTTAGATGGAGGAGGGGGGGGGGGGGGGGATGGGAAAGGGGTTAGGGGGAGGGGAGAAGGAGATAAACGGCTGTATAAAGCTTTTATGCTCAAGACCCGTTTTGTTTTCTCCATTGAAACTGAGCTATTCTGTTTTATTTAAATTCTCTTCCACTTTAAGAGCTTTCATGCCAGAAAGGGTAACAACTAATTTTATGTTCATGGAAATGATCCAAAGTGAGCACATTGAAACCAAGATATTGAAACTTGATTTTCCTGATATTTGGAATGAAGTAGAACTTGTTGTAGTTCATCTAATTGACGTGCGATGGGTATTGTTTGATTCAGCTGAGGCTTGACAGATTCATGATTTAAACAGTTAATTGTAGTTGTCACGACCGACCCTGGAGGTCTGCCCTGACAGGATTGGTCTAGAAGGGAGTGAAGGGAGTGACTGACCTCACACGCCTCGCAAGAGACCACACAGGAAAGATTACAATACAGCACACCATTTATTCACACCAGCGAACACCTAGACACAAATAAACATTTCAACACACACAACATACACATAGTCACAAATAAGCATTTCAACACACACAACATACCCATAATTATAAATAAGCATTTCCAACACACATTCATTTTTGTCCTTCACGTTGTTCCCCACCCCTGCCTCTCCAAAGTCCACTGGGAGTATCGTGTCGAATCGGGTGCCCCAAACCGGGTCTGTTCTTGAATAAAGTCTTTCAACACCGACACCCTTAGCACACACCCACCTCAAATGGCACGACACAGAGCTAACCACACTGGTCACATGGGCTGCATGAAGTCCGAGGACAGTGTAGATCACATCCCGTCGGATGAGGCGTAGTCGTTGAAGGTCCCGGACAGGGGGTAGGACCATCCAGTGAAGAACGCGTGCTCCTCACACACTGCGGCCTCAAGAGCGTAAGCCTCGGGTGAAGCCCCCGGGAGGAGAGAAAAGAAGGAAAGGAACTGGAAGGAAAGAAGGGTACTAGAACCCGCAGTCAGTACGGTTTGAAATTTGCTGCTTAATCCTAACAGCCACTCGCATGAAGGGCGAGGGGAGGTGTTTGCTGAATACATTAGTAGCACCAGCTTAACACAGACCTGAGCATAAAACAGTAAACAAACCAAATGAGGAATGTTCGCTAAAGGTCTTCTCACACGAAGCAGGCAAGAGATTACATTAAATTAACAGGCTAAAAAAACGATTAGCAATTTATATCTTCATCCTTCCCTCGCTCACGTTCAACATTTTTCTTTCTTAGGAATTGAACTTGAAGAGTACAGCAACCATTACTTTACAACTGTCATCACATTTACAAATAATCATAATTTAATGGCACGATTATCCCCACATTTTATAGTAACATTTCAAAATAACACAATTCTCCAACCACGCTTCCAAACGACTAATCGTGCGTACGCACGCTCGCAAACACAAAACACTCGTTCCCCTTGCACACACAAACAGACGGTGGCCGAAGAATACGAGACCGGCGATTGTGACAGGGGTGGACGAGCGAGACCAAGCAAGTCCCAACTCTAAATCACCCCATCCCCACCGACTATCGCATCACCAGATGCATTGAAAGGAGAGAGAATTTTGGATTTAACTTTGAATGGCCAGGTTAAAGATCGAATTAACCAGAGAAAAGTGGTCTCAAATATAATAATATTTATAATTTTGAAACCAAAGGAAATTGTGCAAAAGAGAAGAATTAGCCAGCTAACAACAACAACAACAACAAACAAACCACGAAACTGATGCTTACCAGCTACCCGTGGGTGACCCAAGAAAGTGGCGGGTCAAGCGACTCTCTGCCCTCTGTCCAGTCGAGAGGACCAGCTGAGCAGATGCGGAAAACGATGACGTCCCTCCCCTACAGGCCGACTGCAGGAATGAAGGTACCGACCGTACCTTCGGCGATGTGGTAGAGAACCAGAACCGGAGCGGGCGCTCCCAGGGACATCTTCCGCTCGAGTGAAGAGAAAACCTGCCTAACCGATGGCAGCCAACATGCCACCCTACATCACAGAGTGAGAATACCTCAAGCTAAGAGGAATGCTGCACGTGCGGCAGGTAAAAAGACAGGTGAGAGGCCGATAGAGACAGCCAGTTCAAGAGAAAGGTACCAGCCACCCGTGAACCTGCAGGATGAATTGCACGGACAGTGAAATTAGAGAGAGAGAGAAAGTAAACCTAACCTGAGCTGAACGACATTAAGGTGCAAACACACCACAAGCCACATTAAGGGACTGATACACGACAACAACAACAACAATAAATAAATGAATAATTCTACCACCCTAGATGGGCCAATCGTCATAGGCCTCGTGACAGTAGTGTTACATGAAAACAGAAATTGATTTGTGGATTTTACAGTGGCATGCTTTTTTTTTTAGCATCGCCAAAAGCTGTGCACTTAAATATTGTTTTTGAAACAACACAGTTAATTTCTTTTCATCATAACTTTAGTTTTACGAAATACTGTGAGAGTTGTGAACGCTGCACTCTTGATCTGAGGGTCAAGTCTTGCTGTACCTGGAGGATGAGAGGTTGAGCTGGATGCTGTCAGAGCTGGATGCTGTCAGTCTTCCAGGTCAACCTACGTGCAGATGTGCTGGTGTCTGGGCCTCTCCTCTGTGCACACACAGGGAGAAGATCATGTAGGGTTTATCTGCATGTGATGCAAGAAATGTCTGTGCCAACAGCTAGTCTTCTCAGTTTTCATGCTTGCCTGGTGTGAGCGTGGCTTTGAAGGACCCAGTGTCTACACTTGTTCTACAAGGTGCAGTGGATGGTGGTGTAACAGTGACAGACCAAGGATGTCCTGGATGGGGAACATAGAGAACCAGCCTGTTGCAATATCTTCATTCTGCTGTGCATGGAGAGGACTAGAGAGGTCTCTGAATGTCCTGAATGGGGAACATAGAGAACCAGTCTGTTGCAGTATCTTTATTCTGGAGAGGACTAGAGAGGTCTCTGAATGTCCTGGATGGGGAACATAGATAACCAGCCTGTTGCAGTATCTTTATTCTGGAGAGGACTAGGGGGGTCTCTGAATGTCCTGGATGGGGAACATAGAGAACCAGCCTGTTGCAGTATCTTCATTTTGCTGCACATAGAGAGGTCTCTGAATGTCCTGTATGGGGAACATAGAGAACCAGCCTGTTGCAGTATCTTTATTCTGCTGCACATGGAGAGGACTAGGGGGGTCTCTGACCGGCCAGGTGTCCCATCTTTTCACCTCAGTGACTTGTTCATCAATTGTAAGCAACATGCCTCATAATAGATTGCCAGAATTATACATTCATTTGTATCTCACACAGGTGGAGAATTTGTTGCTGAGCGATCAGGGAACGCTGAAGCTGTGTGACTTTGGTTCGGCGACGACAAAAACCCATTACCCAGACTCCTCCTGGTCAGCCATTCAGCGAAGTCTGGTTGAAGATGAGGTCAGGGATTACACAGTTTATCAGTTTTCTCTTTTTGTTGTTGTTGTTTGTTTTTTTCATTTGTTGTAAACAGAATGATGCATGTACCATAAACACAAAACTAATAAGTTGCTTTTATGATACATGATAACATCTTGTGTTTTAGAAATCAGACGTAAGGGGAGTAGCTTGGGAGATAAATTATTGTACATCATCTGAGAGAGAAAGGGAGATAGGTTTATGGATACACTTGATTTAAAAGTGTAAAACAAAGGGAGATAAGTTTATGTATACACTTGAATAAAAAGTGTAAAACATAGTAAGCCATTTTTAGCTACAATGTTGAAACTATTGCAGTGATTTTACTTGCATCCTTTTTAGATCATGAGTGATAACTGCACATGCAAACACTTACGTTTTGATTTTGAGGGAGGTTGTGATCTTTTTTTAAAAAATGTGTTAATTTTTCTAGTTTTGATATTTCAGCTTACCAAGAACACAAACTCCAATGTACCGAGCCCCTGAGATGTTGGACTTGTATCAGAACTTCCCCATTGACCAAGCGCTTGACATTTGGGTTAGTTTTGTTTGTTTGTGGTGGAAGTTACCGGGAGTGGTGGGGAATTATGGGGTAGGGTAGGGTGGGGGGGGGGTCAAATAAATGTACATGGTAGCATTTGAAGTGTGAGAAAAACAATATAATGTTTACATGCTCTTTTCTTTTCATCTTTAGATTCTTTCTCTTGTTGTTTTCTTGGATCTTTCATTTTCATGTTTGTGCACATCTTTAATTTGAAGTGACTGTGCCTTTCTTATTTTTGTTCTTTTTCTGTCTGTTGGATTTCATTCTTTGTGTATACATTTGTTGTAGTTGTGTTTTTCCTCCGCTTGTTTTTTTTTCCTTTCTTTTACCATGTTTCCAACATCTGTTCACTTTTAATAATAATAATAATAATAATAATAATAATAATAATAATAATAAGGAACATTTAGTGCGCTTAATCTTAAACAAAAGCCCTAAGCGCTTACAGCAATAAGCCCTAACACACACACACACACACACACACACACACACACACACAACACAACACACACACAAACACGCAACCACGCACGCACGCACGCACGCACGCACGCACCAGCGAAGGAGCAGAAAAATTATGTTTTGAAGAGAGTTGTTTTGAGGGAGGACTTGAAAGAAGAAAGACTGTTTGAGTTTCGGAGTGCAGAAGGGAGATTGTTCCAGCAGGAAGGAGCCTGAAAAGTAAAAGAACGTTCACCAAGTGTTCTGTTCTCTGGTTTTGTCCTTAATTGTGTTTCACCGCCTCGTCTCTGTTTTGTCCTTTATTGTTTTTAAGCCGCCTCGTCTCTGTTTGCTTGTGATTTCACTGTTATTCTGTTTACTATGGTACTTTTAAGAATTTGTTTTATGATCTTTTGCATGTAACACATCTAGTACATAAAGAATGGTTTTGATGTAAGCTCAAAATTCTAGGTGGATTCAGACTTGTTTAGAAATTGTCTTCTAGAAACTAACAGATTTTATATGTACACCAAAATAAAACTGTATGAAAAAAAAACAGAAAAAAAGTGAAAAGACGCCGTTCTTCAAGAGCAATCTCCCAGTTGCAATGATGAAGGGGTCAGTTTCGCTGTAAGTTTATGCTCATGGTTTTATTTTATTTTGAATGAACCGACAATGAAATATTTGGTCCCATAATTTTTGTGAGGTAAGATGTAAAAGGGCATTAAACATAGACTGAGAGATAAGTCCCACAATGCCATGTTTAACTTTGCAGGCTCTTGGCTGTATTCTGTACCTGCTGTGCTTTGGGGAGCACCCCTTTGAAGACTCTGCCAAACTGAGGATCATCAACGGCAAATACACCATCCCAGAGTCTGACACTCAGTTCACTGCATTCCACGACATGCTCAGTACGTCTTTGGTTTCTTCCTGCTGCCTTTCTCTTCCTCATCTTCTCCTCCCCTGCCCCTCACCACCCTGAGTATTAAGGGAGTTAATGCACAAGCAGACACCTGTCGTAGACAATGTGTCTGCTCCTTTATGTCTCTCAGCTGTGTGCTAAGATAACGTGTGTACTTTTTTAAGGTAACGTCTGTCATTGTTTGTTAAGAACTAGTTTATTTGCTTGAAAAAGTGTCCGGTTTTTTCTTTTATTTCTGATTTATGCGCAGAATTACGTTGGAACATTTTCTGTTACGGTGAAAGTTAGTCCGGTTTTGTAAGATTTTTAACTCCTCTATATATATATTATTTCAAAGTCATGACATGATTACGATTTTTCCCCATGACTTTGCAACCATTTTATATATTACAGGCACAAGACAAGAACAGATGTATATTATTATTGAGCAGCAGTTACTGTTAGTGCTGTACTTTATGCTGTTTTTCTGTATCAAATTTTAGATATTGGTGTGTTTTTGTTGCTCTTGGTTATGTAATGATTAAATACATCTTTTGGCATCACATATTGTATGTTGTTTAACCAGAAGGAAGCTCTTGCCAGCTTGCTAGGTCTGTATGGTTGAATCACACCTACAGTAGCAGTGAGATATGCCACAGACTGTTTCCACACTTCTGTTCAATTGTGCATTCTGTTTCAGTTTCCTCATTCTGTGGCCAGACGATGAACAAAACACTTTTGGCTGGCTTTTTTTTTTCTTTCTAGCTCCTCCTTGCTATCATGTGTTTCCCATTGTGAGCAGTGTACTCTGGAGCCTTGTTAATCCCAACCACAATGTGCTGTTCACCATGTCACTTGTTTTTGGTTCACAGTGGGCATGTTGAAAGTGAACCCAGCAGAGAGACCGACAATCAACGACCTCGTCGACAGGCTGCATGAGATAGCCTCTGTCAAAGGGGCGAACCTGCGAGAATCTTTGGGACTAAGCCAGGAGGTGCCGTTGTCAACTCCAGGTATGACGAAGGGAACACAGCACCAGCTGCTTGAGAGAATGTAATGTCCATTGGCAGAAGTCCCCACAATGTCCATTGGCAGAAGTCCCCACAATTTGTTTTCTGATGCGCACACAGACACGCGTGCACACACGCATCACACACACACACATATATAAGTATGTATGTCATATGAATGGGTACATGTGGATTATTGAGCTTGCGAGTGGAGAGAATGTAAAACTTGAACAGATTTGTCAGTCAGAAAAGGGTCATTACAAAACTTTATTGAAAACAAGAGGACTGGCAAAGATTGACTTTGAGGCAGACCCTCCTGAATGTAGTGTTTAGTGGAAGATTGAAACTACGAGGACATCACTTTCAGTCTTGACATCTTTTGTCATGAGAAAAGTTTAACTGTCCATGGACTGTGGGTTTCCAGAAAGTAAAGATATCTAGCATATGATGGGCTTTGTGTTCCTTATTTGCTGTTGAATGCAAGTTAATGAGTGAACTGGTTGCTGGGATATAGTGGGGTATAACATCATCAACTGCTGGCTGGGAACTTTGGGATCTGATCACTATTGATTGCCTAAAATTCACTGCAGGATTTTTCTAGCCTCCAAAGAGGCTCCAAACCAGAGTTGACGAGGCTTAGTGCTGTAGTTGGAAAACTTAAGACAATAGGCTGCAATCCATTGAGCGTATTTGTCATATTTTTTTTTAATAGGCACTGTAGGTGTCTTTATCTTTGGGACCTTGTTCTCATTAAGGCAATATAAAGGGAATTGAGAGGATATTCCTGTCATACAGTCTGAATGCTGGATATTCATATCTCATCCTCTCCTCAGTGACTTTAATGTTTTGTGTGTGTGTTGTTGTTTTTTAAAGAGAGGGGGAACATATCTAAACTGTTACGTCTTCAAGAATATGAACAAAAGGACTGCAGAAATTGAAACATCCACATAAAACATTACAAAGAAACAGATATATATCAACCACATAGATACGGAGAATGAATTTAATGTTAATCTGCAAGACACCACGTGTTAACATGAGTTCAGTTTGTCACTTGCATTGTCTTACAGATAACAAACCGAATTTTGAAAAGAAAACCAGAACAACTACAGAAACTCAATAGATTAATTGGTGAGAATCATCCAGGCATGACCTTGCTGCGCTGTCTGGTGCCTTTGCAGACACGCCTGAGAGACGGCCCTACAGCAACAGTCCCTCGCACAGCAGTCCAGCAGCGGGCAGTGCAGCCCACGGAGGGGTCCCTCCTGGGGGAGCATCCAGCACAGCATCTGCTCTCTTCAGTTCCATCAAGGGTAGCGCCGGAAGTCTGGTGAAGAACATCCGTGATGCCTCCTCCAAGGTCATGGACACTGTATCCGCGTAAGCTTTTTTGTTAGTTAGGATTGTGTTTTTTCCCCCACTTGAAATTTTTTTTTAAATGCAGGCATGTGGGCACAAGCAAACGGGCAGAAAGATATATAAGCTATAAAACACATTACAGTGCATGCACTTGTGTTCACTCGGATACAGACATAGATGCATGCACATTGGCATGAAACCTCTAAAGCCAGGTAATTCTGTTGTAAAGGAGATGACGGAAATGTACAGCTTCTTTTGTGCTCCAGATTTATCAGTGAACTGATTTGATCAGTTGCATACACTTCTTCTCATCGAAACAGACAGGCTAGCATGATGAAGGTGAACTTTGTGCTGAAGAGATCATTGCATACAGTGTTGTGGATTGTAGCTGAAGAGATCATTGCATACAGTGTTGTGGATTGTAGTTGAAGAGATCATTGCATACAGTGTTGTGGATTGTAGCTGAAGAGATCATTGCATACAGTGTTGTGGACTGTAGCTGAAGAGATCATTGCATACAGTGTTGTGGATTGTAGAAAAAGTATGAAATGTGTCAGATGTGCTGAGTGACAAGAAGGCCGTGTGGACAGTTTAGTATGAAATGTGTCAGATGTGCTGAGTGACAAGAAGGCCGTGTGGACATTTTAGTATGAAATGTGTCAGATGTGCTGAGTGACAAGAAGGCTGTGTGGACAGTTTAGTATGAAATGTGTCAGATGTGCTGAGTGACAAGAAGGCCGTGTGGACAGTTTAGTATGAAATGTGTCAGATGTGCTGAGTGACAAGAAGGCCGTGTGGACAGTTTAGTATGAAATGTGTCAGATGTGCTGAGTGACAAGAAGGCCGTGTGGACAGTTTTATTTTCTGCAAAACACCTTTATGTTTTGTTTTACAGAACCATGAACAAAACCGACCTTGATATATCCTACATCACCTCTAGACTTGCAGGTAATGTGTGTGTGTGTGCGAGTGTGTGTGTGTGTGAGTGAAAGAGAGGGAGGGAGTGAGTGTGTGTGTTGCTTCTATGCGTATTGTTTGAACCATGCATTGCGTCATATTTGAAGTTAGCTGGTCATGCATGGAAGCTTGAAAAGGCGTAAAAGAATTCATGTCTCCATTGTTCCACCATTGTTTGAAGAATATTCATTGGTCTTATAACCGTATGAAATATAAGCATTGTAGTCTGTTAGTTCTTTGCACATGTCCAGCTTTACTAATTTGAGCGCACAAATGCTTATCTTGGAAATTGAAAGTTTAAGGTATAGTTTTCATTGAATAAAGTGTTTTTGGCCAGTGGAGAGAATGGAAAACTTTCTTCTGATGCTTAGCGGAGTGCTGAAAGCAGACGAGTTGTTTGTCTTTACATCATTTGTCGAAAGTAAATAGAATGTATTATCAGTAAACAGATGAATTTCACTGTCATGTGGTAACAACACATTGCTGTGTCTGGCAGTGATGTCTTACCCTGCGGAAGGCATGGAATCAGCCATCAAGAATCACATCGATGATGTACGCATGTTCCTGGAAACGCGCCACAAAAACAGCTACGCCATTTACAACCTGACGCAGAGGAACTACCGCGTAGCCAAGTTCGAAAATAGGGTATGCTCTGTGTGGTGAAAAGACGTCTGAATCTTAAGGATTACTTTTTGGTGGGATGATATTTCAGAACAGGTGGCCTAGAATGCTTAGCATGGACAAGAGTCGCTCAGAAAAGATGCCAAATTCAGTAAAGTAGAACCTGTCTGCAACCTTGAAAACATTGTAAATCAAAGGTGCTTGATCAATGAACCACTCCCCAACTCTGTAATTTAGGTCTTTATTTTAGTCTTATAATTTACTACATTTGTGTTCTCTGCATGCACACACATATACACACACAGAGACACACGTAGATGAGATGTGTGACAGCAAGGTCATTAACGGAGATTCCTCTGTAGAGAAAAACAAAACAAACAAGATGTGAAGCATATAAACGTACTCCCAGTTTTCCAAACCGCTTATAAATCGGCCAAGTGCTTTGTGAGATAAGAAATAAAGGCAAAATAACGGTTTTATCGGTTATTTAACTGATGTACACTTTTGAAACTGGTATTTTAGTCCTCACTGGGCTAAAGCCTGTGTACATACCAAATTTCATCCAAATCGGACAATATGTCAAGAATAACGGTTTTTAACGGTCAGATTTTGAAACACTGCATGAAAGTGCCATTTGTGTGTGATGACCTTTCTATATACAAAATTGCATTAAAATCCACCAATATATAAAAAATAACGGCAAAATAACGATTTATCGGTTATATAACCGATATACACTTTTGAAACTGGTATTTTAGTCCTCACTGGGCTAAAGCCTGTGTACATACCAAATTTCATCCAAATCGGACAATATGTCAAGAATAACGGTTTTTAACGGTCAGATTTTGAAACACTGCATGAAAGTGCCATTTGTGTGTGATAACCTTTCTATATACAAAATTTCATTAAAACCCACCAATATATAAGAAATAACGGCAAAATAACGGTTTAACGGTTATATAACCGATATGCACTTTTGAAACCGGTATTTTAGTCCTCACTGGGCTAAAGCCTGTGTACATATCAAATTTCATCCAAATTGGACAATATGTCAAGAATAACGGTTTTTAACGGTCAGATTTTGGAACACTATATAGAAGCGCCATTTGTGTGTGATAACCTTTCTATATACCAAATTTCATTAAAATCAACCTATATATAAGAAATAACGGCAGAATAATGGTTTTTAACGGTTGTTTAATCCATTTTCAGCATTACATCACTTACATATGGACAGAGGATCCGATTTGTCACAAGATCATCCAAACCGCTTATAAATTGGCCAAGTACTTTCTGAGATATTCCATAAAGAAGAAAAACCGTTACAGGCCGTTACAACCGTTAGTAACGGCTATAACGGGGCAAACTAAGACATCAGGCATCATCCGTGATCCATAATGAACATACCTGCTAATTTTCACAAAGATCGGCCAAGTACTTTTGGAGATATTCCATAAAGAATAAAAGCGTTACAGCCGTTAGTAACGGCTGTAACGGTAAACTAAAACATCGGGCATCATCCTTGACCCATAATGAACATTCGTACAAATTTTCAGAAAGATCGGCCCAGTAGTTTTATCTGGAGCGAGTGGAACACATTTTGACCACGGACACACAGACAGACAGACACACACACACACACACACACATACAGACAGCATTTCTTCGTTCCCATTCTAAAGTACTCCCTGTTCTATAAGAACTGGGAGTACAGAAAACAAAAACAAAAAGAAGGTCAAAAACTGACCACAAAATTGGTGTTCAAGTTCGGGTTGAGATTGGTCCATGAATGAATTGCAGCTATCATTATTTGATATGAAATATGTTATAGATGTTAAATGTACATGTTTGTGGTATGGCTTGTGGGTTATGCATGTGGGAATTTTGTGCATGAGTATGTTAATCAGTCGGCCAATGGTCATCCATCACTAAGAAAGAAACATGTCTGAAGTCTCCCTATTTTGAATTGATCGATGTGAAAATGAAGTCGTCTTCTGGACGATTCGATTGCTGTGTAATCGAAAGAGGTCATGTGATGGTTGTGGTGGGCAGGTATCAGAGTGTGGGTGGGTCCAGCGGAAGGCTCCCACTGACCACGCTGTTTGCCATCTGCAAAAACATGCACCTGTGGCTGCGACAGAACCCCAAGAACATCTGTGTGGTGCACTGTTTGGTATGTCTGTGTGACTGGTCAGCTGAGAAAGGACTGTCTCTGTTAAGCACTGTGTGGTGTGTGATTGTGTGTAAGTAAGAAGGACATTTAGGTGTGTGTGGGGGCCGGAATAGCTCAGTTGGTAGAGCGCCGGACTAGTAATCCAAGGGTTGTGGGTTCGGATCTCTGTCGGGCCGTTTCGGTACAGGGGATTTTTCCATCGCAGTTAACATTGGTTCTGACTCCATTTCCTATACAGTCCTTCGAATGAGACTCTAAACCGAAGTTCCGTGTGTGAACACACGCATAACATTTTGCACACACATAAAATCCCATCACCAACTTTCGGAAGAGAAGGCCCGTTTGGCTGTTGGTATGGATGACACATTACACATAGCATGTACCTTCCTGAAGATGGAGTATAGCTGCCTTAATGGCGGGATAAAAAAACTGGTCATGCACACAAAACTCCACTCCCTTTGTGGACAGATGGGATTAATACTTGCCTGTCTTTATGGGGAGTGTCCGCAGGAGTATCAGCCTGCGTACGCAGAAGAAGTAGGTTTGTGTGTGTGTGTGGTGTGTGCATGCACTGATTACTATGTCTTGTGTGCTAACTGAAAAGAACGGTCTATGGAGGCACCATCTGGTATGTCTGTAACTGGAAAGGACATGAAGGGGATGCAGTGACTGATGTATGTCTGTGTAACATACTAAAAAGGATGTCTATGTGAGGCACTATCAGGTTCGTTTGTGTAGCCATGTAACTGAAAAGGTCATGAGGGGGTGCAGTGGCTGGTATGCCTGTGTAACGAACCGAAAGGACTGTCTGTGTGAGGCACTATTGGGTTAGTTTGTGTAGCTGTGTACCTAAGAAGGTCATGGGGGTGCAGTGGCTATGCCTGTGTAACATACTGAAAAGGACTGTCTGTGTGAGGGTTTATTGGGTTAGTTTGTGCAGCTGTGTACCTAAGAAGGTCATGGGGGGTGCAGTGGCTATGCCTGTGTAACATACTGAAAAGGACTGTCTGTGGGAGGCATTCTGGTATATCTGTGTAACATACTGAAAAGGACTGTCTACGGGAGGCGTTCTGGTATGCCTGTGTAACATACTGAAAAGGGTTGTCTACGGGAGGCGTTCTGGAACGCCTGTGTAACATACTGAAAAGGGTTGTTCTGTGGGAGGCGTTCTGGTATATCTGTGTAACATACTGAAAGGGTTGTCTATGGGAGGCGTTCTGGTATGCCTGTGTAACATACTGAAAAGGGTTGTCTGTGGGAGGACGTTCTGGTATGCCTGTGTAACATACTGAAAAGGGTTGTCTGTGGGAGGCATTCTGGTATGCCTGTGTAACATACTGAAAGGGTTGTCTACGGGAGGCGTTCTGGTATGCCTGTGTAACATACTGAAAAGGGTTGTCTACGGGAGGTGTTCTGGTATGCCTGTGTAACATACTGAAAAGGGCTGTCTACGGGAGGCGTTCTGGTATGCCTGTGTAACATACTGAAAAGGGTTGTCTGTGGGAGGCATTCTGGTATGCCTGTGTAACATACTGAAAAGGGTTGCCTATGGGAGGCGTTCTGGTATGCCTGTGTAACATACTGAAAAGGGTTGTCTGTGGGAGGCATTCTGGTATGCCTGTGTAACATACTGAAAAGGGTTGTCTGTGGGAGGCGTTCTGGTATGCCTGTGTAACATACTGAAAAGGGTTGTCTACGGGAGGCGTTCTGGTATGCCTGTGTAACATACTGAAAAGGACTGTCTACGGGAGGCGTTCTGGTATGCCTGTGTAACATACTGAAAAGGGTTGTCTGTGGGAGGCGTTCTGGTATGCCTGTGTAACATACTAAAAGGGTTGTCTGTGGGAGGCGTTCTGGTATGCCTGTGTAACATATGAAAAGGGTTGTCTATGGGAGGCGTTCTGGTATGCCTGTGTAACATATGAAAAGGGTTGTCTATGGGAGGCGTTCTGGTATGCCTGTGTAACATATGAAAAGGGTTGTCTATGGGAGGCGTTCTGGTTTTGCCTGTGTGGCTGTGAGGGGAAGGAATGGGGGGCAGAGGGGGGGTCATAGCCAGGTATGTCTGTGTGGTGCTGCTTGTAAGCAGAGTAACATGCCACAGTACCTGTTAACGAATCGATATTGCTGTCAAATGTAGCATGATGTACAGTCAAGTGTAGCATGATGAACAGTCAAGTGTAGCATGATGAACTCAAGGTACAGGTGTGTAGCATGATGAACAGTCAGGTGTAGCATGATGAACAGTCAAGTGTAGCATGATGAACAGTCAAATGTAGCATGATGAACTGTCAAGTGTAGCATGATGAATAGTTGTCAGGCATGTCATCAGCGTACATTGTGTAATGCTGATGAAAGTATCTAAATTTAAAGTACATAAGTAATTAACTGATTTACAGGCGTGTCATGGAAATTCATTCACTGTCTCAAGGTTTTTGTGTAACGTTCTTCATCATATATGGAATAAGACAATAACTTTGAAATTGCCTTCCCATCTGCCGGCAGTAAATATTGCATTCACCCAGGCAACTTATCATGCAGAATCAGCATTTTAGATTTGTGTCTTTGTAACCATCTAGCTGTCTTTTGTTTGACCAACAGCAGCTGAAATACCAGAAAGGCTTGGATCGTACAAAATGAATCATTGTTAAGATAGCTGTACTGCCCTCAGTTTCCAGTCCTCAGATAAGTGGTTCACACATAACGGCTTAATGCTTTGTGGGTGTATGAATGCATCGCAGGTTAACGTCATTAATGGGTGGCACTTCACTACATCAGTGCATTCTGTTTACTGCATTAATGCATTGCCATTTTCTTCATTTACATATTGCAGTTTACTGCATAAATGAATTCAGTTTACTGCGTTCATACAATGTAGTTTTTCTCCAGTGCTGTAGAACAAAGTCTTGGTGTTAAAAACATTGTGATCCATGTCTGCCTTAATACACACAACACGTTGCAGAAACACAAAAATAGCTTGCATGAACTGCCACAGAAGGTGGAACGTGGCATCGTTGAAAGGCACAAAGACAGTGCAGTCTGAAAACTGGAAAGAAACAGGTGAACATTATGGAGAATGGAACCATGGTGACATGCAAAACTGGATGTTACCTAATCAATGTTTGCTGATCTGAATTAAATACATAGTTCATGGGGTAGATGATAGCAATACATGTCATCAGCACAAGTGAAACAAACTTTTAGAGACCTCCTCCCCTCCACCCCCCACCCCCCCTTTTGTTTTTTTTTAGTTAATGAGGTGACATGTCAGTGACCATCTGTAATCAGGAGGGGGGAGAAAGGGGCCATTCCAAGGCATCTTTATTATTATCACCCCATGTCTTGTTTTTTTTTTCCTTTTTTTTTCTAAATAGATAATGTTGACCTCATTTGTGTTTTAAATTATGGTTTTTGTTTACCAGTTGAGTATTATGGAGACTGACAATAAAGAGATGACTTTTGTAAAATTGATTTAATTTTTTATTACAACAGTAATAAGACCACAAATGAAACATGTGCACACACAAACACACACACTCACACACACACACACACACACACACACACAGAGAGAGAGAGAGAGAGATGACTATGTCTGTGTATATAGGCGAGTACTGACCAGCTTCCTTGTCTTGTGCTGTGCAGGATGGGAAGGCCAACTCGGCCACTGTGATAGGCGCTTTCCTGGTGTTTGTGCGACTGATGGACAACGCCTCCTCTGCTATGCACATGTTCACCGCTCGACGAGGACAGCCTGGCATCATGCCATCACAGAAACGGTTTGTGTCACCATTGAATTGGCCAGTAGCAGCGGATCTAGGTGGCAGCCTGCACTGCTGCTGTATAGCAGCCTGTCCTGGAACATGGACTCATCATTAGGCAGGGATGAAAACTCCTCCGCCGTTTCCGCCGTCTCTGCCGTTATTTTTTTCGCATCTCCGCCGAAAGAAAAAGTCTCCGCCGAAAAATTATTCGAAGAATGATGCTCAGAACGATCTCAACTTGTCTGCACAGCGAATTTCTTCTCTGTCGGTAATGTTCTCAAACGGCGTAGTTCTCATTCTGTTTCCTTCCAGTATCATTTCTCATCATGGCGTCGATTCACAGTGAGAGTTTGCCGCCAGTGAGTGCAAACAAAACGGAAAAAAAAAAAAGAAAGAAGTAATGTGAACCACTAGAAGACCGAGTGGCTGCAGAAGGACGTGTGTGACACAGAGTCGCGGATGTAATAAGAAAGCATGACAAAGACGGCTAATTTGAAGTGTTTTGCGAGCCTTGCCAAAAGCATGTCTACTTTGGTAGTCGTGGCTTTGTGGCAATCAGAGATCACATCGAGCGTCCCAGTCACCAACAGAAAATGTGTGTGTTTCCCACACCATTACAGCATGTTTTCAGATCATTGGGTATGCAACAATCTACGTTTAATTTCCAAAGATAGTTTGACTCCTGCTCAAAGTGCTTCCACTCGTAGAGTCTTCAAAGCAAGGGAAAAACGTCAAAGTGACGAAAGAATATAAAAAGAACAAATGACATCAAAATAAACTGATGTCACAACAGTATTGTGTAACACTTTTCCCCTGGTATAATGCAAACGTTTGCTACATGTGTTAGGTGTCTGCTAACAGCCCCCTATGAAATCCTTTTCCACCAGCCCACTCCCCCATGTATACTTCCTCTACTCCTCCTCCTCCTCCCCAACCCCCACCTCACCCCACAACACACATACCCCACACACTTCGCCCCCTCCCCCCCACCCCCGTCCCCACCTCACACACACACACACAAAACCCCCCCCCCCCACACACACACACACAATCCCCCCCCCCCCACACACACACACACACACACACACACAACATTGTCAAGAGGGGGGGGGGATATGATTAGTTGTAAGAGGGAAGTTGGGGGGGGGGGGTGTACTGTTGTGACATCAGTTTGTTTTTATGTCATTTGTTCTTTTATGTTCATTTTTGTGTTTAGTGTTTCCTGACGAAGGGTCTAAGGCCCAAAAGCTTCAGTTTTTTTTTTAAAGGACTTCAAAGTAATCATTTTTCATATTGTGTTTATTGAAGTCCAGCAGTCGTTTTCATACATCTGATTTACTTAGTTTGATTTTCCGCTCTGATTTACTTATCTACAGGCCTTATTCTTTATGTCCTGAAAGCACTGTTTGTCAAATTTTCTTTAGCTAGAGTTCTGAGGATTCATCATACTAAATGTTTGTCTCAATTGACATAGTTTCTTTCCACATCAGTCTCAGTCTTCATGGTGTTGAAAGCTGTTCTATAGAATGAGTTGTTTAGAAGCAAGAAAGTGATTTCTAAAGATTTTTATGCCATATTTAATACAAAATATGCTTCGGCTTCAGGGGGCGCTGCCCCCCGACCCCCGCCGGGCTGTTGCCCATGTACCCCATGGAGGCCCATGGTGAACCCCCAGATCCCGCCAATCTCCTCTTTTTTTTTATAAAACTGTTTTCATCCCTGATTAGGAAAGACAACCACTCTGAAAAGTTTTGACTTGTTACTTGTTGGTTATGAAGGAAAAATATATGATATGGTTTCTGAAGTCTTGCTGTCTGTGTTGTAACTGCATACCTGTAATACCTTGAGTGTTAGTTAGGAAAAAGTTAAACCATGCTTGAGACATATACTGTTATTTGGGTAAGGAACAATTGATATTTTGTACGTTGTTTTTGTTTCCAGTTATTTTTCCGTTTGCTTACATGTTTCTTGTATGTGGGATGATTGGAAGAAATGAGATAAGAGTGTACAGTTACGAGTAATGAATGGCGGTGTTCTCATGTGTTGTTGGTGGTGCTAGGTATGTGGGATGGTTGGAAGATGATTGGAAGAAATTAGGTAAGTGTGTACGATTATGAATGGCAGCGTTCTCATGTATTGTTGGTGGTGCTAGGTATGTGGGATGGTTGGAAGAAATGAGATAAGAGTGTACAGTTATGGGTTATGAATGGCGGTTTTCTCATGTATTGTTGCTGGTGCTAGGTATGTGGGATGATGGAAGAAATGAGATAAGAGTGTACAGTTACGGGTAATGAATGGCGGTGTTCTCATGTGTTGTTGCTGGTGCTAGGTACGTGGACTACATCGGTCAGATGGTCGCTGACAAACCCTGTCTGCCTCACCAGCGCCCGTTATGATCAAGTCCCTCAGCTTGTCACCTGTTCCCCCGTTCAACAAAATGAAGTAAGAACGAGTGATGGTTAGCTTTTATGTGGGTCATTGCATGTTTGGGTGTGTGGTTAGTTATGCCATAGTATCATTTGGGGGGATACATTTTGATGGCACATATTTGCCCTTGATTCAGTGGTGCTGAGGTGGCAGGATTCATGTTTATTGTCTTCATGCATGTTGGTGTAGAATGTGAAAAATGATGAAAGTTAGTATACTAAAGAAAATGATGCAAATCATTATAATCCTTTATATATATGTGTGTATATCTTATTTTAGTTATAATTAGAAATAGAGTTTGTTTCTTACCGCCAATGACATTGACAAACAAAGCACATGACAAGACACGATGCATTTCAACCACTTGGGTCTTCTTCAGGCTAAAAAAAAAATCACATTTAACATTTGGGACAGTACAAAGAAAGAACGAAAACGAAAAAAAGAACGAAAAATGACTCATCTGTTGTTGTCCATGTGGTGGGGAGAATAGCCGGTAGGCGGAAATGACATGGGGGATTTTCGTTCTTTTTTTCGTTTTTCGTTCTTTGTTTGTACTGTCCCAAATGTATGTGATTTATTTTTTCGCCTGAAGAAGACCCAAGTGGTTGAAATGCATCGTGTCTTGTCATGTGCTTTGTTTGTCAATGTCATTGGCGGTAAGAAACAACTCTATTTCTAAATTTTACTTCGTTCGCCGCCATCAGTCACTCCATTTTGATATTTTAGTTATATTAACCCTTGACTGCCGCTATTTTGTATCAGTTTTGCACTTCTGTGTGCCGGAGCAAAATTTGACTTTTTGCAGTAGGTTCACTAATTTGATCAGTACTCATTTATTTGTGGAGATATCTCTTAGATTTTTGGCATGTTTTCTTCTCATACCCAGGGCTATAATACCTGCAAATAATATTTGATTTTGTTCATTCTGAGTATAATAAATAATCTTATAATTCAACTTTTTTTTTTAAATTATATTTTGCAAGCATACAAAAAACCCACAGCAGCAAAACAAAAAAACATACAAACCCAGCCAAAAGTGGTTTTAGTGTTTACTGAACACCTGTGTAAATATTTGGTAGTGAATTTACAACCCACAATTGTTGTTTTATATTAGGAATAGAGTTTTTAGAACTTACCGCCAATGACAATGACAAACAAAGCACAAGACAAGACACGATGCATTTCAACCACTTGGGTCTTCATCAGGCGAAAAAATAAATCACATTTAACATGTGGGACAGTACAAACTATGAAAAACAAAAAAAGAGAATGAAAAATGACTCATCCGTTAATGTCCATGAAGGCGGAAATTACATGAGGCCAGGGGGATTATGGGAGAGGAAACAGAGGGGGGTGGGGGGGGGTTGCGTCAGGGGACGCGGAGGTGTGTGTGTGTGATATGATAGGGTTGTGTGTCTAGTTTATTAGGATGGTTATGATATCTTTGTGATGGTTGTGGTAATGGGGGGGAAAAAAAAAAAAAAAAAAAGGAGAAGAAAGGTGTGGGGGGGGGGGGGGGGGGGGGGGGGGGGGGGATTTAAGGGGAAGGATCAAAACAAAATTAAGATTAGATAGATGGAGGGTTGCTGTAACTACTGTATGAAGTGAGTGAAGGGGATGTGGTGGTGATGTATGTAAGTGTGTGTGTATGTGTGTGTGTATGTGTGTGTGTTGGTAGGGGATATTGCCAACTGATGTGGAAGAGGTGGGTATGTGTGTTTGGTTATTGTTGGATATTGATGCCTTGGGGGTGTAGTGTGCCCAGTTTTTTGTTTTATATGATAAATTTATGCATTTCTGGGGTACAGTACAATCCAGGTATCAAGGGACACAATTTTGTTTTCTTAGGTAGGTTCACTGATATGCCCAGTGCTCTTTCAATTCTTGACATATATCTTAGATACTTGGGAAATTTTCTTGTTATATCCTTGGCTACAACCAGATATCACAATAGTTTGATTTTGTTTGTAATGAGTAGACCAAAAATATATATAATGATGAATGTTTTGTTTGAAAAAACAGACACTTTCAGAACATAAACAAAACTATAGCACTAAAATCACAATGAAATACCATAAAAACTGGTGTTAGTATCCTTTGAACTTCAGGACAAACATCTGTATTCACAATAAAGCTTGACAATGCATAAATGCTTAGCAACCCATATCATGGGGGGCAATCCAGCCCAGGTAACGTGGGAAAGAAGAAGGGAATTGAACATTATCCACAGCATCACCCTGCACATCTTGCAAGCCTCTTGGGAATTGGTCTTGTTTAGCAGAGATGAACTAACAATAACAACACTAAGTGTAACTTCCAATTATTCTGTCAGTTTTCTTTCACACATGTGGTTTGGTTCACTCATGAACTAAGTGCGATTGATAAAAAGCCATTACCACAGAAGGTAATAAATAAAACATTGCAAAACCAACCCCCCCCCAAAAAAAAAACAAAAAACAACAACAACCAGAGACTGCTAAAGATAGGACTGAGCTACAAAAGGCCAGACCACAGATGATGAAAGCACACTAACAACTGAAAAATACACTGTTGTCGCAGAGAATACACCACACCACAGAACCTATGGACAGAAGGATCAGGATCCCACACTACTGTCAGTAAATGCAAGTTATAGTTGACTGACACACATTTGGGTACACACCAACACACACACACACACACACACACACACACACACACACACACACACACTGTGCACAAGCACCATATTCAAAAGCAACACACACCACACACACACACACACACACACACACACACACGCGCATGTACACACACACAACACACACACACCACACACACACACACACAGCACCACATGCAAAAGCACCACACACACCATGCACAAACATTACACAAACACCACACACACACACACACACACACACACACACACACGACCCATTTTCCTTATACAATAATTACATCTTAAGCTCTTGTGCACACCCATGCCAGTACGGCATACACACGCACGTTCATATCAAACTTAACATGCAGTCAACTTCTTCCCACTCTTCCCACCCTTCCCTTTTCCCCCATCCTTTCCCATCGTCTAATATCACTTTTAGTGAACAGACGTTAAACAGAATAACAACAACACACACACACACACACACACACACACACACACACACACACACACACACACACACACACACACACACAGTATACCCACACATGCACAAGCACTGCTCTCTCTCTCTCTCTCTTCTCCCTCTCTCACACACACACACACACACACACACACACACACACACACACACACACACACACACACAGCCTGCACAAACACACACACACCACACACACACACACACACACACACACACACCACTCACAAGCACACACACGTGTGTGCCACACCCCACACACACACACACACACACACACACACACACACACACACAACACACACCACAAAAACAACTCCACGAAATCCATGGGCTTGAAGTTGCCAATGTTTACCTTGATACCTGGGTCACCCGTGAAAGAAAGGTCGAGATTTGGGCAATCAGCACTGGCCTCTGTCCATTCTGAAACAAGTTCCGACTGACGAGTGCCACGCCCTCTTCCTCTGCCACGCCCCCTCACACTGGACCCTCGCCGTTGTCCAAAACCCCTCCCCTTCCTCGACTCTCCTCCCGACCTCTCACGAAAGGAGGGAGGGGGCACTCGACATGCACGGAATCTGCTCGTCACTCTCCGATTCGGCCCCACTTGCGCCGGTATCGCTCGGTTTGAAGTCGGGGATCAGCTTCGTCATCAACAGCAACCTCCGATAGCAAAGGGTGGTGTTGATTGTAATCACTTTATTCCTCCTCCGAATCGCTTCATTCCACTTCTTTGAAGTCTTCGTCATCGCTTCCACGGTCTCGGATAACTTCTTGAAGCACTTCAAGAGCATTAGATCGTTTGAAAACGGCACGCGTCTGATCGAACTGCCTGCTCGACTCGCCATCTTCAACCGAGAATAACTCTCCGAACTTTGTCGAAGTTATTGACCGAATGGACGCGAGCCGGTCAGTCAGCTGACCCGCGAAAGGGAAGAAACCGTCCTTTAGGGTCCCTGCAACCGTTTAAACCATTTTTTCTCCTTGCCTTCCTTCTTTAAATCGCCGAATTTTGATGATGAAATTATCTCGAACGCCCTTCGAGCAAGGGCACACAGCTTTCCCGAAACCATCTCGAACGCCGTTCGTGCCAGGGCAGTCAAGGGGTTAATGACTGTGATTATTTTTAATTAGAGAGTGTGTGGCAGACGGCGGTGTATGAATGCAAGTGTTCAAATACTTTTCTTTAATTTTATATTTAACAAGGCTTTATTTCTATTACATTTAGGCTGTTACTTGTATTTGAGGAACAGAAATCTCTACTTTCTAAGCTGGTAGCATATATTCCAAGAAACTCCCAAGCACTTGATTAATGAAAATGGGCATTGGATGACCTTCCATGAATTTTTAAATAAATATCAAAGTATAAGAACAAATTTTCTCTTATATGAAGGCATAATGAATGCCATTCGCAAACTATTGCCAAAAACTTAATATTATCATAGCAAACCAATATAAACTGTTAGACCAAAAAGCCTGGTTTTGCATTAAAAGAGGCAACAAATATGTACAAAAAACTTTAAATGAAAATAATACCTCTCCTGCTGCTATTGATAAATGGAATAATCTTTTTGTAAATCTTAATTGGAAACAAATATTCCTTCATAGTTATAAAGTTTCTACTGACGTCCAGCTTAGATGGTTCCAATGTCGACTTCTACATAGATTGCTGCCAACCCAGAAATACCTATTTCAGTGCAAAATTGTTGATTCACCATTATGTAACTTTTGTGATCATGAACAGCAGACTATTACACATATGCTTTTCGACAGCCATATTGTGCAGCGGTTTTGGAGAAATCTTCAAAACCTGCTAATGGATAAATGTCAGCACTGCGCTAATCTGGTTCTTGAGAAAGAGTTAGTTCTGTTTGGAGTGAAACAAAATGTGGAAACTGACAAAGTTCTTAACTTTTATTCTGCTGTTTGCAAAGTTTTTATGTTTACAAATGTAAACTACAAAATAACCACCCAGACCTTCATGTTTTCCTTACAACCTTAAGCTATAGATTTAAATTGGAAAAATACTTAGCCTTTCTGAACTATGATTCAGATCAATTTGACAAAACCTGGTTTCCCTATTCCTCTGTCATTTCCTAGCTTTATTGTGACTTTTTTTGTTTGCTTGTTTGTTTGTTGGCTGCTGAGCACATAGTCCCAACTTGAGTATCCCAACCTAGATAATGCTACATAGTTGAGAACGGAAGACAGTACTAGTAGTATCTTCCAACATAACTAGCCATCCAATGATCATTCTCTTGCAGTAATTACCCATCTTAATAGTTTTTTTCTCTCTCTCAGCCTCTCGCCCCTGCCACCCCTTGGTATTTTCCTTGTTTTTGAGGTTATACATTTGTACATGTATGAGGGTGTGTGTGTGTAAGTTTATGCATATCCTGCTTACAATTCATGTATGTTTGTGTGCGTGTCTGCGATCTTTTTTTTTTTTTTTTTTTTTTGGGGGGGGGGGGGGGGGGGGGGTGTAGGGGTGTACTTGTGTGTTTGTTCTCTTAATGTGTCTGACTTCTTCCATGTTCTTGAACAATTATTATGCTACATATGTCCTTTTTTTTTTCGTGTGTGCTTGTTTGTTTAAAAACTGAAAAATTTAGAAAAAAAACTCTTTGCTAATACTTTCCTAGCATGGTTATATAATTCCAACATAAATACATGTTGTCAGTTGTGCCAACTCATTCTCCCATTCATTCCTTTAAATACAAAGAACATCGAGACAAATGTCATAGGATACTTTGAATTGAACTCTTTATTTAACAACTTATATATTTGTACATACATGAATTTGTTATTATTTGTTTTAAGTAAATACTTTGCTAGATTTATGTTGAGGGATGAATGTGCGAGAAAATGAAGGAACTGTTGAGTGGAGGGATGAGAGAGGTGACATTAAAAAAAAAAATTAAAAAAAAAAAGAAGCTCCCAAGCCTGCACTTCACCCCCTCTGCTCTTTTTTTTTTAATGTCTCCTTTTGGTTCAGCTGCCAACTATCTTACCACAGTTTGTCACAGTCCTTTTACTGTGTGCTAGTTTTTGTGCTGTGTTTATTCTTATTTTCACGAGGTTCCCATGCATGTTTCAGAAATGGGTGCACACCATTTGTAGAGGTGTACGTAGGGGAAGAGAGGATTGCCACAACATCACAAGAATACGAGAAAATGAGGTTTGTGTTGATTTTTTTTTTTTTTTTGGTGTGGTCTAAACATTGCCTTTCATTTCAAAGGAGCAGTTGTGAAAAATGAATATCCTTGTGTATATTGGTTAAACAGATGAGATATTCATCAAACTTGAAGTTGAAAAACGTATGTCTGAATATTAGTGTTTTGATTTGAATAGTAAAAACCACCAACACTCAGTGACCATATTGCAAATTTGCAGTGTATTTATGAAACCTTTCTAAAGCATAAAAAAAAAACCATAGGCCCACTCCAGTGCATTGAATATTAGTGTTTGTGTGGTGGACTGCTTTAAAAAGATTTAACTTGCAATGGAAAAGGAAGTGGTCACGTTCAGAATTCAAGATTTAAACGCGAGTATTCACTAGGTCTAAACAACCATATTGATCTGTATGGTAGCACATTCGTTTACTTTATGGTAGAAGATGTTTGTGATTGCAGACAGTTCATGGTGGAAGATGTTTGTGATTGCAGACAGTTCATGGTGGAAGATGTGTGTGATTGCAGACAGTTCATGGTGGAAGATGTGTGTGATTGCAGACAGTTCATGTGGAAGATGTGTGTGATTGCAGACAGTTCATGGTGGAAGATGTTTGTGATTGCAGACAGTTCATGGTGGAAGATGTTTGTGATTGCAGACAGTTCATGGTGGAAGATGTTTGTGATTGCAGACAGTTCACGGTGGATGACCGGCAGGTGAAGTTGCCTCTCAACATTTCAGCCGCTGGTGACATCACACTCATTTTCTACCATGCACGGTCAACGTTCGGTGGCAAAATTCAGGGCAAGGTCAGCAACATATGTTAGTTGATTGTTAGTGTTTACTCATCGCAGGTTCTGTAATTGCTTTTGACCGTGCACAGCCCAACTTAGGGCCAGGGTTCTGTTCAGTTGTTATTGTTGTTTTGTTTGTCTCTGTGATATTTCTTTCATGCTTTTCATTTACATCCTAGTGCCTCCTGTTGCCATCCCAACACAAATTAACACCTGCAGCCAGGACAAGAGAAGTTTAATTTTTTTCACAAGCCGCGCGCAGTAGTGGAATAACTCCACATGACCGCCATTTTTTTACCAGACCAATATTTAAAAGTTGTGATCACGTCTTTGATTTATTTGTTTATTTTGTAAAACATGTACCAAACATCAAAACTGAGCGCAAACTGAGCTCAACAGATAAACAGAAAATTCCAGCGAAATGCAGAAGTGTTTTCATATTGTTGTACTGGAGCGAATACTTTGGTGGCAAAAATAGATATGGCAACTGTGTAGCAAGGAAGCTCATAGACAGAAATTACATTCAGGATATATACACAAATAATTTGATGTGAAGGTGTCGCAGGGAATATTGGTAGGTAGTTTGACCATGTGGTCCTTTCAGTTTAGCTAGTTTGAATGTTTTTGTTGACCTGAAAGAGCAAATGTGTTGATTTGTTATTGAACTGGTTACAGATTACCTCTATGACAGTGTGTTGATGTGTGTTTTGAACTGGTTACAGATTACCTCTATGACAGTGTGTCGATGTGTGCTTTGAACTGGGTACAGATTACCTCTATGACAGTGTGTTGATGTGTGCTTTGAACTGGGTACAGATTACCTCTATGACAAGTGTTGATGTGTGTTTTGAACTGGTTACAGATTACCTCTATGACAACGTGTTGATGTGTGTTTTGAACTGGTTACAGATTACCTCTATGACAACGTGTTGATGTGTGTTTTGAACTGGCTACAGATTACCTGTGTGTTGAACTGGTTACAGATTACCTGTGTGTTGAACTGGTTACAGATTACCTCTATGACAACGTATTGATGTGTGTTTGAACTGGTTACAGATTACCTGTGTTTTGAACTGGTTACAGATTACCTCTATGAAGATGTTCCAGCTTCAGTTCCACTCTGGCTTTGTACAGGAAGGGACCACCTCCATGAAATTCACAACGTGAGCATCTAGAAATAGATTTAACAAAACATTTCTAAAAAAAAGTTGATGTTCTTTTGAAATTTTCCAAATTGAACAAATTACTTGGCATTGAAAACTTAGTAGACCTGAAAGAGTTTATACTAGTTATTTAGTATTAGTGGGCAACTTGTGCTGTAGTATTAAAAAGAAGAAAAAAGACTGCACTATCCATGCAGTTCATTTTTTCATCATATTTGCAGTTACAATTCTGCTGAAGCAGTGCTGAACTGATTCCATCCTTCAGTCTGTGACTGACATGACCCCATTTAGCCACGCTCATGGGTTAGGATGGTGTGTGTATAAACAACTTGTGTTGATTCTCTTTTTCTTCTGTCTTGTGTTCTTTCCTCTGAAACAGAAGTGCATGTCAGACTGGAAATCTGGAAAGGATCTTTGATGTGTCTTATTATTGCATCAGCCACACATTTCAGCCAAATGGAGGTAGAAAACTAGAAATAGCTTGCATTTAGTTTGACGTGGTAGTTAAACTTCGTGAAGGAGGGAATATATGAAGGGGTTCGGTTTTAGAGGACAGTTGTAATTAGTTGAGAGAAGATTTCTGTCTTTCTCTCTCATGCTTCTGTCTTTCTCGGCCACTCTTGTCTTTTGTCTTATGGTCTGTTTTTACATGTTGCATGGAATATCAGCATACAGAAATAACTTCACATGTGTTGCATGGAATATCGGCATACAGAAATAGTTTCACATGTGTTGCATGGAATATCAGCGTACAGAAATAACTTCACATGTGTGTACAGTTTAGCATGAGCACAAGGAGCAAGTATGGCACCAGAGCAAGCATGGTACCAGGTGCATCCAGCAATCAAAACAATTGCAGATTGTTGTTTGTGGAACTCAGAAGTGGCCTTGTCTGTGAGTTACAATTGCAGATTGTTGTTTGTGGAACTCAGAAGTGGCCTTGTCTGTGAGTTACAATTGCAGATTGTTGTTTGTGGAACTCAGAAGTGGCCTTGTCTGTGAGTTACAATTGCAGATTGTTGTTTGTGGAACTCAAAAGTGGCCTTGTCTGTGCAGGTTTGAGCTGGACCAGCTGGACACCCCTGACAAGTACCCGGAGCTGTTCAGTGTCGGCGTGGACGTTATGGTGGCGCCTGTGGCCCGGCAGCCCACAGACAAGCGTTACCCGTGGGAGAACTTCAACATGGAGAAGTTGGGACCTCGCATTCTTTTCTCCAGCAGAGATGAACTGCACAATGTGTTTTCAGAGTTTGGTGAGTTTGACGAGGAGAGATGGTAGTTTTTGTGGTTTGGGGAGTCATGACGTCTGATATTTGGCTTATTGTGTAGTCATCTTTTGCATTTTCTTGTCATCATTTTAATATTCTCTTACTGTTCACTCATCTCTCTTTCTTTTTCTTTTTTTCGTGAGTATACTGAGTACAGAATTTTGTGAACGTCCTGTCTTCAGATTTTTCCACGCCTGAAGAGCCTGGATAGTCTGAAAGTTAAGAAAGCTAATGAAAAAATAATTAGACATGTTTACAAACTTAACAAATTGCTGTTATTTTTGTGTGATAGTTTCGTTTACTTTCGTGACAATACAAAAACAAATCTGCCCAGAGTGGGCAAGAGGGCAACAAGAAAAAAAAGAAGAGATGAAAATGTGTCACCTGATGGAGGTTGTAGTGTTAGTGCTGTCACTCCAGGTGTGTCAGAGCGAGCCAAGAGCCGCCTGAGTCGCACTCCCAGCAAGGAGTCAGAAGATGCAGCCGACAGTGCCCACAACACCCCTTCCAGACAGCAGGGTGGCCAGAAGGCAGGGGAGGACAGCAGCAGGCAGGGAGAAGAGGAGGGAAAAGCCAAAAGCAACTTCTTTGCCACCCCGGACTGGACAGAAGGGGGGTCCGGCTCCGCCACGGAAGAAGGTGCTCCAGTTCAGCTATCAGAGGCTCAGGTCAGTGTCAGTGTGTCAGCTTCTCCATATTTGTTATTTCAATTTTGATAATCAAGACATCATTGTCATGGACTAAGTAGAAACCAGGATTTATACAGAGTCCTGAAAGTCTGGAAAAGTATGGAAAATGAAAAAAAATCATTTCCAGGGCTGGAAAAGTCTTGGAATTTGTAATTTGTGGCCATGGGTCTGGAAAAGTCTTGGAATTTTGTAATTTGTGGTCATGAGTCTGGAAAAATCCTGGAATTTTGTAAAAGCTGTGCAAACTTTTTCATGATGTCGAATTTTGCTTTAAGTTTCTTGACAAAAACATTGAAATAGGAATAAAAACAGAAATTAAATCACGCACAATGATCGCGGTTTTCAGATTTCCTCTGGCCGAGGTTTAGCGGACTACATTTTTTTCTGCAGAGTAGCTCCCCTTTACTGTGCAAAGCGTTGCGCATGCGCAGTTGGTATCATTGCTTAACTTCCTTTCCAGTCAACAGCGCTGCAAGGGAAAATAGCGTCGAAGTATTAAAGAAAACATGGGAAAATGTGTGTTTAGCCTAGCCTGGCTAGACAATACAAATTATCGCAAATGGATTGCTCCTGCTTCGATGGATGCAAGACAAAAGCACGGTGCCTGATGTGCAAGAAAGACTTCGACATAGGGAACATGGGCGAGCTGCTCTGAAAAGCCACGCGGCAGGCAAGAAACATCAAGAAATGATGCAGCTTTCAGACAAAACAACTCGGACTCCAATAATGACCGTGACTGATTATTTTCAGCCCAAGGATTGTGATAGGTGATTTTTTTTTTTTACTTCAGTATGGGATGCGATCATGCATTGAATGGTGGGGGGGGGGGGGGGATGGGGGGTAGAGAAAATCAAAGGGCCCAAGGGCGATACATTGGCCTATTTTTAGACACATACATACACACACACACACACACACACACACACTGTCTCTAACGCACTCTCTCTCTTTCTCTTATCCAAAAATGTCAAAAATTAAATATGGATTTGAATAGAGAGCACATTGGCTTGTAACTTGTACTCAGCCATGTTGAACATTCAAATTAAATGAAAGGACAGTTGAGAGGCGTGAGGCCTAGTGTTCTAATTACCTGACCTGACCTGATCATATCTCTCTCTCTCTCTCTCTCTCTCTGTCTCTCTCTCTCTCTCTCACACGCAACACACACACACTCTCTCTGCAACACACACTGTCTTCACACACTACACACACACACACATGCGCGCGCATACACACACACATTCACCACACACACACTGACTGTCTCTCTCACATACATAGACACACACACTGTCTCTCTCTCTCTCTCTCTCTCTCTCTCTCTCTCTCTCTCTCTCTCTCTCACCACACACACACACACACACACACCACAACACACACACACACTCTCGCGATACTGTCTCTGCTCTCTCTGTCTCTATCTTCTCCCCCCTTCCAAAAAAAAGAAAAGATTTTCATGTAATTCTTATCGACAAATTCTGATGCATAAAAATCCTGCCGGCGCACTGGAATTCAGTCCAATGTGTCGATAAATATTGACACACTAAAATTTACCACAACGCAATGATTTTTTCCTGTATGCATTGCAACTCTGAGCAGCGCATCACATAAAAGCACTTTCGTCCAATCTGCCTTGATCGAAGTCGATAAAACGTAACTTTAGTCGATGTTTTAGAATGTTCGGAATCAATGAATAACTTCCGCTTAGTACTCTTCTCTGCTGAAAACAAACAAGTCATCAAATTAGACAACCCAAGTCTATGATTGGACCACAAGATCACGTGATTCAGCCAAGCGCAAACAGCATGGACTACCATATGTAATTCAGCTATCTACGGTTCACTCATGGCTTGGGGGTGATCATCCAGCAAATGGAACAAACATCAGGTGATCTATGCAACACGACTGGTTTGGATAATGAAAATGGCTCTGTTATGGGTGTAGGAATGTGTTGGCACAGTACGAGAGTGGCCAGCCTACATAGTTTCATGAAACGTTCCACAAATATTTATCGCTCGCCTCTTGTTTGTCATTGGGCTCCTGATGATCATTGCAAAGCAAACTGCAATATGGTCAAATAATAAAATGTTCCAGTACTGACGGAATTAGCAAATGTGTAAATTTTGTGATGATAATCACAGCGGACATCCCACATATTAAGTTTCACTGTTAACATTCTGATAGTGTAGGTGTTCACACTAATTCACTTTAGTTAATACTTTATTAACGTTGGAACATGCATCTAAGTAAATAATGTTTAGCATAATCTGGAATGTTATATCAACTTTGTTGATAGCACCTCATATCCATTTCTGTCTAATTCTTCTCTCTGTGTTTTTACGTGTGTGAGCCAGTCAGAACGCTCTCATGTGTGTGTGTGTGTTGTTGTGCGGCTTTCAGTACATTTACAAGCAGTTATAAAGTGTGACTCCCTGAATGTTTTTGTGACCCCCTGAAAATTTGGAAACAAGATTTTTGTACTAAGTCAGACCCCTTAATTTTTTGGAAATAATTATCAATGATTTTGCATGATTGCAAGTGTGGCAATGCAAGTATTTAAGGGCTACACCAGTGAACCACCTGTGGTCATTTTCATTTTGTGATGGGGCCAGTGCTAGTATTTAAGGGCTACACCAGTGAACCACCTGTGGTCATTTTGTGATGGGGGCCAGTGCTAGTATTTAAGGGCTACACCAGTGAACCAACCACCTGTGGTCATTTTGTGATGGGGCTCATCTTCTCAGTCAGCAGAGCCCAAGCCTGAAGCCAGAGGTCAGGATGACTTCCTGGCTTTCATGGAGAGTAAATCCTCAGACAAAGACGATGAGGTCAACCTCTTTGGGACATGGAACGCCAGCAACATACAGCAAAGCGGGGCTGCCGGCAGAGGAGTCTTCCGACAGCAGAACTCATCTAGTCCTAGCTTACAGGTCTGTTTTGTGTGTGTGTGTGTGTGCAGGAGTGGCTCATGTGTGTGTGAAGACGCAAGTGTTGGTGTGCACATGACTGGCCGTGTTCAGTTGGTCTGTGGTGTTGATTGTTGAATTTGGCAGGCAACTCTTTTCAGACTTCATTGGTCCTGCTATCATCTGCTTCCACAAACCCTTTGATTTATCAGCAGGAACCATGGTGCCTGGTGAAGCATTGCAAAGCAAGGTGCTGGTTTCAGTTCTGAGGGTGTATTGGTCTCTTCAATCCACATGGTAACCCAAAGAGAGGTGTGGATCATCAGTGTCAAATTTTGGACAGTTTGAATTTTGCAGTTAACAAAGACTAAAGCAGTGACAGTATGACCATCGACAAACTTTCCGTCCACAATAACTTTTGTTTGCATCCACCAGCACATTGCCAAACTGCAGACCAGAATAGACAGAGTTTTTTGCTCTCTAACTACCACTTTGTGGATCATCTTTAGTTTACTTCCATCACTTTGTGGACAACCGTACCTCCCTTCTAGTAACATTTGTGGTTTAGTTTTAAAACAGAGTGACTGAGGGCAGAAAATTTAGAAAGAGAGGGTAATAAGTACCGCCCAAGGACATAGACAAACAAAGTACAGGACAAGACATGTGTACTTTGTCTATGTCCTTGGCGGTAACTAACACTGTCTCTTTCTAAAATTTGCGGTTTAATTTTTTTTTTCTGTCAGTCCCTTTGGATTTTGTTATTGTTCACATTTGTTGTTCCCGACTCGCACGTTTTTTTTTGTTTTTTTTTCGTAATTTCTTTCTTGCTCTGTTGGTTTATCTGCCCATCCACATGTAACTTCAAAAGAGTTGGGTGGATCATCAGTATCTTGAAGTATTTAGGTCTGAAAGGAACAGGTGTCACTGAACATCATTGAAGTGGCTCTGTAGCAGTGCAGTGTCTCCTTTGGTGGGGTGCCTCATGATGATCTGACATTGACTGCTCCCTTGTGATTGCTGGTGCTGGGGCTGTGGTGGGACGAACCAAACTCAGAACTGTGACTGGGGAGGGTGCTGGGGCTGTGGTGGGACAACCAAACTCAGAACTGTGACTGTGGAAGGGGTGCTGGGGCTGTGGTGGACGAACCAAACTCAGAACTGTGACTGGGGAGGGGTGCTGGGCGTGGCGGGACGAACCAAACTCAGAACTGTGACTGTGGAAGGGGTGCTGGGGCTGTGGTGGGACGAACCAAACTCAGAACTGTGACTGGGGGAGGGGTGCTGGGGCTGTGGGCGGACGAACCAAACTCAGAACTGTGACTGTGGAAGGGGTGCTGGGGCTGTGTGGGACGAACCAAACTCAGAACTGTGACTGTGGAAGGGGTGCTGGGGCTGTGGTGGGATGAACCAAACTCAGAACTGTGACTGTGGAAGGGGTGCTGGGGCTGTGGTGGGACGAACCAAACTCAGAACTGTGACTGTGGAAGGGGTGCTGGGGCTGTGGTGGGACGAACCAAACTCAGAACTGTGACTGTGGAAGGGGTGCTGGGGCTGTGGTGGGACGAACCAAACTCAGAACTGTGACTGTGGAAGGGGTGCTGGGGCTGTGGTGGGACGAACCAAACTCAGAACTGTGACTGTGGAAGGGGTGCTGGGGCTGTGGTGGACGAACCAAACTCAGAACTGTGACTGTGGAAGGGGTGCTGGGGCTGTGGTGGGACGAACCAAACTCAGAACTGTGACTGTGGAAGGGGTGCTGGGGCTGTGGTGGGATGAACCAAACTCAGAACTGTGACTGTGGGAGGGGTACCAGAGTGAACAGTGTGGGTGCAGTGTCGCTGAAGTGGCGGGAAGATGAAAGACAAAAGAAGAAGGGGAAATTTTGATTTTGAAAGTAAATAAGTGATAAAACGCGGAATGAAATAAAGCTGTTCAGTACTGTTGTATACCTTCTTTTGCTCTAGGAATGGCACATAAAGGTGCTGATGTTTTTGTCCTGCTCATCAGTGCTGTTTTCGTTTTGAAGCTTTATTTTTCTGTCTTTTTTTTTCGAACATCTAGGTGAATATTGTGAATCCAGACGACAGGTCCAGTCTACTTTTTCTCTTTTCATTTTCTAGTACAGTTTAATCACAGAAGTAAGGAAGTTGTTTCCAAAGCTAGTTTTCTGTATCAGATTGTCTGCAAACATAAGCCTTTTTTTATATTCTTCCAGCACAAATTTCTAATGGTGTTTTTGTGACGTGGTTCTGTGTCAGGTTCCTGTGGGCATGCACAAGAGTGCCAGCACTGGGTCTGGCATGAACACGGCGTTTGGGTCTGCCATGGGCACGGGAATGAGCAGCTCACAGAGCACCAGCAGCTTTGGCACTGGGATCGGACCCATACCTAAGGCAGACCCTTTCGCTGATCTGGGTGAGAACTTTTCTGTACAGAATTGATCAAAAGTTTCTCTTTTTTTTAACTGACAACAAATTGGAATTCAGGGGTTTTCAATCGTTTGTGATTGTACTAATGAATGAAGGGGTAGAAAATGTTGAAAAATGTTGTTCATGAGGCAGGAACAGAGTACAGATGAAAGATATTCATAACTTTTTTTTTAAACAGATCTTTGATATGTTTTGAAGAAAAAAAGTTAGATAAAATCTTTCTTACTGGTCATTTAAACTTGTCTAAGAAAGCTTAAAAAAAATTTTTGTTCTTATGAATAATCAAAGTTTTATAATTGTGCGGTTGGAAGTTGCCTTGATTTTTCCCCCTCTATGAATGGTCAAAGTTTTATGATTGTGCGGTTGGAAGTTGCCTTGATTTTTCCCCCTCTATGAATGGTCAAAGTTTTATGATTGTGCGGTTGGAAGTTGCCTTGATTTTTCCCCCTCTATGAATGGTCAAAGTTTTATGATTGTGCAGTTGGAAGTTGCCTTAATTTTTTTCCCCCTCTGAAATAGCAATAATCTTTGTTGAATAGTTTGGGCAATAATGGACCTATCAGACTGCATGCTTAGTTAAGGTAGTGGAGGCTTTTGAACTCTTGAACAATGGAAAAAAACCTATCCAAAATAACCCAGCAGCAACCACCCTATGCAGAAACCAGAAAAGGAAAGAACATAAATTGAATTGGAACTTGGGTTGTTGCAGATGGCAAGTAAGTTTGATTTGAACTGATTTTCTTTGGGAATGTAAGTGTGCAATGTGACAGATGATGCCTGTTATGTGAAAGGAGGTCTGGGGAAAACATCGTTCAAGGGCAGTGGAGCTGCTTCTCGACCAAGCCAGCCCCAGCACAAACCAGCCCCACAGCCACAGGCCCCATCCCCTGCTGCAGGTAATTGAACATGAAAAGAAAGGTGAATGAATGGGAAGAAGAAATGAACAGACGAGCAGAACTGTATTAGTTTGTTGATTACTGAACAGATTCTCGATTTTCCAGGTATTTGAAAATGAAAGAAAGATGAATTAATGGGAAGAACAAAAGAAAGATGAGTAGAACTGTACCGGTATTAGTTTGTTAATTATTGACCAGATTCTCGATTTTCCAGGATATCTTTATGGAACGAAAAAGAAATAATGGAAAGAATGAAAAAAAAACACAAAAGACAGGAAGCAGAGCTGTATTAGTTTGTTGATTGCTGAACAGATTCTCGTTTTTTCCAGGTATTTGAAAATGAAAGAAAGATGAATTAATGGGAAGAACAAAAGAAAGACGAGCAGAACTGTATTAGTTTGTTAATTACTGAACAGATTCTCGATTTTCCAGATATTTTTGTGGGGAAGAAAAACAAAATTAATGAAAAGAATGAAAACAAGACGGGAGGCACAACTGTTTCAGATTGGTGATTACTGAACAGAATCTTGATTTTCCAGGATATTTTTTATGGAATAAAAAGTTAATTAATGAAAAGAAAAAAGACGAGACGCAGATCTTTTTCAGATTGTTGATTGCCGATTTTCCAGCATATTTTTTTTTATAAACTACTTTGCATTCATTACACTTGTTTCATAAAATTAATGATATTGAACATTTTGGAGGAGGGGAGGGGGGTATAAATGACCAAATAAATAACATGGGCTTTACAGTCATGTCTCATTATCAGATAACTGAACGAGTCGCTAACATCCTGTTTGACAGGTCGGCCGCCGCAGCAGTCGACTCCAACCCCACCACAACCCAACTACAATGTGTCGGGTTTCTCCAGCCCTGGTCCTCACAGACCCACCCAGAGCAGTGTGATTGGGGCAGGGAGGATCGAGGACCCAGGAAGAACTTTGGTAACAATGAAGACCATTGATTTAATGACACTCCTGTAGATGCATGCATGCTTGTGTGCTCGCTCGCCTGCTTGTGCATACATGCGCTCACATGCACACTTTTACTTACTCACACTGATTGAAATCATTTATCATCGGATAAACTTATGAAGATATTGACTTGTGTGTGTCCTTGTACATGCGCTCACATGCACACTTTTACTTACTCACACTGATTGAAATCATTATCATCGGATAAACTTATGAAGATATTGACTTGTGTGTGTCCTTGTACATGCGCTCACATGCACACTTTTACTTACTCACACTGATTGAAATCATTTATCATCGGATAAACTTATGAAGATATTGACTTGTGTGTGTCCTTGTACATGCGCTCACATGCACACTTTTACTTACTCACACTGATTGAAATCATTTATCATCGGATAAACTTATGAAGATATTGATTTGTGTGTGTCCTTGTACATGTGTGTACATGCATATGCATTACAGCATACACGTAAACACAAGGATGCATGCTCACTGCATCTTTCTAATCATTCAACACAACAGGAAGTATACACAGATGCGTTACGCACTCGCAACACCATGTCAGCTTGTCAGAAAGGCACACCTCTGCAAAAAGCAAGAAAAGAGAGTATAGGTCTTGGAGTTCCAACACAAATGAAGCACCTTGAGTGTAGAGATAGCAAGACAAATTCAACCAATATAAATTGGTATCAGAATGTCAGCTTTTATTGACAGAATTTCACTTCATACATTTGCCATGTGTTTGTCAGTCCACGACCCAAAGTGTCGGCTAATCAGTTTGAAGACTTGCTAGGACAGGCCAACTTCAGTACCAGCAGCAAGAGCGGGGAGCCCAAAACCATCGCTGACATGAGACGCAAGCAGCTGGAAGAGGACATGGATCCAGACAAATTAAAGGTAGGCACTTGCCTGGGATTCCACCTGCATAGTTTGTCTGAGGGGTGTCACGCCCGACTTCATCAATCTAGCTGCTGTGAAATTCCTCCGAGATTATGAATAGATTACAGGGTTCCCACAGAGCCAAGTCAGGAAAAGTCATGGAAAACTCATGTCTGGACAAGTCATAGAAAAATGGAATATTCCTTTCCAGGGCTGGACAAGTCAATCTGGTTAAGCCGAGTCTTTTCAGTCTTAAAATTTCCAAGAATCTTAACAGTCACAGACTGAAAAAGTGATACATTTTCCAAGACAAGTTCTCAAGAAGCTTCGAAAACTGCACACTGAAGATAGTTTAGTTTGTGGACTGCCACTGTCCATTGTGCCAGTTCAACTTAACAGACGTCTTTTATATCTCCCATAGTGATCTCACTTCACCAGCTGTGTATATGGAAGTCACCATACCTAAACAAAACATAAAAAACTGGGAAGGTGTGTTTTCAACTGAGCTTTGTGAATACATGAATTGAATAGTACCTGCTTCAAATGGGCACACACAGGGAGCAGCGTCCACCTGGCCGTGGACTGGATTCTTGATGAATGTCAGTGTCCAACAGTTTGAGAAATAAGTCAAGCCAAACTCAATACAAAGGTGCCCTAAAAAAGAAAAAAAAAAGAGGGGGGGGGGGGGGGGGGGGGGGCTTTTACTGCTGCCAAGAACTAGCAGCTACTGAGTCCACAGACAGTTGATCAATCTGAACAATGTTCAATGGCTGATTTTCTAGTCCAAATAAATTGTATGGAAGATGCAGTTTTCAGCATCTCAACATGACTATCTCACAATCTTGTGGAAGGTCAAGTTTTGGGAAAGTTTACAACTCTCTTGCTGGACATTTTCATTTTGTTTCAAAAGATACTTTATTTTCCCTCCCCCTCCCTCCTCTCCACATCTCTTTCTCTGTCTCTCTTCCTTATTTGTTATGTCTCACAGCATACGTTCATGTCTACTATTTTACTTCATATTTTGGTCTAACTCGGGCATGGACTGGAGAATCATTCTTAAAAGGAACAAAATGAAATGTGCAGACCTGCCAACCATTACGCATTTCACGTAATTTATTACGCCCAAGTGATAATTCTTACGCCCTTACGCATTTAGCCAAAAATTTACGCATTGAAAGTTTTCAACAAAAAAAAAAAAAAAAAAAAAACGGACGAAAAAATCGGCTTATGTACAGACACGCACGGCGCCGTGCGTATAACCAGTAATCTTCAAGAAGCGTTTCCGGTCATGCGCAGTTCGTTTCACCATCTTTACCATTCAGCGAAGTTGGCGTCTTTTTGAAGTTTTAGCTACGAAAATGTCGAAACATGGAGTAGAAAGTTTTGGACAAGATGCGAAAAAGAAAAAAACTTGGTCAAAAGTTCCGAAAAGAATACTCGGAAAAGTTCCCCTGCATACGACCTTCGGCTAAAGAGGATGAAATTAGGAAAAGGGTAATTGGGGCTGAAGCATTGGTGGCCGGATTTTTCATCGAGCACAACATCGCTCTTAGCGCTGCCGACCATGCATCCCAGCTTTTTACAGAAGCGTTCTCAGATTCGGAGATCGCCAAACAGTTCAAGAGCGGTCGAACAAAGACAACACACATTGTAAGGACCCTTCTCATGGAAGGCTTAACTGCTGTGCATCTCGACTGCAGAATGGACCGTTTGTGTTGGGGATTGATGGAAGTCAGGAGGGGGGGGGGGGGGGGGGGGGGGGACAAATTCTTTCCGGGGTGGTGCGATACTTAAAAAAAAAATGACACAATCACCACTGAGCTGATAGCCAACCCCACATGCTCAGAATCATCAACAGGGAGAACATTTTTTAGGTTATTTTATTTTCTTAATTTCATGTTCCCAGTTTCTCCTCCTCTCAAACTCCCCCCTCCCCCCCCCCCCCCCCCCCCCTCCTCAAGTTCAAATCTTTGCCAAGTCATTACTATCAAGACAGTTGAGTTGTTGGCCTGCGCTTGTTTTTTTTCCCCCACTATTAGATAAGATTGTTCGTCTATGTGTAATTTCTGACCTTATTCAAGTTTAAAAGGTTGTGCCAGTCTTGAATAAAAGTTACTTTGTGTTAGGTTTCCTTATAAAATGAGCAAACGTTACCCCACTTGTTTACTGTTTATTGTTTACTGTTCCTGCCTCATTTCATTTCCAATTTTTTAGGTTGTTTCTGGCGCACTATCAAGCCTTGGTGTGCCATGCCATGATGGTTTAGGGGATTTGTGTGCGTTTCCAGTGTATTCTACATTTTCATAATTTGTAGAGATTTCTTGTGACACTTAAAAGAAAAGCTTGTTTTTGAAGAAAAGTAAAGTTCACAAAAATTGTGTGAACAATTTCATCACATCGTGTTTGTTTGAAAAAGGTAAATGTCGCGCTCGATTACTCTTAGCTCTCAGAAATTACACATTTCTGCCTCACTGAGTTTCAATTCTTACTCATTGGTCTCTTAGGGGGTTGGCAGGTCTGAATGTGGTACTGTTTACATTGGCACCAAGTGTTGTATAAAAGTTTTGTATTGGATGTAGTTGGATGATGTTTTTCTGTGTTGGTGATGATTATGCACTAGCATTGTGGCTACTTACCAGCACTGTGAAGATCTGCATATGGACACCGACTCACCATATCATGTAAGTCATTGCCACTTAAGATTGAATCAGTTTCAAATTTGTCTGCACCATGTATCCTGATCTCATCAATGTAGCTGCATAGATGTGGCTTCATCATTCATGATCGTGTCATATGAACTAACAGCCTGTGCTCTGTCACTCCTGTGGCTTCATCATTGATGACCGTGTCATATGAACTAACAGCCTGTGCCTCTGTCACTCCTGTGGCTTCATCATTGATGATCGTGTCATATGAACTAACAGCCTGTACCTCTGTCACTCCTGTGGCTTCATCATTGATGATCGTGTCATATGAACTAACAGCCTGTACCTCTGTCACTCCTGTGGCTTCATCATTGATGACCGTGTCATATGAACTAACAGCCTGTACCTCTGTCACTCCTGTGGCTTCATCATTGATGATGGTGTCATATGAACTAACAGCCTGTACCTCTGTCACTCCTGTGGCTTCATCATTCATGATGGTGTCATATGAACTAACAGCCTGTACCTCTGTCACTCCTGTGGCTTCATCATTCATGATGGTGTCATATGAACTAACAGCCTGTACCTCTGTCACTCCTGTGGCTTCATCATTCATGATGGTGTCATATGAACTAACAGCCTGTACCTCTGTCACTCCTGTGGCTTCATCATTCATGATCGTGTCATATGAACTAACAGCCTGTACCTCTGTCACTCCTGTGGCTTCATCATTGATGACCGTGTCATATGAACTAACAGCCTGTACCTCTGTCACTCCTGTGGCTTCATCATTCATGATCGTGTCATATGAACTAACAGCCTGTACCTCTGTCACTCCTGTGGCTTCATCATTGATGACCGTGTCATATGAACTAACAGCCTGTACCTCTGTCACTCCTGTGGCTTCATCATTCATGATCGTGTCATATGAACTAACAGCCTGTACCTCTGTCACTCCTGTGGCTTCATCATTGATGACCGTGTCATATGAACTAACAGCCTGTACCTCTGTCACTCCTGTGGCTTCATCATTGATGATCGTGTCATATGAACTAACAGCCTGTACCTCTGTCACTCCTTTTTCCTGCTTTCACAGCAGACACAAGGTGAAAACACTGTTCTTGAAATGAACTTTTTTGCCTCTTTTTTTTAATTACCCAGCAAATGGTGCCTGTGACATTAGAGGGCACCAACAGGAAACGGCATGTACAGACCTGAACCCTACTGGTGGAAATGGGCATATCGGTAGTGTGGTGAAAATGGTAGATGGACAGATCGATGAACAAGCAATGATTTTTTCATGAAAAATCATAGTTTCATGTTTTAAACATACCCATGAAAATAACATTTATGATTCCTCTAGCTGGTCATTCCAGTTTGGCCTGTACACCCATTACATGACGAAGTAATAGGTGGCTAAAAGGTCTCTTGTTTATTTATTTGTCTCCAGGTCATGGAGTGGACTCAGGGCAAGGAAAAGAACATCCGAGCTTTACTGTGTTCCTTGGACAAAGTTTTATGGGACGGGGAGAAGCGCTGGAAGCCATGTGGTATGCACGAACTGGTGACTGCCGACCAGGTGAAAAAGATGTTCCGCAAGGCTGTTCTCTCGGTCCATCCAGACAAGGTGAGATTTTGCCTGTTGTAAGGCACTGGAAGTCCATCCAGACAAGGTGTTGTAAGGCACTGGAAGTCCATCCAGACAAGGTGTAAGGCGCTGGAAGTCCATCCAGACAAGGTGTTGTAAGGCACTGGAAGTCCATCCAGACAAGGTGTTGTAAGGCACTGGAAGTCCATCCAGACAAGGTGGTGTAAGGCACTGGAAGTCCATCCAGACAAGGTGGTGTAAGGCACTGGAAGTCCATCCAGACAAGGTGGTGTAAGGCACTGGAAGTCCATCCAGACAAGGTGAGATTTTGCCTTTGTAAGGCACTGGAAGTCCATCCAGACAAGGTGAGATTTTGCCTGTTGTAAGGCACTGGAAGTCCATCCAGACAAGGTGAGATTTTGCCTGTTGTAAGGCACTGGAAGTCCATCCAGACAAGGTGAGATTTGCCTGTTGTAAGGCACTGGAAGTCCATCCAGACAAGGTGTTGTAAGGCACTGGAAGTCCATCCAGACAAGGTGATGTAAGGCACTGGAAGTCCATCCAGACAAGGTGAGATTTTGCCTGTTGTAAGGCACTGGAAGTCCATCCAGACAAGGTGTTGTAAGGCACTGGAAGTCCATCCAGACAAGGTGTTGTAAGGCACTGGAAGTCCATCCAGACAAGGTGATGTAAGGCACTGGAAGTCAATCCAGGCAAGGTGAGATTTTGCCTGTTGTAAGGCACTGGAAGTCCATCCAGGCAAGGTGAGATTTTGCCTGTTGTAAGACGCTGGAAGTCCATCCAGGCAAGGTGAGATTTTGCCTGTTGTAAGGCACTGGAAGTCCATCCAGACAAGGTGTTGTAAGGCACTGGAAGTCCATCCAGACAAGGTGTTGTAAGGCACTGGAAGTCCATCCAGACAAGGTGTTGTAAGGCACTGGAAGTCCATCCAGACAAGGTGATGTAAGGCACTGGAAGTCCATCCAGGCAAGGTGAGATTTTGCCTGTTGTAAGGCACTGGAAGTCCATCCAGGCAAGGTGAGATTTTGCCTGTTGTAAGGCACTGGAAGTCCATCCAGGCAAGGTGAGATTTTGCCTGTTTTAAAAGGCAATGGTTCCGCCTTCATTGGAAAACAATCCATGAAGCGCATAGTGGATGGACAGCTCGTCTGCATTTCATAGACAGCATCTTTTCACATGCCCACTGGCTAATGTTGATCACCTGCATATCTTAATACACAAAGGCACTTGCAAGTCTACTCAAGAAGGATCTGTAGTTTTAGCCCACCAAGCACTGCAGGGATTTGGTCTGTTGATCGTTTGTCGGATGACTGTCTCTGCCTTCCTCCTGCATCCATTATGGAAGCTGTGCTCCATTTTCAGGCACAATGCTGTTGGAATGATTTCCACCAAATCTAGACATGATTATCAGTCATTCCACCGATTTACTTTGATCACTGCATGTCCTAAGACACAAGGGCACTTGCAAGTCTTCCCAACAACAATCTGTTTTTAGCCCACCTGGCACTGGAGATTCGATCTGTTGATCAATTTCATAGTTCTGTGTACGAACAGCACAGCTGTTATGCATGTTAAGAATTCATTGTCAAGACAAAAAGGGTGTGCAAGATGTGGTATGCAATTTTATTGTTTGGTTTCGAATATATCTTTTCATTTTGAGTGTAAATGTAAAGATAGTTTGGTTTTCAATATATCTTTTAATTTTGAGTGTAAATGTAAAGACAGTTTGGTTTTGAATATATCTTTTAATTTTGAGAGGCTGTTTTTATCTTATTGCACTTGAGTGGAGTATCCCCAACTTATGTGAGCTTTCCCAAGGTGGTTTTGGTTTTGGAAAAAAGAAATTATGCTGTGCACCTTCTGCAGCATACTGCCATGCTGTGCACCTTCTGCAGCATACTGCCATGCTGTGCACCTTCTGCAGCATACTGCCATGCTGTGCACCTTCTGCAGCATACTGCCATGCTGTGCACCTTCTGCAGCATACTGCCATGCCGGTCTTACCAGCTGTACACATGTAGCTTCTACTGGCTTGTTCTGCGACAGTGCCTGTGCCAACAATCACAGGGAGCTCTGTCAAGTCACAGTGAAGCTGCCCACCTGAGGAGACCTTTCACAGCTGTTGAGTAACTGTGTGGTCGTTAGCAGCACCTGTGTAGGTCTGTCGCATGCAGGATATTTAGTTGAATTGCAAAGCCAACTGGAATGGATCATTGTGTGCTCCAGCAAGAGCTGCATATGTCTTCACACATTGGAGTAGTCCAAGTCACTGCAGGCATGTAAGTGGAGATGTCAGAATGAAGGTTCCCACATTAGAGCTGGATGGGGCATGAAGGACCACATGTTTGGAAACATTTGCCCCCCCCCCCCCCCCCTTCCCCCCAAGATGGCCGAGGAATAAGATATTGAGGTGATACACCCAGGTAGATCAGAGAGGTAAGATTGTGCATTAATGATGTTACAGTTTTCATATTCCAGGCATAAAAACATGCGGCTCTAGGCAGAACTTGTATAGACAAAGAAAAGAAAAAGAGGAAAAAATTACACAATGTTCTAGTTTGCAACAGTGCTGTTGAACTGCCTTCCAAAGGGACAGCAGAAATCCTCTCTCTCTGGCCTACACTTTGCTCTACAGCTGAGGCTAAGGATGAGTTCTGTGAGGAGCTGGAAGCCAAGATCAGAAATGTACCTGCAAAGGAACACTTGTTCTTGCTTGGAGACTTCCAGCTCCTGGATCGGTGCAGACCACAGCTCCTGGCCCCACTGCGTTGGCCACTTTGGCATTGGCAAGCTGAATGAGAATGGACAGTCGTGAACACCTTCGTCCCCACCAAGTGTGCCGGAGGCATCCCGTATCCCATCACTGGTATCAAGTGGCCTTTGTGATCACCAGAAGACACTTGCTCAACCATGTGCTCATCACCCGCAGCTACCACATTGCTGACTGCAACACTGACCACTCCGTGGTCAGCAGCAAGCTCCAGGCAGTGACGGCATTCCGCCAGAAGTGATCAAACCAGTGAGGAGAGTTCTCTCCTCGGTCACCTCCATGAGCTTCTGCTGCAGTGATGGGAGGAAGGGAACATATCCCTGGACGGGGGCCGGAATAGCTCAGTTGGTAGAGCGCCGGACTCGTGATCCTGGGGTTGCGGGTTCGAATTTCGGTATAGGGGGATTTTTCCCTCGGAGTTAACATTGGTTCTGACTCCATTCCCCATATAGTCCTTCGAATGAGACTATAAACCGAGGTTCCGTGTGTGAACGCACGCATAACATCTTGCACACACGTAAAATCCCATCACCAACTTTCGGAAGAGAAGGCCAGTTTGGCCGTTGGTATGGATGACACGTGACACATAGCATGCACCTTCCCCGAAGATGGATTATGGCTGCCTTAATGGCGGGATAAAAAAGGGTCATACACACAAAACTCCACTGCCTGGCTATACAGGGAGTGTCCGCAGGAGTATCAGCCTGCGTACGCAGAAAGAAAGAAAGAATATCCCTGGACATGCGCAATGCAAGCATCACAAGAACAAAGGGGACAGCAGTGATTGCAACATTTATTGTGGAATATCCCTCTTTAGCATTGTTGGCAAAGCCTTCGCCAGCATTGTCCTCAACAGGCTGCAGCTACTTGCCGAATAAGTGTACCCAGAGGCACAGTGGGGCTTCAGAGCTGCAAGGTCAACGATTGACATGAGATTCTCCTTGAGGCAGCTACATGAAAAGTGCCGTGAGCAGAGACACCCTTGTTAATCACCTTCATCAACCTGACTAAGGCGTTTGACTTGGTCAGTAGGTCAGGCCTCTTCACAAAACCCAGATTGGATGCCACCCCAAGGTCCTGAAGATGATTATGTCCTTCCATGACAACATGAACAGCACTGTCCAGTACGACGGTTTATCTTCAGACCCCTTCCCAATCAAGACCGGTGTCAAACAGGGCGTGTGCTCGCTCTGACACTCTTTGGTGTCTTCTTCTCCCTGCAGCTACGCTATGCCTTCCAACAGTCTGAAGACGGCATCTACCTCCACACTAAGAGTGACGGAAGCCTCTTCAACCTGGCACGCCTCCGAGCAAAGACGAAGGTGCGGAAGGTCCTCATCAAGAAGATGCTCTTCGCAGATGACACCACCCTCACCGCCCAAGCCGAGGCTTCGCTGATGCTGGCACCGACTTTGGCTTCACAATCGGCCTAAAGAAGACAAGCATCATGGGCCAAGATGTCAGCAGCACTCCCCCCATCTCCATCGGCAGTCACACCCTTGAAATGGTTGACGATTTTACATAGTTGGGCTTCAGCAACCTCTTTTTGGACGCTGAGCTGAACATGTGTGTATCGGCTAGGCAGCAACAGCGATGGCCCGTCTAGTAAAGAGAGTCTGGGAAATCACCATGCTAACGTCAAATACCAAGATGAAAGTGTAGCGAGCCTGCGTGCTAAACACTCTTCTGTATGGAAGCAAAGCATAGACCCTGTACTCTCAACACCCTCCACCTGCGCTGCCTCAGAAGATTCCTGGGCATTACTTGGCAGGACTGTATCACTGATGAGAGCATTGTGACCCTGGCAGGGATGCCTAGCATGTTTGCCATGCTGACACACAAACGCTAGCGCTGGCTTAGCTCCGTCAGCCGCATGGACGACTATTGCATCCCGAAGGACAGGTTTCAGACCAACAGGACCCCCCCACCCCCACCCCCTTCCCAATACGCTACTACAAGGATGTATGCAAGCGTGATCCGAGGGCAGGCAGCCTCAAACCAGTAGACCTGGAGACAGCAGCTTCAGATCAGGTCAGTTGGCGGTCTACCATCAAGGCAGGCATCAAGCAAGCAGAGCAGTCTACCATCAATGCAGGCATCAGTGTTGATTCTAGAGCGCGCCCTTGCGGGATTCCCGCAATATTTTTCTGAAGGCCGCAAAAAATCGTGAAAGACGCGGCCCAAAAGCCGCAAAAAAAAAAGAGAACGAACGCGTTTTTGCACAACCAGCGCGGCTTCGCCGCTGCCGTGTGTATAGCCTCCTGAGCAATTCCTTTAGCCGAACGCGCGTTCTACCAAATTTTTTCATTGGCCGAGAAGCAGCAGTTGAGCCAATCAGCGGTACTGGCAGTTCAACAGTCCTCATGTCGGCTTCAACGATGAAGCGCGCGAAGCCAAACACTCTGTTTTCTTTCGCCTTCACGAAGAAAAAACGCACTGATATATCTAAAGATCATCAGCTGGAAGCCGATAATGAGTCTACAGCCACCGTTACGGCTACTCAGTCAAGCGATAGCGTGTCTCAGCCGATCGACGCCGGAGGCGAAACGGTTGAAAGTGCCAGTGAACCCGAAGATCAGCAAGATAATGAAGATGGTGAAAACGAAGCCGATCCCAGACTGTCCTGACCAACATGTACCCCAGGGACTCCACCAAGGCTCTCTTCAAGCTTCTTCACACCTACCACAAGGACAGCTTCCCCAACATCCTGGCCAAGCTAGCCCTCATCATGCCCTACCACACTGCCGACTGTGAGCGTGGTTTCAGTGCCAAAATGCCATCAAGACAGCCAGGAGAAACAGGCTGAAAGAAACAGCCTCAATGTGCTGATGACCATCAAATGTGAAGGTCCTCCCATCAATGACTTAACGGGGTGACAGCCCTGATGTGGCCCTCTGCGGTCGGCTGGGCTATAAGCACATTATCTTATCTTACCATCAATGACCATGACTTCACAGCTGCTGCAGCAGAGTGGAAGCAACAGAAGGATAGGAGGATCTACAAGAAATGAATGGAGTTCTGTGGGCTGTACATATGTATAAAGCTTTTCAGTTGTGTATGGTGAAGGTGTACACAGTGACTTTTCACAGTTAAAGGGGTTTCTTAAGGTGATACGGATGGTATATAAATCTTGACAATAGTGATGGTCACTTCATATAAAGAGACTGAATTAATTGTGGGGTAGGCTTAGAGTTGCTGGATTTCTATGATGAGTGACAACAGACTTGCTCACTTGCTGTATGACTGCCAAGAAGGGAGCTCCCGCTGAGTACATGCACCCCCAGAAAAAGACAAGTCTTCTAAGGTATGTCAGAATGTGTGTGTACTCTGTGTTGTGTGTGTGTGTTGTGTGTGTGGCGTTTCTGTAATAAAATGTAACTCGTTTCTTGTTTCTTTTTGTTGTTTTAGTTTACTTTGGCCATAATGTAATCATTGTGATTAAGCTTTAAAATCTGAATTTTCACGCGTTTTGAGGGCCTCCCATTTTCACCCTATGGGGCCCCCCTTTTTTATGTGAGGGGGGCCCTTGGGCCCCCTTTTTTGAAATCCTAGAATCAACACTGAGGCATCAAGCAAGCAAGCAGTCTACCATCAAGACAGGTATCAAGCAAGCAGAGCAGAGAGAGGCCCAGTGGGAAAAAAGGAGGCACCGCAGACGACAAAGAATTGCGTAGACACCCACAGACACTTGTGGCCGACGCTTCACCTGCAGCAACTACAACAGTCTGCTGCTCAAGGATTGGGCTTTTCAGCCACAGCAGTGGTGCAACTCCACATCCGACTGATCCATGGTGCATCACCAATGTCTCTTGAGACAGACATGCCAACAGATAGCTACAATCTCTTTGTCACCGAAATGAAAAGCGACTAGCACTGACAAAGTGGACTGGTGAAAAGTGTGAAGGGCACATATGTACAAAGGTGCAGAGAAAATTTACCGTTGAGGCAAAGGAGTTGTATGGGGTTCTAACAAAAACACCTGTTCCATGCTCATTGAACTGAAAATGCAACCATGTTTTCAGTTGTTTCCATGCTCATTGAACTGAAAATGCAACCATGTTTTCAGTTGTTTCCATGCTCATTGAACTGAAAATGCAACCATGTTTTCTGTTGTTTCTTTTCATTGCATCCTCACCCCAGCCTGATGATTTTTTTGTTCCAGATGTGTATGAATAGAAAAATAAATCTCATAAATAAGCACATGATTTGGGAGATCAGAACGCGTAATATCAGTGGCTGCAAGGTGGTCATGGTTTATTGCTTTTCCCTCTGAAGACTGAAGTGGTATAATTGACCACTCTTTGATCAGTAGCCTGGGCAGATGCTGTCCTGCAGTGAAATGAGTGTGTGCATATCATAACCACCATCTAACCAGGTAGTGTATTTTGTTTTTCAGTTGCATGACGACCCCCATGAAGCACTAGCCAAGCTGATCTTCATGGAACTCAATGATGCATGGGCGAAGTTTGAAGAGGAGGGCATGAAGAGTCTGTATCAGTGACCCTACACATGTCCACCTCCTCTGCACTCCACCAGTGTCAGCAGTCGACAGTTGTTTTGGTCTGCTGGCCCCCTGCTGTTTTTCTATCCACATCAGAGGCTGAAGGGTCAGGGTACACTCCAGATACAGTTTCCATAAACTTTCTGTATTGAAGGGGGAAAGCAGTTGCTTGTGGAGCAAAGCAGCAGTACTGAACAGGTTCAGATGAGAAAGGAAAATCCGAGAATGTAGGGTGTATGTGCAGTCAGAAATGTCATCTTGAAAGATAAATTACAGGAATAGGTCGGAAGCAGATAACAGTTCAGGAAGCGAGAGATGCTTTTTCTTCTTTCTTTATTTGTAAATGCATGACAGGCCCTATCAACAATGAAATGGACACCGGTGCTCTGATAGCAAATACAAATTTCCTTCCCTCTTATCTACTCAAAAATTGGACTCTTTGAGGCGGGGAGGAGGAAACTTATAAACTGCATTGTAAATACCATGTGAAAGTCACCAAACAGCGTACTGTTCATTTTCCAGAAGTATTCATTAAGGTTGTCCCTGGAAGCAGATGAGATCGAATTTGTTTAAAGTTCTCTTTTGAGTAGTAAGTTAGATTATTCTTTACACAATGCTTTGATGTAGTCACTCCTCTCCATCAGCGTAATTCAGTACAGTTCAAGTAAAAGACTGTTCAGCTGTGTACAGTTATCAGGGTCCATGTGTCATGTGTTCAAATCTGTGATCTTGTTGAGAAATTATTCGGAGTAGATTTATTGTTGTTAGTATCAGCTTTATGAAAGAGAACACCTGAACCAATGTTAGATTCTAGTTGAAATGTAAACTGCATGACTGAGTTGGTGTCCATTACTGTTTTTTTAGTTCTTGCACAATGCGTGTTTTTGTGATTCCATAAGGGAATGTGGTGAAAGGAAGGATTGTGTAGGGAAGGGTTGAGTGGCATGTTAGACCTTGATCTCTGCTGTCTGTGTGAGCAGGGAAGTGACAGACGATGGGACATTCTCACCCTCACTTTTACATTTTTGTTCCGAGGTTTTGACAAATTGGGATCACTGAAAGAAGAATGAGATTAGTTTTGAAGTAGTGGCTTGATGTATTTTTTATTTGGATTGCAAATAGTCTGTGGAATCAACTTCTTTTTTTAAGTCTTGGTCTGAAATGTAGGATGACTTTTGAATCAGACTTTTTTTAAAGTCTGGTCTGAAATGTAGGATGACTTTTTTTTTACAGTGTAAAATCATGCCAGCAGTTTCCGGCTGTGGATATCTGTGAATATGTTAGTAGAGCTTTGAACAGCAAGACGTGTTACTGAAAACTGACTGTACATACATTTATAGGAATGTGGGTGATGGAGTAGAGCGAGTCATGGGATCAGAAAGGTCAAGTGCAATTTTTGTTGGTTGTGATATTCTGCCCTTTCGCCATCACCTGCTCTGGGTTACAGGGATGTGAGAAGGCTCCAAAAGGTTCATTTTCCTTGCATGTGACGAAGTATAGCACAGCTGGATTGGTCAGACTGGCTTCACTAGGGTTGCAAAAACCAGCCAAGGGAAAGCATTGTACATAGACTGCTTTCCCTTTAATGTATAATAGTTACTCTTGATGTCATTGAAAGGTAAGATTTTTTTTAATTTGTAAATGGTTTTCTTAGCCATGGAGTTGAGGTTTTGGTTGGCGGTTTGCTTGTTATGACCACGGATAAGTTATGATCTTCCATGACCTTAGAGCTAATCATGCATGTGCACAGACCAAAACCTCCAGCTGAACAGTCTTGTGTTGTTTCACTTGAGTAATCACTAACAAGTTGATTTTTCTATAAGTATACAGTTCAAATACAGACCATGTTTTAAACTCTTTTTTGGTGCTCGTCAGCAGATTTTCATTTTTTTTTTCTAATACTAGACTGTTTACCCCAAATTCTGTACCTGTAATTTCAAAGAAAAAAAAAAAGTAATTTTCATAATCGCAGTACTTTCGCAGCTTTTGAAGTGGAAGAGCCAGCCGTTCGCACTTAAGACTGCTTCATCGCCATCTTTAACAATGTGAAAGACGCAAGGTATGCTGGGAAATGTCTTCTTACTGTTTTTGACTGAAACGGTAGCAGACGAAATTTAGTGTTTTAACACAGTAGTTCCGGTAAAAAAATATGGCAAAATTGTAAGGGTAAACGGGTCTCTAATACCCCTGGCTACACTGATTTAGATCCAAATTATTGTTCTTTTTATATTTTTTGTAATGGTGATGAAATAGTGGTTGTTTTTTTTTGTACCTATAAAAAAAAACTACCTTCACAAAAAACTGTGGGTTTTAGAAGATAAAAAAAGGGGGGAGGTGTGCCTTTCCAAAGTTTCAGATTCAGCTGACAACTTCAAGGTCACAGAATGAAATGGGAAGTACTTGGGCAAAAGGGCATGTGTAATAATTGATGTCCTTTTTGACTATCGTTACGTTGCTTGAATTCAGTCCTCCCTCCGATCTAAACCAGATGGTCACACATGATAAGTAATGGGGGAAAAAAATATGCATGGGCCTCTTCCACATCAAATTGGTGACTGTCTTTTTGACAAGGTGCTCTCCTGTGTGTATTTAAACAACTATTTAATCACCCAGAGCAGACGATGGTGAATGGTTTGTGATGGCTTTTCTCTTTTGTAACATACTCCTTAACTTTTCGTTTTGCTATTCAGTAGTTGAATGTCTTTAGTTTGTAGTCGCAGATTTTCATAGTTATTGACGCAGTTTTACATTGTTTGTATGTGTTGGAAGTGAAAGGACTTTTATAAGTGAAGTGGTTCGTGTGAAAGGTTGCTGAATATTGATTTTTTGTGAATACTTAGAAAAAGTAGAGAGACCCATTTAATTGTATTTGCCGAGTTTTTGTTTTTTTCCAAACATTCCACAATTGCTCATACAGCATTCCCTGGTCTCATCACCATAAAACATCACCTGAATACAAATTTCATTTGAGTGAAGGATATTTAACATTTTAGTCTGTTGAAAGCACTGAAATTAAAAATACTTCTATAAACGGAATATTCCTCTATGCTTGAGGGACATTAGTGAAAGGGGACTACTGCTGCGTCATTTAATCAATCAAAAAATATAGTTGCCATTGAATTGTTCTTAGGTGGTGCGTTCCAGTTGGAGATATCACTAGCCTGTTTCTGTTTCATGACCTCACTCCATGTATATTTGAAACTTCCCATATACATATATAATCTAGTGTGTACATGTATCTAGCATGACCTTAGACAGTGTGCAATATATGTCTGTCCATGTTACAAATTGTAGCAGTATTCCAGGCATTGGCACATCGGCATTGTTTCTGTTGGTTCAAGAGTACATGCCATCCTACAGTAGGCTGTTGATCTTTGGGTTGTGGTATGGTTGCCCTAAACAAGACTTCATTCGAGTGCATTCTAGTCTTGGAAGAGAATCAAGTTCCTGATTTGATGTTGGATTGTTTGATCGTCGTTTAAAGGACTACTGTTTGGCGATGTGACGATGGCCAAGCCTTCGTCCAGTCCTACCAGGGTCCGATTATCACTAATAGATTGAACAGTTGTGTGGTTTTATAAGTTTCCCCCAGTGTTGATATGGGAGATGATTTATGCATTGAATTTGTAGTGACGATCCAACATGTCATCCAGTGGTATCGGGGGTCTGTAGACAATTGCCAAATTATTTCCAGGTTAATGGCACCATTAGCACCCAGTAAATTTAGTTTCTTCTCTCCTATCTGTACAAGTAAAAATGCCTGCAGTTATACCATTGGAAATTGTTATCGTTTTTATGTAGAATGAACTGCACAATAGGTTTATTCACATTGGTGTTCACAATAGAAAGATGAACATTTGGAGTAATGAACATTTTGTAGAAAAGTGAAGATGAACATTTGGAGTAACGAACATTTTGTAGAACATGGTAGGCCAGTATGTCAGAACAGTAGTGTACAAATGCAGGGAATGACTGTTGCGAACCAACCTGCATGTTGGATATCATATGCAAACTGTTCAGCTTCACTAGCGTGTTTGTAGTGACAAGAACAGTGTTACGAGTGGAAAACGTTTGTATGGACACATGTCTTGCGACATATCCGAGGGTAGAAATATTGATTTCATCCGTCACTAGAGTAATAATGTTCAGAATAAATGAGGATTCTGTGCTTTGTATTACTTGTTGAATGGACATTGTTCAAGCATAACTAACTTAAAGTGATGAGCTTCAGTTTTCAATGATAGCATTCCAAATAAGTTAGCTCCAAAACAAAAGATTCAACACAATCAGATCTTGCGCTCTGCAGTATGTACACTACACAGGATACAGTCCTCCCAGAGTGAGGAGCAGGCTGCTTCAACAGAAAATGTCTGTGTGCGCTGGAAATCTCATCGACTCGGTGCAAAGGTTTCTAATGTTGGTATGTTCACTTACATGGGTGCAACCAGATTTGTAAAAACCTTAAAGGCAGGGCGTCTGGGGGCTGCCCAGGCATCGCCCTGTTGGGGGGGGTCAGGGGTGTTGCCCCCATGAAGCTGAAAGAAAAATGCATTTTAGAAAGCAAATGAAAGGCGCTTGTTTAAGATAAAATTAGGCCTGAAGTAAAAGCTAAAAGTTTATAAATAAATCTTAAATATATGTTAGCGAACCACCCAGAGAACGTGGCAAACGAGTTTTGTCTTGCGACTCATTTGTCCACATTCTCTGGGCGGTTCGCTAACATTCATTTAAGATTTTTAGATTTCCATGTGCAGTTGTCTCACTTTGCCACTAGATCTATAAATAAATGCAAAAAAAAAAAATTTAAATGGAATTTCCTAAAGAAATCAAAGATCAATTTTTTCTTTTTTTGGTTTCAAAATTATGTACACATACCTTTATCCCTTTTAATGTCCCACACATTAATAAAGTGAAAAGGGACTCTTTCTTCTTAAGTCACTACGGGTTATACTCTTGACTCTGAAAACTACAGCTATTACATTAATGTATTTTTGGCTGATGGCTGCAGATATACTTGGTGAAAGAAGCCACAATACAGCTACTCTACAGACGCAGTCTTTGCATTCAGTTTGAAATCGCCACATAAGAAGGGGAATGAAGTCACTGTAAAATTTGCTGTTACTATTTGAAGTCTGAAGTCTTCAAACAAACGGAACAGAACAGAAAGCCACCCCTGGCATGTCCATCTTCTGTTGGCCACAGGCCAAATTTTTCACCATTCGTATCCTTTCCATCAGCCATTCCATCGCCATCAATCTCACACACCTTTCTCCACCTCCTATACCCTCGAGACATCGCCTTTTGTCAAAAATGTCATTGTAACAATTGTTCCGCTGGCATCCACTTTCAATTGTGCGCATGTCTGTGGTGTCGAGTTGACCTGAAGGAAGTAGAGCACTTCCTACCTCCAGCACGAAAGAGCGAGACCTGAACGCATTGAAAACTTGGATCGAAATTCAAAGAAATAGTGGAACTGCCATCCAATCTAAACCAGTTTAAAAAAAAAAAAAAAACAGCATCGCCAGCGCCAGCCATTATTAAAAGCCGGCACAGTAGTACCCATGTACTTAACAATGACTGCAAGATCAAATAGAAAGCCACACAGGAAGAACTGTTTGTCCCATGTACTTAACAATCAAGTACCCATGAACTAAACAATCACTGCGCGATCAAACAGAAAGCCACACAGGAAGAACTAACAATTTCAATGCCGAAGATCAAACCAGAAGCACACCAGGAAGAACTAACCAATCACTGCGAGATTCAACTAGGAAAGCCACACTGGAAGAACTAACAATCCTGCGAGATCCAAACAGAAAGCCCACACAGGAAGAACTAACAATCACTGCGAGATCAAAACAGAAAGCCCACAGGAAGAACTAACATGCACTGCGAGATCAAACAGAAAGCCACACAGGAAGAACTAACAATCACTGCGAGGGGAAATAAGGGGTGGGAATCAAACAGAAAGCCACACAGGAAAGGATACTAACAATCACTTGCGAGATAAATAAAGCCACACAGGAAGAAATAACAATCACTGCGAGATCAACTGAAAAGGCCACACAGGAAGAACTAACAATCACCTGCGAGGATTCAAACAGAAAGCCACACAGGGAAGAAACCGTTTGAATACTAATCTGGCTATTTAAGAAAAGTTAACCAAAACTATCCTTTATGGGAGAACTGTTTGAATACTATCTGGTATTTAAGGAAAAGTTAACAAATATCCTTTATAGGAAGAACGTTTGGAAATACTAAATCCTGGTATTTAAGACAAGTTAACCAAAAACACCTATCCCTTCTACAGGAGAACCGTTTGAATTCTAATCTGGTATATAAGAAAAGTTAACAAAAACTATCCTTTATAGGAAGAACTGTTTGAACTACTAATCTGTATTTAAGAAAGTATTAACCAAACCTATCCCTTTATAGGAGAACTGTTTGAATATCTAATTGGTTATTTAAGAAAAGTTAACAAAACTATCCTTTATAGGAAGAATGTTTGAATACTAATCTGGTATTTAAGAAAAAAGTTAACCAAAAACCTATCCGTTATAGGAAGAACTGTTTGAATACTTAATTGGTATTTAAGAAAAGGTACCAAAAACTATCCTTTATAGGAAGAACTGTTTGAATACTAATCTGGTAGTTAAGAAAAGTTAACCAAAACTATCCTTTATAGGAGAAATGTTGAATACTAATCTGGTTATGACGCCCCCCCCTCAAAAAGTTAACCAAAACTATCCTTTATAGAGAAGAACTGTTTGGAATACTAATCTGTATTAAGAAAAGTTAACCAAAACTATCCCTTTATAGGAAGGAACCGTTTGAATACTAATCTGGTTTGAAGAAAAGTTAACAAAACTATACTTTATAGAAGAACCGTTTGAATATAATCTGGTATTTAAGAAAAGTTAACCAAAAACTATCCTTTACTGGATGAACGTTTGAATATAACCTGGTATTCTAAGAAAAGTTAACCAATATATCCTTTATAGGCTAGAAACTGTTGTCTACTAATCTGGTTATTTAAAGAAAAGTTACAATATATCGTTTATAGGAAGAACTGTCTTTGGATACTTAAATCTGGTATTTCTAGAAAAGTAAACACAAAACTTCCTTTATAGGAAGACTGTTTGAATACTAATCTGGTTTTAAGAAAGTTAACCAAAACTATCCTTTTTAGGAAGAAACTGTTTGAATACTAATCGGTATTTAAGGAAAAGTTAACCAAAACTTTCCTTTTTAGGAGAAAACTGTTGGAATTTAATCTGGTATTTAAGAAAAGTTAACCCAAAATACTATCCTTTATAGGAAGAAATGTTTGAATATTAATTGGTATTTAAGGAAAAGTTAACCAGAACTATCCTTTATACGGAAGAACCTGTTTGAATACTAATCTGGTATTTAAGAAAAGTTAACCAGATACATATCCCCTATATAGGAAGAAAACTGTTTGATACTAATCTGGTATTTAAGACAAAGTTAACTGACCTATCCTTTATAGGATGAACTGTTTGAATTACTAATTGGATTTAAGAAATGTTCACCAGAAAACTATCCTTTATTAGGAAGAATCTGTTTGAATACTAATCTGGGGTATTTTAAGAAAAGTAACCAATACTAGCCTTTATGAAGAACTGTTTGGAATACTAATCTGGTATTTAAGGAAAAGTTAACCAAAACTTTCCTTTATAGGAAGAACAGTTTGAATGACTAATCTGGTACTTAAGAAAAGTTAACCAAAATTTCCTTTATAGGAAGATACGTTTGAATTTATAATATGGTATTTAAGAAAGTTAACCAAAAAATATCATTTATAGGAAAGAACTGTTTGAATACTAATCTGGTATTTAAGAAATGTTAACCAAAAATATCCTTTATACGGAAGAAGCTGTTTTGATTAACTAATCTGGTACTTTAAGAAAAGTTAACCAAAACTATTCCTTTTATGGAAGAACTTGTTTTGACTTAGAATACTAATCTGGTTTTTAAGGAAAAGTTAACAAAACTATCCTTTATAGGAAGTAAACCGTTTGTAATACTAATCTGGTATTTAAGGAAAGTTAACTAAAACTATCCTTTATACGGAAAGAACCGTTTGAATACTAATTGGTATTATAAGAAAGTTAACCAAAATACTATCCTTTATAAGGAAGAACTGTTTGAATACTAATCTGGTATTTAAGAAATGTTAACCCTAAAAACTATCCTTTATAGGAAGAACTGTTTGTATACTAATCTGGTATTAAGATAAAGTTAACCAAAATATTCCTTTACAGGAAGACGTATTGAGTACTAATTGGTATTTCACACAAGAAAAGTTTAACCAAAAACTATCCTTTATAGGAAGTACGTTTGTAATACTAATCCTGGTATTTAAGAAAAGTTAACCAAAAAAAACTATCCTTTATAGGACGGACTGTTTGAATACTTAATCTCGGTATTTAAGAAAAGTTAACAAAACTATCCTTTATAGCGAAGAACTGTTTGATATGTCACGAGTTTGTCACGAGGCTACGACGTTTGACCCATCTAGCGGGTTGGCGAATTAGTCGTTTGTTTATGGTCGTTGCTGTTGTGGGTATCCGTCCCTTGGATGTGGCTTGTGGTGTGCGGTTGCACCTTGGTGTAGTTCAGCTCAACTTCGGTTTGTTTTCTCTCTCTCTTCTCTCTTATTCCACTGCCCGTTTGCTATTATCCGGTAGGTTCACGGGGGGCTGGAACCTTTCTCATCGAACCTTGCTGTCTATCGGCCTCTCGCCCTGTCTTTTGACCTGTCGCACGTGCTTCGTTTCTTTTTAGTTTGAAGTATGCTCACTCAGTGACGCAGCATGGCATGTTGGCCGCCATTGCTGAGGAAGGTTAGCTCTTCACTCGAGCGGAAGATGTCTCTGGGAGCGCCTGCTCCGGTCTTGGTTCTTCACCGTATCATCGAGGGTACAGTCGGTATCTTCAGTTCCTACAGTCGGCCTGTAGGAGAGGGACATCACTTCTTCTTTTTCCGCACCTGTGCCTCTGTCCTCTCGACTGGACAGAGGGCAGAGAGAGTCGTTTGACCCGCCTCTTCTGGGTCACCCACGGGTAGCTGGTAAGCATCAGTTTCGTGGTTTGTTTGTTTTGGTTTGTTGTTGTTAGCCGGCTTAGTCTTCTCTTTTGCGCAATTTTCTTTTGTTTTCGAAATTGTAAGAGAAATATTGTGTGAGACCTTTTCTCTGGTTAATTCAATCTTTAACCTGGCCATTCTAAATTATTTCCAAAATTCTTTCTCCTGTTTATGCATCTGGTGATGCGGTAGTCGGTGGGGATGGGAGAGAACCTGGTGATTCAGGGTTGGAACTTGCTTGGTCTCGCTCGTCCGCCCCTGTCACATTCGCCGGACTCTTATCCTTCGGCCACCGTCTGTTTGTGTGTGCAAGGAGAACGAGTTTTATGTTCGCGAGCGTGCGTACGCATGATTTGTCGTTCGGATGCGTGGATGCGTGGTTGGAGATTTGTGTTATTTTGAAATGTGTTTATAAAATGTGACAATTATGCCATTGAATTATTATTTGCAAATGTGGTGGCAGTTATAAAGCGATGGTCGCTGTGTTGGTTATTTCCTAAGAAAGGCAAATGTTAAATGTGAGTGAGAGAAGGGTGAAGATAATTCATATTTGTTTTATAACCTGTTGATTTAATGCAGTCTTTTACCTGCATCGTGTGAGAAGACCCTAGTGAACATTCCTGATTCGATGGGTTTACTGTGTTATGCTCAGGTCTGTGTTGAGCTGGGATTATGGGTGCATTTAATAGACTTCCCCTCGCCCATCATGCGAGTGGCTGTTAAGATTTGACAGCATGGGTCAGACTGTACTGACGGCGGGGTTCCAGTACCCTTCTTCCTTCCTTCTTCTTCCTTCCTCCTTTCTCCTCTCCTCCCAGCTACGTTTCCCCCCCCCTTTCGGGGGCTTCACCCGGAGTACGGACTGGATGGTGCCACGTGCTGGTTGAGGCCACGCTCTGGCTGAGACCACGGACTGGATGGTGCCACGTGCTGGTTGAGGCCACGCTCTGGCTGAGACCACGGACTGGATGGTGCCACGTGCTGGTTGAGGCCACACTCTGGCTGGGATCGCGGACTGGATGGTGCCACGCGCTGGTCGAGGCCACGCCCTGGTCGGGACCGCGGACTGGTAGAGGAGCCCGCCGTCTTGACTGGCCGGCCCTGACCCCCGTCCAGGACCTCCAGTAACAGCGCCACGTTTCCCCCCCCCCCCCTCCGGGACACGCTCTTCACTGCCTGCTTGTGAGTCGAGGGTGTCGGCTTTGAGCGACTCCCTGCGAGAACCGACCCGGTTCGGAGCACCTAGTGCGACAGGGTGCTCCCAGTAGACTTGACAGAGGCAGGGGTGTGGACGCACTCCATGGTGTTAGAAGGGATCGATGCTGGAAATATTTCTTTATAATTGTGTATATGTCATATGTGTTGGAAGGCTGTAATTGTGATTGTGTACGTCGTATGGTGAAATGTTTATTTATAATCGTGCATGTTGTGGGTGTTGGAGTGCTTGATTGTGATTGTGCATGTTGTGTGCGTTGGAGTGCTTGATTGTGATTGTGCATGTTGTGTGTGTTGGAATGCTTATTTTGCTGGTGTGAATAAATGGGGTGTTGTATCGTAATCTTTATTGTGTGGTCTCTTGCGGGGCGTGTGAGGTCAGTCACTCCCTTCACTCCCACCTAGACCGATCCTGTCAGGGCAGACCTCCAGGGGTCGGTCGTGACAGAATACTAATCTGGTATTTAAGAAAAGTTAACCAAACTATCCTTTATAGGAAGAACTGTTTTGTTTAGAATACCCTCTTTATAAAAAT
>CM031600.1:5353436-5385933 GCA_018398815.1 Conus ventricosus | reverse complement strand
TTGTGTGCGTTGGAGTGCTTGATCGTGATTGTGCATGTTGTGTGCGTTGGAGTGCTTTATTGTGATCGTGCATGGTGCGTGTGTTGGAATGTTTATTTTGCTGGTGTGAATAAATGGGGTGTTGTATCGTAATCTTTATTGTGTGGTCTCTTGCGGAGCGTGTGAGGTCAGTCACTCCCTTCACTCCCACCTAGACCGATCCTGTCAGGGCAGACCTCCAGGGGTCGGTCGTGACAACTTCGATCAGGCAGATTGGACGAAAGTGCTTTTATGTGATGCGCTGCTCAGAGTTGCAATGCATACAGGAAAAAATCATTGCGTTGTGGTAAATTTTAGTATGTTTTATCGACACATTGGACTGAATTCCAGTGCGCCGGACAGGATTTTATGCATCAGAATTTGTCCATAAGAATTATCACTGAAAATCTCTTGGGCAAGAAAAACACACACACACACACACAAACACATGACAACAGTTAACCTTTACACTGGTTATTTAACAACTTACTTTAAGTATGTTGTCTGGTGAATTAACAGAAGGAAAGTTTGGAAAAAAAAGTTACGCTTGTATAATATGCTTAACTTTTCAACTTAACATGACATGCAGAATAAAAATTGTTAGTAACTGAATAATCAATAATATCAAAAAGAAGTGGTGTGCTTGTGAGTGTTTGATTAGGTGCTTACTGAATAATCAATAATATCAAAAAGAAGTGGTGTGCTTGTGAGTGTTTGATTAGGTGCTTACTTGTCCAGAATGTGGAAATAACAGGTGAAAAAAGGTGGCACATCCTGCTTGTCATACTCCAAGAGCTTGCTCTCAAATAATCCAGTCAATGATGTTCCACAGTATCCAGAAATAAGCTACAGCCGTTTTCAAAGGAAAGTCAGTGTGGATTTTACCAGTCTTCCATGCAGGTAATCCAGGTAAGAATGAATGAAGTACAGTTCAGTTTTCACATTGAAACCACTTGCTGGTAGCACAAAAACACCCAAAAATGGTCATTATCCACAAATGTAATAGTTAGCCAACACTGTTGTCGTTTAGGTTACTGCAAACTTGAAAGGTTAGGATCATCTGGAAGTGCTGCACTGAGTTTTCTTCCCACTGAACGGCATGCTGACAATCCCTCCCCCTTGTCACTCACCCAGTCATTGTCCGTGTCGATCTCAAAATCACGATTACATGGTGTTTGATATAAATAAACAACATCACCCATCACACCCAGTTCATTCAAAATTTCCACAACTTCTTCTTCACCTGCTTGTTCCACAACAGCATCAGTAAAAAAAAAACTTCACACAAGTTCCTGATTCTATCACGTTCTCCAATGGGAGCCGCCATTGTTGTTTGCCAGATGATTCCAGTTGCAGTATGCATTACAAGCTGCTACCAACTATAAACTAAGCTAAAATGCTGAAAATCCATGTTCCAGGGCTCGTTCAGTCATTTATTTTAAAGCAAATTAGTTTTTGAATGAGCCATAGTTTCATATCAGCGTATGTAAGTGAAACTAGGTCAGCAAGGCTGACCCAACAGCGCGACTACCAACGGTGGTCATGACTACCAGTGTACGGGTTCAGTCATGAGCCCATTTCCACTGCTTTTTTTTTCTTACCTTCTTAATACCACCCTGCCCAATCCCTCTCAACCCAGAAAGACAGGCAAAAACAGTCTACATTGCAGATTACCACCAGTTGCATGAAATCTTACCTGGGCATTCTGGAATGGATCAAACGTGCCCCTGAGGTGCCAGAGCTGGCCGAAGGGGTGGAGAACTGCTGGAAGGGGTCAAATGCATCATCCACCATTCCTCCCATTAGGTCAGGCACAGGGTTGGCGGTGCCGCCACCAGAGGTGGGCTCAGAGGAGAACTCGGCTCCACTGAACAACAGGTCCACATTGCTGGGAGGGGCGTTACCTCCACCTCCCAGACCCATCCCTCCCAGCTGGTCTGCCACCACATCTGGCTGGGGATTGCCATTGACGTTGGTGTTGCTGATGTTGAGGAGGTCCACCCCCTCACCTCCCCCACTGGTTCCAGTCACCACAGGCTCTCCAAAATCCGAGTCAAAGAAGTTGGCGTCTCTGGACTTCTTTTCAGAGTTTTCTTCAAACTGGGCCTCAAAGAAGTTCGCCCCAGAAGTTTGGGTGGGAGCGTAGGAGTCGCCATTCTTGCTGTTGGCGCGGTTTCTGGAGAGGGCTGTGAAGTCATCTTCATCTCCTGACAGGTCCTCCAACAGTCCCATCTGGTACACATACATATAACATTTCACTACTTCTTTGCAAACAGCAGAATCGGTAACAAGTGTGTGAAGGTGCTTTTCTCCCTTTTGTCTGATTTACTGTTGACCAAAGCTGACCCTGCATTCATGTTGAACTCATGTTGTGAAAACATCAAGAATATTATAAATGTGAAGACATTATAGCCATGCTGCGCAAAAAAAGATGAGCTTGGCCACTACCATTATTTATTTACCTAGTTACAACTGACAGGTTTGGGGTTTTTTTTGACTGTGCAACTTTTTTGTCACAACAGATTTTTCTTTAGACCTGTGTCACCAATCGTTCCACAACAGTATCAAAACCAACCCTAACTTAAGATACAGGGGAGGATGGATGGTCGTGGGAAAATGAGGATGAAGTGGTTAAAAAAGCCCCCTTATGTTTTACAAAACAGAGATGGGAGACCCGAGTCGTCAAGATCCATAAAAAGAACAATCATGGCAATATTAGCACAGGAGAGGGGAAAAATTTAAAGTGCCAAAAAACCCCTTGCTGTGAACTCCACATGTTGTTTCCGGTTTTGCAGGATTTTAAAATTTTCCAAAAAACCCCTTGCGTGAACCCCAACATGTCGTCCTTGCTGTTTTGCGGGGACATTAAATGTCCAAAAAACCCTTGCTGTGAACCCCACATGTCTTTCCCCTGTGGTTTGCGGACATTATAATGTCAAAAAAAACCTTGCTGTGAACCCACATGTCTGCCCCTTGCTTTTTTTGCAGCAAGAAACTGTGTGCTCATCATGAAGGAAGGCAGATCCCCTTACATTAAAAAGGGCCCAAAAAACCCTTTGCTTGAACTCCCTACGTTCTGCGGGTTTTTGCAGCAAAAAACTGTTGCTTCAAAGGGAAGCAGTGCCATGACAAACAAATTAAAAGAATTTTTTAAAAAAATTTTTTTAGGGTTTATAAACTCCATCTAGGGAGTTTATAGTAATTTTAATTTCTTTCCCTTTTATAAAAAAAGGAAAAGGTTCATTATTAAGGAAGAAAAATTAAATGAGAGCAAGAGCAAATAAGAACAATACAAAATTTTTCCCCCATTAAGACGACACCATCAACCCCACTGAAAGGGCTTGGGAACAGTTGAACAGAAGCGACACCACAGACCCCACTGAAAGGGCTTGGCAACAGTTGGGGAAAAGTAAACGACAAACCCTCAGGCCTCACTGAAGGACTTGCAAAAAGGGGCAGACACCCTCAACCCCACTGAAGGGACTTGGCAAAGTTGGCAAAGTAAGACAGAACCATAGACCTCTGAGGGACTTTGGCAACAGTAGACAGCCCATCAGCCCTCACTGAAGGGATTGGCAACAGTAAGCAGCACCATCACTCACTGAAGGTCTTGGACAACAGTAAGACAGACACCATCAGACCTCACTGAAGGGACTTGGCAACAGTAAGACAGACACCATCAGGCCTCACTGAAGGACTTGGCAACAGTTGGCAACAGTAAGACAACACCATCAGGCCTCACTGAAGGGACTTGGCAACAGTTGCAACAGAAGACACCATCAGCCTCACTGAAGGACTTGGCAACAGTTGGCAACAGTAAGACAGCACCATCAGCCTCACTGAAGGGACTTGGCAACAGTTTGGGTCAACAGTAAGACAGACACCATTAGGCCTCACTGAAGGGACTTGGCAACAGTTGGCAACAGTAAGACAGCCCATCAGGCCTCACTGAAAGGACTTGGCAACAGTTGGCAACAGGAAGACAGACACCATCAGACCTCACTGAAGGGACTTGGCAACAGTAAGACAGACACCATCAGCCTCACTGAAGGGACTTGGCAACAGGAACAGAAGACAACACCTTTAGGCCTCACTGAAGGGACTTGGCAACAGTAAGACAGACACCATCAGCCTCACTGAAGGACTTGGCAACAGTTGAACAGTAAGACAACGACCTCACTGAAGGGACTTGGCAACAGAAGGAAGCACTCTGGCCTCACGAGGTTGGCAACAGTAAGACATGCACCATCAGGCCTCACTGAAGGGACTTGGCAACAGTAAGACAGACACTATCAGCCCTCACTGAAGGACTTGGCACAGTAAGACAGACACATCAGGCCTCACTGAAGAGGACTTGGCAACAGTAAGACAGACACATCAGACTCACTGAAGGACTTGGCAACAGTAAAACAGACACCATCAGACCTCACTGAAGGGACTTGGCAACAGTCAGACAGACACCATCAGACCTCACTGAAGGGACTTGGCAACACTCAGACAGACACCATCAGACCTACTGAAGGGACTTTGCAACAGTAAGACAGACACCATCAGACCTCACTGAAAGGACTTGGCAACAGGAAGACAGACACCATCAGGCCTCACTGAAGGGACTTGGCAACATTTGGCAACAGTAAGACCGACACCATCAGACCTCGCTGAAGGGACTTGGCAACAGAAGACAGACACCATCAGACCTCACTGAAGGGACTTGGCAACAGTAAGACAGACACCATCAGGCCTCACTGAAGGGACTTGGCAACAGTAAGACATGCACCATCAGGCCTCACTGAAGGACTGGCAACAGTTGGCAACAGTAAGACAGACACCATCAGACCTCACTGAAGGGACTTGGCAACAGTAAGACAGACACCATCAGGCCTCACTGAAGGACTTGGCAACAGTTGGCAACAGTAAGACAGACAACATCAGGCCTCACTGAAGGGACTTGCAACAGTTGGCAACAGTAAGACATGCACATCAGGCCTCACTGAAGGGACTTGGCAACAGTTGGCAACAGTAAGACATGCACCATCAGGCCTCACTGAAGGACTGCAACAGTTGGCAACAGTAAGACAGACACCATCAGCCTCACTGAAGGGACTGGCAACAGTTGGCAACAGTAAGACATGCACCATCAGGCCTCACTGAAGGGACTTGGCAACAGTTGGCACACGTAAGGACAGACACCATCAGACCTCACTGAAGGACTTGCAACAGTAAGACAGACACCATCAGGCCTCACTGAAGGGACTTGGCAACAGTTGGCAACAGTAAGACAGACACCATCAGGCCTCACTGAAGGGGACTTGGCAACAGTAAGACAGACACCATCAGGCCTCACTGAAGGACTTGGCAACAGTTGGCAACAGTAAGACAGACACCATTAAGCCTCACTGAAGGGACTTGGCAACAGTTGGCAACAGTAAGACATGCACCATCAGGCCTCACTGAAGGGACTTGGCAACAGTAAGACAGACACCATCAGACCTCACTGAAGGGACTTGGCTACAGTAAGACATGCACCATCAGGCCTCACTGAAGGGACTTGGCAACAGTTGGCAACAGTAAGACAGACACCATCAGACCTCACTGAAGGGACTTGGCAACAGTAAACAGACACCATCAGGCCTCACTGAAGGGACTTGGCAACAGTCAGACAGACACCATCAGACCTACTGAAGGGACTTGGCAACAGCCTACTCACTGAAGGACTTGAAACAGTAGACAGACACCATCAGACCTCACTGAAGGGACTTGGCAACAGGAAGACAGACACCATCAGGCCTCACTGAAGGGACTTGGAAAACATGCACAGTAGAGGACACCATCAGACCACTGAAGGGACTTGGCAACAGAAGGGACAGACACATCAGACCTCACTGAAGGACTTGCAACAGAAGCAGACACCATCAGGCCTCACTGAAGGGACTTGGCAACAGTAAGACATGCACCATCAGACCTCACTGAAGGGACTTGCAACGTTGGCAAAGTAAGACAGACACCATCAACCTCACTGAAGGACTTGGAACAGTAAGACAGACACATCAGGCCTCACTGAATGGACTTGGCAACGTTGGCAACAGTAAGACGACAACATCAGCCTCACTGAAGGACTTGGCAACAGTGGAACAGAGAACCATCAGCCTCACTGAAGGGACTTGGCAAAAAATTGGCAACAGTAAGACATGCACATCAGGCCTCCTGAAGGACTCAACGTTGGCAACAGTAAAGGAACATCAGGCCTACTGAAGACTTGGCAACAGTGGGGCAACATAAGACATCACCATGGACTGAGGAACTTGGCAACAGTAGCAACAGTAACAGACCCATCAGACCTCACTGAAGGTTGCAACAGTAAGACAGACACCATCAGGCCTCACTGAAGGACTGGCAACAGTTGGCAACAGTAAGACAGACACCATCAGGCCTCACTGAAGGGACTTGGAACAGTAAGACAGACACCATCAGGCCTCACTGAAGGGACTTGCAACAGTTGGCAACAGTAAGACAGACACCATTAAGCCTCACTGAAGGGACTTGGCAACAGTTGGCAACAGTAAGACATGCACCATCAGGCCTCACTGAAGGGACTTGGCAACAGTAAGACAGACACCATCAGACCTCACTGAAGGGACTTGGCTACAGTAAGACATGCACCATCAGGCCTCACTGAAGGGACTTGGCAACAGTTGGCAACAGTAAGACAGACACCATCAGACCTCACTGAAGAGACTTGGCAACAGTAAGACAGACACCATCAGGCCTCACTGAAGGGACTTGGCAACAGTCAGACAGACACCATCAGACCTCACTGAAGGGACTTGGCAACAGTAAGACAGACACCATCAGACCTCACTGAAGGGACTTGGCAACAGTCAGACAGACACCATCAGGCCTCACTGAAGGGACTTGGCAACAGTCAGACAGACACCATCAGACCTCACTGAAGGGACTTGGCAACAGTAAGACAGACACCATCAGACCTCACTGAAGGTTCTTGGCAACAGTAAGACAGACAACCACAGACCTCACTGAAGGGACTTGGCAACAGTCAGACAGACACCATCAGACCTCACTGAAGGGACTTGGCAACAGTTGGCAACAGGAAGACAGACACCATCAGACCTCACTGAAGGGACTTGGCAACAGTCAGACAGACACCATCAGACCTCACTGAAGGGACTTGGCAACAGTAAGACAGCACCATCAGACCTCACTGAAGGGACTTGGCAACAGTCAGACAGACACCATCAGACCTCACTGAAGGGACTTGGCAACAGGAAGACAGACACCATCAGACCTCACTGAAGGGACTTGGCAACAGTCAGACAGACACCATCAGACCTCATTGAAGGGACTTGGCAGCACTGCAGCATCTACTCTCGAGGGTTGCCTCATAATGACCTGATCTGAAGAACTCTCTGAATACTTACAGCAGCTGCAACAGGAGAAGCTTGGATGTGGCTGTGTATGGGGTAGAAAGGGAGATAAAACCGGGGGCAGCGAAACGAAAAACCCTCTGGGATGGGATGGAAAGGGAGAATAAAGAGGGTGGGCAGCGAAACAAAAAAAAAATCAAACGCAAACAGAAAAATGTTTCTCAGGTGTTCCCACAGATGTGACCAAAACAAATTTCATACATTTTTCCCAAAACTGTTTTCGCAGGGCTTTCATAATATTTCCAGACCCCAAATGAGTTGTACGTGCAGCCTCGTATGTGATTACATGCTAAACACATCAGAAAAGAACTGGTTTAATGATAGCAACATTCAATACTTACCAAATAAATTTAGTGTGCGTTGTGCGCACGCACATGCAAAAGTCAGGAGAGACACAGAGTGAGACCAGAGACAGATATACAGACAGAGACAGAGTGTGTGTGTGTGTGTGTGTGTGTGTGTGTGGTGTGTGTGTGTGTGAAGAGAGAGAGAGAGGAGAGAAGAAGAGAGAGAGAGACAGTGTGTGGTGGTCCTATGTATGTGAGAGAGACAGTCAGTGTTGTGTGTGTGAATGTGTGTGTGTAGCGCCGCATGTGTGTGTGTGTGTGTAGTGTGTAGAGACAGTGATGTGTTTTGCGAGAGAGAAGAGAGATAGCGAGAGAGAGATGATCCGTCAGGTAATGAGGACACTGAGTGCCTCCGACGGCCTCTCACTGTTCCTCTGTCATTTTAATTTGGATGTTCAACATGGCTGAGTACAATTACAAGCCAAATGTGCTCCTCTATTCAATCCATATTTAAATTTGACATTTTTGGATAAGAGAAAGAGAGAGAGTGGCGTTAGAGACAGTGTGTGTGTGGTGTGTGTGTGTATGTATGTGTCTCAACATAGGCAGTGGTATCGCCTTTGGGCCCTTTGATTTTTCTCTACGCCCCCCATCCCCCACCCCCCCACCACCATTCAATGCAGATTCGCATCCATACACGGAAGTAAAAAAAAAAATCACCTATCACAATCCTTGGGCTGAAAATATCAGTCACGTCATTTTGGAGTCCAGAGTCGTTTTGGTCTGAAGCTGAATCATTCATGATGTTTCTTGCCTGCCACGATGGCTTTTCAAGCAGCTTTGCCCATGTTCCCGAGATGTCAAAGTCTTTCTGCACACAGGCACCGTGCTTTGTCTGCATCCATCCGAAGCAGAGCAATCCACTTGCATAAGTTGTATAGTCTCGCCAGGCAAATCTAAACACACATTTTCCCCAGTTTTCTTTAATACTTCGACGCTATTTGCCTTAGCAGCGCTGTTGACTCGAAAGGCATTAACAATGAAACCACTGCGCATGCGCAACGCTTTTTCACAGTAAGGGGAGCTACTTCTGCAGAAAAAATGTAGTCTGCTAAACCTCTGCCAGAGGAAGTCCTGAAAACCCCTATCATTTAAATTCTGACTTTATTCCTATTTCAATGTTTTGTGGGGGGGGGCTAAACTTAAAGCAAAATTCGACATCATGAAAAAATTTGCACAGCATTTTAACAAAATTCCAGGACTTTGTTTCCAGACACATGACCACAAATTACAAAATTCCAAGACTTTTCCAGATTACCCATGCTCAAACAAATATACAAAATTCCAAGACCTTTTCCAGCCCTGGAAATGATTTTTTTTATTCATTTTTCCAGACTTTCAGGACTCTGTATTAATCCTGGTTTTCTGCTTAGTCCATGACAATGATGTCTAGATATATCAAAATTAGAAAGAAACCAAATATGGAGAAGCTGACACACTGGACTCGGGGGGGGGACCTGAGTCCTCCGAAGGCTGACTGGAGCACTCTTCTTCCGTGGCGGAGCGACCCCCCTTCTGTCCAGTCCAGGGTGCAAAGAATTGCTTTTGGCTTTCCCTCCCTTCTCCCTGCCTCTCTGGTCCTCCCCTGCCTTCTGGCCACCCTGCTGTCTGGAGGGGTGTTGTGGGCACTGTCTGCTTGCATCTTCTGACTCCTTGCCTGGAGTGCGACTCAAGGCGCTCTGGCCGCTCCGACACACCATGGAGTGACAGCACTAACACTAACAACCTCCCATCAGTTGACACATATTCATCTTCTTCATTTTTCTGTATGCCCTCTTGCCCACTCTTGGGCAGATTGTTTTGGTATTGTCACAAAGTAAACGAAACTATCATAACATACAAAATAACACATTTGTTAAGTTTGGTAAACATGTCAATTAATTTTTCATTAGCTTTCCTAACTTTCAGACTATCCAGGCTCTTCAGGCGTAGGAAAAATCTGAAAGACAGACGTTCACAAAATTCTGTAACTCATATACCACGAAAAAAAGAAAAGAAAGAGAGAAGGATTGAACAGTAAGAGAATATTAAAATGATGACAAGAAAATGCAAAAGGATGACTCAACAACTAAGCCAAATATCAGACTGTCCATGACTCCCCAACACCACAAAACTACCCATCTCAGCCTCGGTCAAACTCACCAAACTCTGAAAACACATGTGGCAGTTCATCTCTGCTGGAGAAAAGAATGCGATGTCCCAACTCTCCATTTGAAGTTCACCCACGGGTAACGACTTGTCTGTGGGCTGCCGGGCCACAGCGCCACCATAACGTCACGCCGACACTGAACAGCTCCGGGTACTTGTCAGGGGTGTCCAGCCTGGTCCAGCTCAAACCTGCACCAGACAAGGCCACTTTTGAGTTCCCCAAACACAATCTGCAATTGTAACTCACAGACAAGGCACTTCTGAGATTCCACAAACAACAATCTGCAATTTGTAACTCACAGACCAGCCACTTCTGAGTTCCAAAACCACAATCTGCAATGTAACTCACAGACAAGGCACTCTGAGTTCCACAAACAACAATCCTGCAATTGTTTTGATTGCTGGATCACCCTGGTACCAGCTTGCTCTTGGTGCCATACTTGCTCTTTGTGCTCATGCAAACGTAACACACATGTGAGTTATATCTGTAGGCTGATATTCCCATGCAACACCATGTGAAACTATTTCTGTATAGCCGATATCCAAGCAACACATGTGAAGTAAATTCTGTATGCTAGATTCCATGCAACATGTAAAAACAGAACCATAGACAAAAGACAAGATTGGCCAGAGAAAGTACAGAAAGCCATGAGAGAGAAAGACCAGAAATCTTCTCTCAACCAATTACAACATCCCTCTAAAACGAACCCCTTCATAATATTCCCTCCTTCACGAAGTTTAACTTACCACGTCATCACTAATGCAAGCTATTCTAGTTTTCTACCCTCCATTTGGCTGAAATGGTGTGGCTGCTGCAAAATAATGACACATCACATAACCTTTTTCCAGAATTCCAGTCAGACAGCACTTCTGTTTCAGATGAAAAAGAAAACACAGACAGAAGAAAAAGAGAATCAACACAAGTTGTTTATACACACACCATCCTAACCCATGAGCGTGGCTAAATGGGGTCATGTCAGCACAGACTGAATTATGGAATCAGTTCAGCACTGCTACAGCAGAATTGTAACGGCAAAAATGATGAAAAAAAATGAAACTGCAAGATTAGTGCCGTCTTGTATTTCTTCATTAAATCCTACAGCACAAGTTGCCCACTAATACTAAATAACTAGTATAAACTCTTTCAGGTCTACTAAGTTTTTCAATGCCAATTAATAAGTTCAATTTGGAAAATATCAAAAGAACATCAACTGTTTTTTAGAAAATGTTTTGGTTAACACTATTTTCTAGAATGCTCACGTTTGGTGAATTTCATGAGGTAGTTGGTCCCATCCATGTACAAAGCCAAGTGGAACTGCAGCTGGAACATCTTCATAGAGGTAATCTGTAACCAGTTCAAAACACAGTAATACTGTAACCAGATTCAAAACACACATCAATACGATTGTACAAAGAGGTAATCTGAACCAGTTCAACACACAGGTAATCTTAATCCATTCAACACACATGTAATCGTAGCCAGTTCAAAAACACCCATCAACACGTTTGTCATCGGAGGTAATCTGTAACCAGTTCAAAACACACATCAACACTTTGTCGATAGAGGTAATCTGTAACCAGTTCAAAACACACATCAACACGTTGTCATAGAGGTAATCTTACCCAGTTCAAGAGCACACATCAACACACTGTCTAAGAGGTAATCTGTCCCAGTTCAAAGCCACACATCGACACACTTCCAAGAGGTAATCTGTAACCATTCAAAAACACATCAACAACACACCTGTCATAGAGGTAACTGTAACCAGTTTTCAATAACAAATCAACACATTTGGCTCTTTCAGGTCAACAAAAACATTCAAACGTAGCTAACCTGAAAGACCACATGGTCAAACTACCTACCAATATCCGCGCCACCTTCACATCAAATTATTTTTGTATATATCCTGAATGTAATTTCTGTCTATGACTTCCTTGCTACACCGTTGCCATCTCTATTTTTGCCACCACAGTATTCTCTCCAGGAACAACAATATGAAAACACTGTCTGCATTTTCGCTGGAATTTTCGTGTTTACTGTATTGACTCCAGTTTGCGCTCAGTTTTTTTGATGTTTGGTACAAGTTTATCAAAATAAACAAATAAATTCAAAGACGTGATCACAACCTTAAATATTGGTTCTGGTACAAAAATGGCGGTCATGTGGAGTTTATTTCACTACTTGTCGCGGCTGCTTGTGAAAAAAATTTTACACATCTCTTGTCCTGGCTGCAAGGTGTTAATTGTTGTAGGATGGCAATCAGGAGCTCTAGGAGTAAATAAAAGCATGAAAGAAAAATCACAGAGACAAACAAACAACAATAACAACTGAACAGAACCCTGCCTAAGTTTGGCTGTGCACGGCAAAAAAACAAGCCAAAAATTACCTTACATGAACCTAGCGTATGATACACACTAAACAATCAACTAACATATGTTGCTGACGCTTGCCAGAATTGCCACCGAAACGATGACCGTGATTGGTAGAAAATGAGTGAGATGTCACCAGCGGCTGAATGTTGAGAGCCACTTCACCAGCCGTCATCCACCGTGAAACTGTCTGCAATCACAAACTTCTTCCACCAGAACTGACTGCAATCACAAACCTCTTCCACCATGAACAGTCTGCAATCACAAACCATCTTCCACACAGAACTGTCTGCAATCACACACAGCTTCCACCATGAACTGTCAGCAATCACACAACATCTTCCACCATGAACTGAGTCTGCAATCACACACATCTCCACCATGAACTGCGCAATCACACACATCTTCCACCATGAACTGTTCGCAAGCACAAAACATCTTCAACCATAGAAGTAAACGAATGAGCACCATACAGATCAATATGGTTTTTAGACCTAGTGAATACTCGCTTTTAAATCTTGAATTCTGAACGTGACCACTTCCTTTTCCAATGCAAGTTAAATCTTTTTAAAAAGCAGTCCACCACACAAACACTAATATTTCAATGGACACTGGAGTGGGCCCTATGGTTTTTTTTTTTTATGGCTTTAGAAAAGGTTTCATAAATACAACTGCAAATTTGCAATATGGGCCCTGAGTGTTGGTGGATTTTACTATTCAAAATCAATACACTAATATTCATCAGAACATACGTTTTTTCAGACTTCAAGTTTGATGAATATCTCATCTGTATTAACCATATACACAAGGATATTCATTTTTCACAACTGCTCCTTTGAAATGAAAGGCAATGTTAGACCACACCAAAAAAAAAAAAAAAAACCACACTAAAACCTCATTTTCTCCGTATCTTGTAGATGTGTGCAATCCTCTCTTCCCCTACGTACACCACTACAAATGGTGAGCACCCATTCTGAACATTCATGGGAACCTCAGTGAAAATAAGAATAAACACAGCACAAAAACTAGCACACACATTAAAAGGACCTGTGACAACTGTGGTAAGAAAGTTGGCAGCTGAACCACAAGGAGAACATTAAAAAAAAAAAGAGCAGAGGTGTGAATGCAGGCATGGGAGCTTCTATTTTTTTTTTATTTAATGAATTGTGTTGTTTTTATTTTTTTTTTTTTTAATGTCACCCTCTCACACCCTCCATGTCAACAGTTTCCGTTCATTTCTCGCACATTCCTTGTTGCCCTCAACATAAATCGAGCAATGTCTTTACTTAAAACAAATTAAAACAAATTCATGTATGAACAAATATATAAGATGTTAATAAGATTCAATCAAAGTATCCTAATACATTTGTCTGTGATGTTCTTTGTATTTAAAGGAATGGCATAGGGAGAATGAGTTGGCACAACTGACAACATGTTTATTATGTTGAATTATATAACCATGCTAGAAGTAATAGCAAAGAGGTTTTTTTTCTAAAATTTTTCAGTTTTTAAACCAAATACAAGCCACCAGCGAAAAAAAAAAGGACATATTAGCATAATAAGATGTTCAAAACACTATTGGAAGAAGTCAGACCACATAAAGAGAACAAACACACAAGTACACCCCTACACCCCCCCCCCCCCCCCCCCAAAAAAAAAAAAAAAAAAAAAAAGATCGCAGACACGCACACAAACATACATGAATTGTAAGCAGGATTGCCAAAAACTTACACGACAACAACAGACCCTCAACATGTACAAATGTATAACTCAAAAACAAGAAAATGACGCAAGGTGTGGCAGGGCGAGAGGCTGAGAGAGAGAGAAAAAACTATTAAGATTGGTAATACTGCAAGTAGAATGGATCATTGGATGGCTCTTATGTTGGAAGATACTACTAGTACTGTCTTCCGTGTCCTCAACTATGTAGCATTATCTAGGTTGGGATACTCAAGTTGGACTATGTGCACATAGCAGCCAACAAAACAAAACAAGCAACAAAAAAAGTCACAATAAAGCTAGGAAATGATAGCGGAATCGGGAAACCAGGTTTTTGATCAAATTGATCTGATCATAGTTCAGAAGGCTAAGTAATTTTTCAATTAAAATCTATAGCTTAAGGTGTAAGAAAACAAGAAGGTCTGGTTGGTTTATTTTGTAGTTTACATTTAAACATAAAACTTTACAAACAGCAGAATACAGTTAAGAACTTTGTCCAGTATCCCTACATTGTGTTTCACTCCAAACGAGACTAACTCTTACCTTCAGAACCAGATTACGCAGTGCTGAACATTTATCCATTAGCAGGTTATGAAGATTTCTCCAAAAACCGCTCCACCAATACAGCTGTCGAAAGCATATGTGTAATAGTCTCTGGTTCATGATCACAAAAAGTTACATAATGGTGAATCAACAATTTGCACTGAAATAGGTATTTTTCTGGGTTGGCAGCAATCTATGTAGAAAGTCGACATTGGAAACCATCTAAGCTGGAACGTCCCATAGAAACTTTAAAACTATAAAGGAATATTTGTTTTCATTAAGATTTACAAAAGATTATCCCTTTATCAATAGCACAGGAGAGGTATTATTTTCATTAAAAGTTTTTTGTACATATTTTGTTGCTCTTTTAATGCAAAACCAGGCTTTTTGGTCAACAGATATTTATGTTGGCGTCATAAACTGGAACCCTTGTCGCAGCCACAATCATTCACGGCAGTTTAGTACTGCTCTGCCAGCGCGACGATAATTGAAGTGTGGCTAATAGCAGTGATAAGACAGTCCCGTGGTGCCCCAGCCCACTTCCTGCCGTAGGGAGAAGCCAGTGAAAGTCTCCATACGTCAATCTCTCTCGCCGCCGACCAAGCAAGATAAGTCCATGTGCTCTGTTGTCACTCCTATCAGCTTTGCCGTGTTCTTAGATAGCCTTGTTGATATCTTACATTGCTTATTGTTGTGGCATTGCGCGCTTCACCCTTTCATTCTTGAAAACGGTGGGGCTTTTGGTATGGTGCCTTTATTCATTTTGTTTTAACCACCCATCCACGCCTTGTGGCCTTTGGTCTTGGCACTTTCGACTTTGCATTCTGGCGCTTTCGATTTCGGAAAGTCGGAACTTCCATCGCCGTTTTCGCCGCTTAATCTCCCAGTTTTGGCTTTTACGGCCCCTAGTTTACGAATACTCGTCCCTTCTCCTTCCTTTGGACTCCCGATTTCGCCATAACTTCACGTAGTCCACTCGATTCCAATTTCCTTCGCCGGTCCGTTCCACCATTTGTTTTTCGACCCGGCCAAAACCGCGTCACTTAACGATCGACCAGCCTCGATCTCTCACTGCTTCTCGTTTGCGATTTATACAAAACAGTTTTCAGTGTCCACCAAACGACGATGGTTGAGCCCTTTCTTTCACCTCAATTCCACCTCATTTGTCTCCCCTTTGCCATCGTGCGTTTCCGTTTAGTTCCCCCACCACCAGTGCCCAACATGAGTGAAGGACACTAACGGCTCGAGCGCTCGCACTCGTTACGGGTCATTCGCGACTCTACCGGCCCGAGGGTTCGTGTGTCGATTCCACGGACCAAACCCCGGATCACGCACACGATGCAGCGTACAGGTCGGTGTAGAGAGGGTTCCGTGCAGGGGAACGCGCGAGCCAACATCCGAATCCCCGCTCTACCCACGGGCTATACCCCGCTCGTCGAGTCGAAGTCCAACAGGTCAGTCGCCCAGTCGGATGAAACAATCGCCAGTCAATGCCGACTGTTTTTTTCATTTGCTTCCTCCCAAGCCCAATCCTCAAGGGCAAGGCTCCCATGAAAGGACCTTCCCGTCTAAATCTTCACGTTCCTGACTGGTTCGCCTGTTCGACTTCGACCGCAGTAAGGAAGACCCTCTCGCCATCATTGCCGCGTCCGGCGATCATCGGCCCCATGGGACCCTTGCTGGATTACCCGGACCGGCACTGGGTGGCGACACGCGGTCGTGAATCACCGTACGTCACCCGATCTATTGAGACTTGTGACGCCTAGCACAAGCACCTCCACTAACGTCACACAGTCTCCAGTACGCTCTCTCCCAACCGGGTCCGGGTTCGCCACTGAACCCCGGACACGAAGGAACGTCAACACTCCGGTGGAGGAATGAGGCCAGTCTTCGGTGGACCCCCCCCACAGACCACAATCCCGGGTCAGGTACGCAGGCATCGAGTAGCTCGGATCTGCGACCTCACCCCCGACGTCGAACCACCCGCCCGATCGATTCCGTCTCAATTCTCCCCCTAGGGGTAGCAGGACGTTGGGGAGCACGACTTCTTATTTCTTCGCTCCCCTATTGGGCAACGTCCCGGTTCCCGTTCCTCAGGAGGAGGGAAAGACCAGCGGGACAGGGTAACCCCTTCGACCTAAGATTTAAACGCGCCGTCTCAAGCCATCCCCGTCCGCTACCACAACGGCCATGAGGCTCGGTCGATCGTAACACTCCCCGACCGCCTCCCCCAGCCACCGCAAGGGCCGGTGTGCGGACCCCACCCGGGAGATGCAGGAGGGTGCACTGCCGGGGTGCGCAGGTTTACCCGGTCCCCCGAGGGCTCAGTAGACTCTGCCTCTGGTGCCTCCAACAGCCACACTTTCTCCCCAGGGTACACGGTGTTCATATTCCCACCGAAGGAATCAGTTGCTTAGCTCGGACTCTTCCCCGACTCCATCCTTTGGCCTCATGTGGCATCCGCCTCCCAGAGCTGGATCGACCTGGGGCCCTCATCCTCATCGGGCGCTGTCCGATCGCATCCCCTAGTTTTCACGCCGATTACGGAACCACCGGGGATGTCGTCCTCGGTTTATTCCACCCTCTTCCCAACGAGTTCACGACTCCCACGCACCCCTGACATGGCCTTGCCGAAGGTGGACCTGAAACTTCCCTTCACGATCAGACTGACCCACATTGGAGGAGGGGTGAGAGGAAAATCCTCCCCAGTCTGGGGACCTTTCCATTTTGGAGAGCGGGCGCCCTGATCTTGTTGTTAGGAATTCCCCTCCCTCTAACAACATCTTCGCCCTTTCCCGTGTTCACTGGGTCACCCCCAACCCAGCGATCACGTCAAGGAAGCCCGCCCCCCAGACCACACTCTTTGGTTGGGCAGAAATCGGCCCACGCTCCCCGGGGAACACTAAATGCCGATCCCCCACCGGGGACTGATCTTCTAAACAGACCCCAACTCGGCCCCAATAGGAGTATTCCTCAAGGACCCCTCGTCAGGTCCCCTCATGTGTCCATTTCTCTCTTTTCTGGCCAATCCGGCCACCAGGGAGATTGTGCCATTTCCCGGCGACTCAGGCTCACCATCCTAACCGCCCCCCACACCACATCCACCTCTCTTTCTATCAAAACCCTGACAGCAGTGGTGAAAGAACGCCAGAGCTGGCTTTCTGCCACACCACCGCGGGGCATGCTTCATTGACATGTTCCTACAGCGAGCGGAGGAACTCTGGCAAAATGAGGGAGGCATGTCCCTCAGCGTCTTCAGACCCGGGCGACACTGAAGTGCAGGCCCCAGCCTGTTTGATGACCCCACTTATCTTTTTCTTGTCAACAAGATAGCGTCACTACACCTTGGGGCTGCGCGGACAGCGCAGCCAGGAGTCACTTTAACTGACTTCTGGCAGTGGAGATACCCCTGCTATCACAGGCCATCACTCCCCAGCGCTCAAGTCTGCCTTACGCTGCATTGCGGGTCAGGATATCAGTCGCGTTTTACTTTCGGCGACTATTCCTCTGCTACATTTCCCATGCCCGGCGAGGAGCCAACCGGGAGCCCGCTTCTTTTGCGACCACAAACCCTCGTCACACCGCCCTACTAGCGGACCCACCTTCCGATGGCGGGGAACATGTCAGCTTCCAGCCACACCTCAGCCCCTCTGGCCCCCCTGGCAGGCAAGTCTGTCCCCGGGGTCACGCCCAACCAGAGCAGCGCAATGGGCTCCACCCCTGGGTGGTTTTGCTGTTTCTGGCAGGAAGGGTTCCCGTCTACCCTGGGCACACGAACGCCCTCAGGGCCCTCCTGTCCTCCCCACCTCCTTCCAACCGGCGACCCACCTCCCGCCCAGGCGGAGGCCCTTCCCTGAAATCGAGGAGCTTCTTCTCTTCTCCGCAAGGGCGCCATCAACCGAGGTACCACACCCCAACCCCGGTTTTACTCTCCGCCTAACCTTTGAAGTCCCACAGGCCTCGGGCGGGCTGGAGGCCCATCCTCGACTTTCCCCTCTCAACAGATTTCCACAGGACAACCAGATTCAGATGGAGAACCCGGCCTCAGATCAGACTCACATTCCACCATCTGGACTGGGCCACCTCGATAGATCTCAAAGATGCTTACTTCCATATTCCCATCCACCCGTCCCACCAGACGATACCGTTCTTTCGCTGGCGGGGCCGGTGTTTTCAATTCAAGGCCCTCCCATTCGACTCTCGCCTGGCTCCCTTCCTCTTCACGAAGGTAGTCCAAGGAGATGGCCTCCTTGCCAGACAGGAGGACATTCGCCTCCTTGTCTACCTCGACGACTGGCCTCGTCCTGGCCCCCACTCAGCCCAGCCCAATCCACACCTCAAAGCTACTTCAGCTTTGCTCCTCTCGGGTTCGCACCAACCCCGCAAAATGTGCGTAGCTCTCGCCCAGTCAGCAAATCACCTTCCTGGGGCATGAGCTTCGACAAACCACCTCCATGGTAGTCTCGCCCGACCGCCGGAAAGGTCCGCTTTCTCCTAGTGGATCTCATTTCCACACCTTCGCCTCTCTCCCTCACTTCGGCAAGGACACTTTCCCTCCCTTCTAGGAGGATGGAGTCCCTGTCTCCTCTCATTCCCTAGGCAGAGTTCGCAAAGCCGACAGCTTCCAGAGGGAGATTCCGCCGTCCGTTGAGGTCCCAGACCAACGACAGCTAGGAACCAGCCCGTCCCCCTAGGGGCTTGGTTCGTTGGGGCCACGGATGAGTGCTCAGCCATCCACCCTGGCCCCCCGGAGTTCCCCAACCTCCCTCCCATCCAGGCCCTGGAACTTTTCACAGACGGGCCTCCAACTCGGGCTGGGGGCCCATCTGGAGAGCAGACACGCCTCGGGGTTTGGGATCCTCTGACTGCTCGTCTCCACATCAACATCTTGGAACTGAGGCGGTCAGACTCGCCCTCCTCCAGTTCCAGTCCATAGTCGCCCACCATTTGTTCTCCTATTCACGGACAACACTTCGGTAGCTTGTGTACAGATCAACAAGGGGGGGGGGCACACTCCATCCCCTCCTTCCCTCCGTACAAGGCCCTCCTCCGCTGGTGTCACAACGCAGGGGGTACACCCTTTCGCGCGAGACACAAAGCAGGACTACACAACATCCTTGGCAGACTCTCACAGCCGATCCAAGTCGTTCCCTCCACACACGAAGGACGCCTCATCCGCATACCCTTTCAACCGTGTGGGAACATTGGTTCACACCAATGATCGACCTCTTTGGCCAGCCACACGGCGTTTTCAACCAGCTCTGCCATGTATGTTTCCCCGGTCCCGGACCCCCATGCTTACGCCATCAGACGCCCTGTCCCTTCCTTGTCCCGGGCCTCAAGCTTTACGCCTTGCCCTCCCTTCCCGATCCTCCACATGGTGATCAGGAAGGCGAGACTCGAGAGGACCCAGGCGTCATATCTCAAGCCCCATGGTGGGCCCACTCAGTCCTGGTTCCCGGACCTCAAGTCCCACCACTCCCGAACCCCCTCTCCAGTTGAACACGCAAGTGGGACATGCTCAGCAACCCCCTTCGGGCCACCTCAACTCCAATCCCCAGGTTCTCACCTCCATACGCCTGGCTTTCTGTGGTCAGCCCGGCTGGCGAACATCCAAATCCCCCTCTCGAACGGACAGTCCCCGTTCCCGTCCTCAATACCCTCTCCGTCCCGGGGCGTCTCAGGAACTCCGAGACCTAGCCATGTCCATTCGGAGAGCTACACGAGTCCCTTATGACTGCAGATGGAGGAAATGGGTCCTCAAGGGCAAAAGCCAAATCTGTCCCTCACATTCGCCCCAACCCACAGCCAAATAGAAATTTCCTGTCCAACTTAACCTCTCTGCTACCTATCCCCCATCAGGGGCGTACTGTCGGGCCATCGCACGACATCGCCCAAAAAAGGCCGACCTTCCTTTGAGAAATGATTTCCCTTCTCAGAGAGATTCCAGAGGGCTTCTCTTCGTGAGGCCCAATCCCCTATACGTGTCCCCTTTGGACCTCATTCACTGTTCTTGACGACCTCAAAATAAACCCCCCATTGAGCCTTTGTCCTCCATTCCTTTCGACCTTCTGTCCATGAAGACTTACCTTTCCTCCTCGCCCTCAGGCTTTCCGCTAGACGGCGAGCGAGATCCCATGCCCTTAGCGGGGACCCAGAACATTGCCTACCACAGAGACGGCTCTGTCCTCTCTAAGTTCCTTCCGAGTTCTAGCCAAGAACCGGAACCCGGCAGTCCCTCGCCCCTTACCCTCACATCCGCCCGCTGGGCGGATACACTAGGGGGCGACACCTCTTCGTACCTAGCCCTTTGCCCTTCTCGAAGTCTAACACACTACGTGGGAACGCTCGCGCCCAGGCGCGTTTTCACAATACGCATCTCATTTCCATCAACCCCAGTAAAACGAAAACATCTCAGCTGGCACTGTCTCTAGGTGGGCTCCTCCAAGACGGTCAGACTGCCTATTCCCAGGCAATCGGAGGATCTCCCTCTCTTCCCCCCTGGGACCCATGAGGTCAGAGGCGCTGGCCACTTGTAGCGTTCCAGCACTCTGTTACCATGGCGCACACCAGTCCCTGGAGGCAGCCTTCTGGCGTTCGGAGAATCCCTTCATAAAATTTTAATTTGAGGGACATCCGCATGACCAGGTCTGAATGTTCTAATGGGAAATCCTTTGTGGCGGCTATCATCCATATCGGGTAACCCCAGGAACCACTAGGCACTCGCCCTCCTCCTATTAACTAAGAATTCCAGCTATTGTCCTGACATGGTGGACAGTAATATGACGCCAAAATGGGGAGTATTGTATTATACCTCCCTGTTGGCTAGGAAACATACCATAGTCAGACTCTATGCCGCGCCCTAACACCTTTCCCCGCTACGCCAAGGATCTGGGGTTACTTTTCGCGCGAGGCCTCGATGACTGTACGCATGTGAGACCTTTCACTGGCTTTCTCCCTACGTCGAAAGTGGGTAGTGGAGGTGCAACAACTGACTGTCCTTATCACTGCATTAGCCACACAAACACTTCGGCCTGGCCGAGCAGACTAACTGCCGTGAAATGCTATTAGTCTGACCATGTTATATAACTAGCCAACAGGGATATAATACAAACACCCCTATTGGTTTGCTATGAGATATAAAGTTTTTTTTGCTCTAGTTGCGAATTGAGCATTCATTATGCCTTCATAAAAAGAGAAAATGTGTTACTATACTTGATATTAATTTAAAAATTCTGGAAGGTCAGCCAATGCCATTTTCATTAATCAAGTTGCTTGGGAGTTTCTTGGAATATATGGCTACCAGCTGTAGACCGTAGAGATTTCTGTTCCTCAAATACAAGTAACAGCCTTAAAATAAAGAGAATAAAAAGCCTAGTTAAATATAAAATTAACGAAAAGTATTTGAACACTATGCATTCATACACCGCCGTCTGCCACACACTCTCTAATATAAAAATAATCACCGTCATTAACCCCTTGACTGCCCAACACAACGGCGTTCGATGATGTTTTGGGAAAGCAGTGTGCGCCCCATGCTCGAATGCGTTCGAGATAATTTCATCATCAAAATTCGGCGATTTAAAGAAGGAAGGCAAGGAGAAAAAATGGTTTTTATAACACAGGTTGCAGACCTAAAGGACGGTTTTCTTCCCTTTCGCTGGGGTCAGCTGACCTGACCTGGCTCGCTTCCATTCGGTCAAAAACTTCGAACAAAGATCGGAGAGTTATTCTCGGTTGAAGATGGCAGTCGAGCCAGGCAGTTCGATCAGCGCGTGCCGTATTCAAACGATCTAATGCTTTAGAAGTGCTCAAGAAAGTTATCCAGACTCGAGAAAGCGATGACGAAGACTTCAAATAATGGAATGAAGCGATTCGGAGAGGAATAAAGTGATTACGAATCACACCACCCTTTGCTAACGGAGGTTGCTGTTGATGACGAAAGCTGATTCCCACGACTTCAAACCGAGCGAGATACCGGCGCAAGTGGGGCCCAAATCGGAGAGTGACGAGCAGATTCCGTGCATGTCGAGTGCCCCCTCCCTCCTTTCGAGAGAGGTCGGGAGGAGAGTCGCGGAAGGAGGAGGGGGTTTATGGACAGAACGGCGAGGGTCCAGATGGTGAGGGGGCGTGGCAGCGGAAGAGGCGTGGCACGCGTCATTCTGCACTATGTTTTCAGGAATGGACAGAGCCATGTGGCTGATTGCCCAGAATCTCGACCTTTCCTTCACGGTGACCCAGTATCAAGGTCAACATTGCAACTTCAAGCCCATGGAAGTTTCGTGGAAGTTGTTTTTTGTGGTGGGTGAGAGTGTTGTGTGAGTGTGTGTGAGTGTATGTTGTGGGGTGTGTGGTGTGTGTGGTACACGTGTGTGTGCTGTGAGTGAGTGTGAGTGTGTGTGTGTGTTGTGTGTGTGTGTGAGATGTGAGTGTGTGTGTGTGTGTGAGTGTTTTTGAGCAGGCTGTGTGTGTGGTGTGTGAGTGTGTGATTGTGTGTGTGTGTAGTAGGTGTGAGTTGTGTGTGTGTGTGTGTGAGAGAGAGAGGGAGAGAGAGAGAGAGAGCAGTGCTAGTGGCATGGTGTGGGTATACATAGTGTGTGTGTGTGTGTGTGTGTGTGTGTGTGTGTTGTTTTGTAATTCTGTTTAAACGACAGTTCACTAAAAGTGACTATTAGACGATGAAAAGGATGGGGGAAAAGGGAAGGGTGTGGAAGAGTGGGAAGAAGTTGACTGGCATGGTTATAGTTGATAGACTACGTGTGAATGCCGGTAACTGGCAAGGGTGTGGCACAAAGAGCTTAAGATGTAATTTTATTGAATAAGGAAAATGGGGTCTGTGGTTGTGAGTGTTGTGAGTGTGTGTGTGTGTTGTGTGTGGTGTGTGTGTGTGTGAGTGTGTGGTGTTTGTGTAAAGTTGGTGCATGGTGTGTGTGGTTCTTTTGCATGTGGTGCTGTGTGTGTGAGGTGTGGTGTGTGTGTGTGTGTGGTGTGTGTGTTTGTGTGGTGTACATGCGTGTGAGTGGGTGTGATGTGTGTGTGTGTGTGAGTGTGTGGTTTGTGTTGGGTGTGAGTGTGTGTTTGCATTTGAAATATGGTGGCTTGTGCACAGTGTGTGTAGTGTGTGTTTGTGTGTGTGTTGTGGTGTGTGTGTGTGTGTGGTGTGTTGTGTGTGGTACTGACTGGGGGGGTGAGCGGGGGCAAATGTGAGACAGTCAACAGTAACTTGCATTTACGTGACAGTAGTGTGGGATCCTGATCCACTTGTCCATAGGTTTCTGAGGTGTGGTGTAATTCTCTGCGACAACAGTGTATTTTTCAGTTGTTAGTGTGCTTTTCATCACTGTGGTCTGGCCTTTGTGTAGCGCTCAGTCCTAATTCTTAGCAGTCTCTGGTTGTTGTTTTTTTTTCTGTTGTTATTTTTTTTTTTTTTTGGGGGGGGGGTTGGATTTTAGCAATGTTATAATTTATTTACCTTCATGTAATGGCTTTTTTTTTTCATCGCACTTAGTCATGAGTGAACCATACCACATGTGTGAAAAGCAAACTGACAGAAAAACTGGAAGTTACAACACCTAGTGTTGTTTATTGTTAGTTCATCTCATCTAGAACAAGTACCAATTCCCCCAAGAGGCTTGCAAGAATGTGCAGGCTGATTCTGTGTAATGTTCAATTCCCTTCTTCTTTCCCACGTTACCTGGCTGGATTGCCCCCTATGATTATGGGTTCCAAGCATTATGCATTGTCAAGCTTTATTGTGAATACAGATGTTTGTCCAGAAGTTCAAAGGATACTAACGACCTGTTAGTTTTGTGTATTCATTGTCGATTTTAGTGCTATAGTTTTTGTATATGTTCTGAAAGTGTCTGTTTTCAAACAAAACATTCATCATTATAATATATTTTTGTCTACTCCTTACAACAAAATCAAACCTAAATTTGTGATATCTGGTATATAGCCAAGGAAATACAAAGAAAATTCCCAATTAACTAAGATATCGTCAAGAATTGAAAGAGCACTGGGCATACAGTGAACTACCAAAGAAAAACAAAATTGTGTCCCTGATACCAGGATTGTATCTGTACCCCAGAATGCATAAATTTATCATAAAAACAACATTGTGGGTTTAAATTCACTACCAAATATTTACACAAGGTGTATCAGTAAACACTAAAACCTCTTTTGCTGGTTGTAGGTTTTTTTGTTTGACTGCTGTGGGTTTTTGAATCTAGCAAAATATAATTTTATAAAAAAAGTGAATTATAAGATTATTTAATTATACTCCGAAGAACAAAATCAAATATATTTGCAGGTATTAATAGACCCTCGGGTATGAGAAGAAAACATGCCGCAAAATCCAAGAGATATCTCCACAAAATAAATGAGCACTGACAAATTAGTGAACCTAACCGCAAAAGTCAAATTTTGCTCCGGCACACAGAACTGCAAAACTGATACAAAAAGCGGCAGTCAAGGTGTTTTATATAACATAAATATCAAATGAGTGACTGAATGTGGCGGCGCACGAAGTCAAATTTAGAAAAAGAGTTGTTTCTTACCGCCAATGAGATTGAAAACAAAGCACATGGACTATACACGATGCATTCAAACCACTTGGGGTCTTGCTTCAGGCGAAAATAAATCACATACATTTGGGACAGTACAAACAAAGATCGAAAAACAGAACGAAAATCCCGGCCATATGTCATATCCTCCGGATCCGCCTACACGCAATTCTCCCCCCCACATGTACAACACTGATTAGGTCATTTTTCGTTCTTGTTTTTTCGTTTTTCGTTCTTTTGTTGTACTGTCCCAAATGTTAAATGTGATTTTATTTTTCGCCATGAAAGAAGACCCAAGTGTTGACAATGCCTCGTGTCTGTCATGTGCTTTGTTTTGTCAATGTCATGGCGGTAAGAAACAAACTCTATTTCTAAATTAATAACAAAAAAAGATATACACACATAATAATAAAGGAATATAATGGATTTGCATCATTTTCTTAGTATACTAACTTCATCATTTTTTCACATTCATACAACCAACATGCAAGAAGACAATAAACATGATCCTGCCACTCCGCACCACAGACTCAAGGGCAAATATGTGCGCATCAAAAGAATCCCCCCAAATGATACAATGGCATAACTAACCACACCAAACAAGCAATTGACCCACATAAAAGCATAACGCATTCACTCGGTGCTTACTTCATTTTGAGTTGAACAGGGAACAGGTGAGCAAGCTGATGGACTTGATCAAACGGGGGCTCTGGGTGAGGCAGAACAGGGTTTGTCAGCGACATCCTGACCGATTAGTCCACGTACCTAGCACCAGCAACAACACATGTGAACACCGCCATTTCATTAACCCGTAACTGTAGCACTCTTATCTCATTCTTCCATCGATCCACATACCTGCACCAGCAACATACAATAGAAAACCCGCATTCATAACCCATACCAGTACTCTCTTACTCATTTACTATTCCAACCATCCCACAGTACCTAGCACCACCAACAATACAGTGAGAACGCTGCCATCATAATCTAACACACTTACCTAATTTCTTCCAATCATCTTGCTCCAACCATCCACATACCTAGCACCACCAACAAACACAAGAGAACACCGCCAATCATAACTCGTACGTACAACTCTATCCTGTCATTTAGTTCCAATCAATTCCCACATACAAGAAACATGGAAGCAAACGGAAACAAATACAACTGGAACAAAAAACCAATGTACAAAATTGCAATTGTTAATCCTTATACCCAATACAGTATATGTCTCAAGCATGTTTAAACTTTACCAAACTAACACTCAAGGGTATTACAGGTATGGCAGTTACACACAACAGAGCAAGACTATCAGAAACCATATCAAATATTTTTCCTCATAACCAACAAGTAACAAGTCAAACTTTTTCAGAGTGTATGTCTTTCCTAAACAGGGATTGAAAACAGTTTTATAAAAACAAAAAATGGGCGGATTCTGGGGTTCACCCATGGCCTCTCCCGGTGGTGGGTAACATGGGCAACAAGCCCCGGCGGGTCAGGGGACGCTGCCCCAGAAGCCGAACAAATTTTTATTAAAATATGGCATAAAATCTTTAGAAATCACTTTCTTGCTTCTAAACATCTCATTCTATAGAACGATGCTTTCAACACCATGAAGACTGAACGGTGGAGACGAACTATGTCACTGAGACAAACATTTAGTATGATGAATCCTCAGAACTCTAGCTAAAGAAAATTTGACAACAGTGCTTTCAGGACATAAAAGAATAAGGCCTGTAGATTAAGTAAATAGAGGGAGAGCTGAAAATCAAAACTAAGTAAATCAGATGTATTGAAAACTACTGCAGAGGACAGTCAATTAAACACATATGAAAAAAGAATACATTGAAGTCCTTTAAAAAAAAAAACAGAAGTCATTTGGGACCTAATACCCTACGTCAGGAACACTAAACACAAAAATGAACATAAAAGAACAAATGACTTAAAAACAAACTGATGATCACAAACATAATCAACCCCCCCACGCCCCAGATCTGTCCCTCTTAACAACTAATCATATCCCCCCCCTCCCCTCTTGACAATGTGTGTGTGTGTGTGTGTGTTGTGGGGGGGGTGTGATTGTGTGTGTGTGTGTGAGGGGGGGAGGGGTGTTTGTGTGTGTGTTTGTGAGGTGGGGACGGGGGTGGGGGGGGGAGGGGGCGAAGTGTGGGGGTATGTGTGTTGAGGGGTGAGGTGTGGGGGTTGGGGGAGAAGGAGGAGGAGTAGAGGAAGTAAAAAAAAAAAACAACATGGGGGGGAGTGGGCTGTGGAAAAGGCTTTCATAAGGGGAGGGGCTGTTAGCAGACACCTAACACATGTAGCAAACGGTTGCAATTATACAGGGAAAAGTGTTACACAATACTGTTGGTGACATCAGATGTATTTTGATGTCATTTGTTCTTTTATATCTTTTTCGTCACTTTGACGTTTTTTCCTGCTTTGAGACTCTACAGAGTGGTGAAGTACTGTTGAGCAGGAGTCAAACGATCTTTGGAAATTAAACGTAGATATTGTTTATGCCATACCCAATGATCTGAAAACATGCGTAATGGTGTAGGTAAACACACACATTTTCTGTTGGTGACTGGACTGCCCTGCGATGTTATCTCTGATTGCACAACGCAGACAACAAAGTAGACATGCATTTGGCAAGGCTCGCAAAACCCTAACGAATCAAATTAGCCGTCATTGTCATGGGGCTTTCTTATTTACATCCGGCACTCTTGGTCACACACGTCCTTCCTGCAAGCACTCGTCCCTTCTAGTGTCCACATACTTCTTTCTTTTTTTTTCCGTTTTGTTTGCACTCACAGCGCAAACTCTCACTAGTGAATCGACGCAATGATGAGAAAGGATATTGGGGGGGGAAGAAACAGAAATGAGAACTAACGCCGTCTGAAACATGAACGACAGAAAGAAATTCGCTGTGCAGACAAGTTGAGATCGTTTCTAGCGTCATCATTCTCGAATAATTTTTCGGCGAGACGTTTTTCTTTCGGCGGAGATGCGAATAAATAAGGCGGAGACGGCGAAACGGCGGAGGAGTTTTCATTATCCCTGCCTAAATGATGAGTCCATGTTCCAGGACAGGCTGCAAATCAGCAGTCAGTGCAGGCTGCCCCCTAGATCCGCAGCTACTGGCCCAATTCAATGGGACGGACCAACCGTTTCTGTGATAGGCATGATGCCAGGCTGTCCCGGTCGAGCGGTTGAACATGTGCATAGGTCAAAGGAGCGTTGTCCATCAGTCGCACACAGAACACCAGAAAGCGCCTATCACAGTGGCCGATTTTGGCTGACCCATCCTAGCACAAGCACAACAATGAAGGCAGGTCAGTACTCGCCAATATAACACCGACATAGTCAACTCTCTCTCTCTGTGGTGTGTGATGTGTGTGTGTGTTGTGTGTAGTGTGTGTGTGGTGTGTGAGTGTGTGTGTGCAACATGTTCATTTGACTGGTCTTATTACTTTGTAATAAAAAAAAGGAAATCAATGTTACAAAAGTCATCGTCTTTATTGTCAGTCTCATAATACTCAACTGGTAAACAAAAACCGATAAATTAAACACAAATGATGTCAACATTATCTATTTAGAAATAAAAAAAGGAAAAAAAAACAAACATGGGTGATAAGGTCATACAGAAGCCTGAATGGCCCCTTTCTCCCCCCTCCTGATTACAGATGGTCACTGACATGTCACCTCATTAACTAAAAAAAACAAAAGGGGGGGTGGGGGTGGAGGGGAGGAGGTCTCTAAAAGTTTGTTTCACTTGTGCTGATGACATGTATTGCTATCATCTACCCCATGAACTATGTATTTAATTCAGATCAGCAAACATTGATTAGGTAACAGCCAGTTTTGCATGTCACCATGGTTCCATTCTCCATAATGTTCACCTGTTTCTTTCCAGTTTTCAGACTGCACTGTCTTTGTGCCTTTCAACGATGCCACGTTCCACCTTCTGTGGCAGTTCATGCAAGCTATTTTTGTGTTTCTGCAACGTGTTGTGTGTATTAAGGCAGACATGGATCACAATGTTTTTAACACCAAGACTTTGTTCTACAGCACTGGAGAAAAACTACATTGTATGAACGCAGTAAACTGAATTCATTTATGCAGTAAACTGCAATATGTAAATGAAGAAAATGGCAATGCATTAATGCAGTAAACAGAATGCACTGATGTAGTGAAGTGCCACCCATTAATGACGTTAACCTGCGATGCATTCATACACCCACAAAGCATTAAGCCGTTATGTGTGAACCACTTATCTGAGGACTGGAAACTGAGGGCAGTACAGCTATCTTAACAATGATTCATTTTGTACGATCCAAGCCTTTCTGGTATTTCAGCTGCTGTTGGTCAAACAAAAGACAGCTAGATGGTTACAAAGACACAAATCTAAAATGCTGATTCTGCATGATAAGTTGCCTGGGTGAATGCAATATTTACTGCCGGCAGATGGGAAGGCAATTTCAAAGTTATTGTCTTATTCCATATATGATGAAGAAACGTTACACAAAAACCTTGAGACAGTGAAAGAATTTCCATGACAAACACGCCTGTAAAATCATAAAATACTATGTAACTATAAAATAGATACATACATCAGCATTACACACTGTACGCAGATGACATGCAGACAACTATTCATCATGCTACACTTGACAGTACATCATGCTACATTTGACTGTTCATCAAGCTACCTTTACTGATCTCAACTACACCTGACTGATCATCATGCTACACCTGACAGATTCAACAAGCTACACTGACTGTTCATCCTGCTACACTTGACTGACATCAAGCACCATTTAAGACCGCAACTATCGAATCGAAAACAGTACAGAGCAATGTATACTCTGCTTACAAACAGCACCACACAGACAAAACGTGTGGCCTATGACCCCCCACCTGCCCCCCAATCCTTCCCCTCACAGCCACAGCAGGCAAAAAACCAGAACTGCCTCCCATAGACAACCCTTTTCATATGTTTACACAGGCATACCAGATCGCTCTCCCATAGACACCCCTTTTCATGATGTTACACAGGCAAACCACGAAGTCTGCCTCCCATAGACACACCCCTTTTTTTCATATGTAACACAGGCAAACAGAACGCCTCCCACAGACAACCCTTTCTTATATGTTACACAGGCATACCAGAAACGCCTCCCACAGACAACCCTTTTCAGTAAGTTACACAGGCATACCAAAGAACGCCTCCCGTATACAGTCCTTATATCAGTATGTTCACAGGCATACCAGAACGCCTCCCGTAGAACACCCCTATTCATTATGTTACACAGGCATACCCAGTACGCCTCCCACAGACAACCCTTTTCAGTAGTAACACATGCTAACCAGAAAGCTCCCACAACAACCCTTTTCAGTAATGTTTACACAGCATACCAGAACGCCTCCCAAAGGCAACCCTTTTTCAGTATGTATACACAGTCAAACCAGAATGCCACCCACATACACCCCTTTTCAGTATGTAACCCGGCTAACCAGAAACGCCTTCCCGAAGACAGCCCTTTCAGTATGTTACACAGCATACCATAACACCTCCCTTAGACAACCCTTATCAGTATGTTACACAGTCATACCATAACGCCTCCCGTAGACACCCTTTTCAGTATGTAAACAGGCATACGCAGAATGCCCTCCCACAGACAACCCTTTTTCATTGTATACACATGCATACCAGAAAACCGTCTCCCCGACAGACAACCCTTTTCAGTAAGTTACAACACAGGCATACCAGAACGCCTCCCAAGACAACCCTTTTCAGTATTTTACAAAATAGAACCATAACGCACACCCACAGAACACCCATTCAGTATGTTACACAGAGCGTTCCCGAACGCCTCCCGAGACCACCCTTTTCAGTATGTTACACAGCATACAGAACGCCTCCCGTAGACAGATCCATTTCATAATGTTCCACATATATACCAGAATGCCTCCCACAGACAGTCCTTTTCATTAAGTTACCACAGGCATAGCCACTGCACCCCCCATGCCTTCTTAGGGTACAACAGCTGCACAAACTAACCCAATCAAAACCTCACACCGACAGTCCTTTTCATTATGTAACACAGGCATAGCCACTGCACCCCCCATGCCTTCTAGGTACACCATCAACACAAACTAACCAATAGTCCTCACACAGACAGATCCCTTTACTTTTCGTTACACGGCCATCCCAGCCACTGTCACCCCCCTCATGACCTTTCCAGTTACAAATGGTCTACACACACGAACCTGATAGTGCTCACACAGACATCCTTTTAGTATATTACACAGACATACATCAGACACAGCAATCCCTTCAGTCCTTATCCATATATAAGACAAACCATATGGAGCCTCCATAGACCGTTCATTTCAATTTAGGCACACAAGACATAGTAATCAGGCATGCACCCCCACACACTACACACAAACCTCCTTCTTCTGCGACGCAGCAGTACCCTGCGGACACTCCCCATAAAGACAGGCAAGTATAAATCCCACTGTCCACAAAGGGAGTGGAGTTTTTGTGTGCATGACTACGGTTTATTTAACCCGCCATTAAGGCACAATACTCCAACTTCAGGAAGGTAACATGCTATGAGTAATGTGGATCATCCATACCAACAGCCCAACGGGCCTATCCTTCCGAAAGATGGTGAAGGGATTTTTAAAGTGTGTGCAAAATGTTAATGCGTGGTAACACACACGTGAACCTCGGTTTTAGATTCTCATTCGAAGGACTGAATAGGAACTGGAGTCAGAACCAAAATGTTAACTGCGATGGAAAATCCCCAGAACGAACCGTCCTACCAGAGATTCGAACCCCACAACCCTTGGATTTCAGTCCGGCGCTCTACCAACTGAGCTATTCCGGCCACCCACACACACCTACATGTCCAACTAAACTTTACCACAATCACACACAACACATGCATAACAGATACAGTCCATTCTCGCTGACCAGTCACACAGACAAACCAAACAGTGCATCCCACAGCAGATGTTCTTGTGGTTTCTGTCGCGAGCCACAGTGAGCATGTTTTTGCAGATGCAAACAGCGTGTTCAGTGTAGGAGCCTTCCGCTGGACCCACACACACTCAGAATACCTGCCCACCACCACCATCACATGACCTCTTCTCGATTTCACACAATCGAATCTCCAATAAGACGACTTCAATTGATACGTTCACATCGACAAACCAAATAGGGAGACTTCAACATGTTACTTTCTAGTGGATGGATGACCATTGGCCCGACAGAATATAACCTATACACATGCACAAAATACCCACATGCAAAACCCCCAAGCCATAACCACAAACATTA
>CM031600.1:5333436-5348436 GCA_018398815.1 Conus ventricosus | reverse complement strand
AAGAGGCCGAGTAAAAAACCCGGATGTGGGTTATGTACCTCGTGATTGCGCCCATTCCGGAGAAGCTCCTCGATTTCCAGGCGAAGGTCCTCCGCCTGGGCGGGAGGTGGGTCGCCGGTGGAAGGAGGAGGGGGAGGACAGGAGGGGAGGGCGACGTGAGCCTCATTGTAGACGGAAACCCATCCTGCAGAACCGAACCCACCCAGGGGTTGAACCCAAGCTCCGCCACTGTGTGGCGTTGCCCGGGACAGACAGCCTGCCAGGTGTGGCATAGGGGCTATGTGCCCTGGAAGACAGTGACATTTCCGCCCGGGCGAAGGTGGGACCGCTATCACCTCCGGTCCCGCCTGTTGTTCCTTAACCGAAGCAAATCTGGTTGGTGTATTTTCGGATTGGGCGTAGGGGTTTTGGCGGGCCTCGAGGATGCTGCTTGGGTAGGCTGGGGACTGCTGTGGGTAGGTGCCAGACGAAAGAAAGGTCTAGAAAGGGCGTGCTGAAGAGGGGTCTTTAGTGGTCCGCAAAAGAAGCGCCAGTTATGCGCTCCACGACGGCATGGGAAATACCGCAGAGGAATAGACCGCCGAAAAGACGACAGCTCCTGACCGCGAATGCAGCGTAAGGCCGTCCTTGAGCGCTGGTGAGAGATGGCCTGATGAGAGCAGGTGCAGACTCTCACTGCCAGAAGAAGTTTAAGTGACTCCAGGCCATAAGGTGATCATCAAACAGGCTGGGGCCACCTCAGTGTCGCCCGGTCTGAACACTGCTGAGACAATGCCTCCCCTCAATATGGCCAGAGTCCACCGCTCCTGTAGGAACATGTCAAGAAGGCATGCCCCGCGAAGTGTCATAATGCAGCCCAGGCCTTCGTCCCACTCTGCCCAGGGTTATATTGGGTTGGATAGAAAGAGAGGTTGATGAGGAGAGGGGGCGTTGGGTAGTGAGCCTTAGTCATCCGGGGAAATGGCAAGCTCCCTGGTAGGCCGATTGGCAGAAAAGATGAGAACAGACAAGAGGGCCTGACTCTGGACCATGAGAATACACACCTACTGGGGCCTGCTTTGGGGGCTGATAAGAAGGTCAGTCCCCGGTGGGGAACGGCATGTGCACCCCTTGCGAGCGAGGCCGATCTGCCCAACAAAGGAGTGATGGTCCTTGGTGGCTGCTATCCTTTGCGTGATCGCAGGGTAGGGGGTGACCCAGTTGAAACGGGAAAGGGCGTAGATGTTTTAGAGGGGAGGGGAATCCCTAACAACAAGATCAGGGTCGCCAGCTCACCAAAATTGGTAAAGACCCCAGCACTGTGGAGAGGAAATCCATCTAACCCCTCCTCCAATTGTAGGGTCAGTCTTATCGTGAAGGGGAAGTTCAGGTACCCCCAACGGAAGGCCATGAGAGGGTGCGTGGAGTCTTGAACTCGAAGGGAAGAGGTAGGACAACGAGACACTCCCCGGTGGTTCCGTAAATCGGCGTGAAAAACTAGGGGTGACTGCCGATCGGACATCGCCCTAGAGGAATGGGGCCCCAGTCGATCCAGCCACTGGAGGCCAGATGCCACATGAGGCCAAAGATGTGAGTCAGGGGAAGAGTCCAGAGCAAAGCCACTGATGCCGTCTCGGGGAATAGAACTCACCGGTCCCCGGGAGAAAGAAGGGCTGTTGAGGCCCAGAGGCAAGTCTCCACGTGGGACCCGGGAAACCATGCGCACGCCCGGGATAGCACTGCCTTCCTTCATTTCCTCCCGGGAGGGGTCCGCACCGCCCCCTGCTGGCAGAGGGGTCGGGGAGTGGAGGACTAAAGTACCATTTCAAAAGTGTTATCGTTATATAACTCGAATAAACCGTTATTTGCCGATATATTATATATATCTGTGGATTTAAAATGCAATATTGTATATAGAAAGGTTATCCCCCACAAATTGCACTTTCATTCAGGTTTTCAAAATCTGACCGTTAAAAACCCGATCTTCTTGACATAATGACCGATTTGGATAAATTTGGTATGTACACAGGCTATAGCCCAGAGGAGGCCTAAAAAACAATTCAAAAGGTACATCAGACTACATAACCGATAAAACCGATAATTTGCCTTTAGTTTCCTTAACTCTCAAAGCACTTTTGTCCGATTATAATCGATTGGAAAACTGGGAGTACGTTTAAAGCTTCACATCTTGTTTTGGGTGTGGGGGGTTTTTCTCTACCAGATGAATCTCCGTTAATGAACCTGCTGTAACACATCTCACTACGTTGGTCGCTTGTTTGTGAATAAGGGTAGTGCATGCAGAGAACACAAAATGTAAGTAAATTATAAAAAGGACTAAAATAAAGACCTAAATAACAGAGTTGGGGAGTGTTCATTGATCCAGCACCTTGATTTACAATGTTTTCAAGTTGCAGACAGTTCTACTTTACTGAATTTGGCATCTTCTGAGCGACTCATGGTCCATGCCAAGCAATTCTAGCCACCTGTTCTGAAAATCACCCACAAAAAAGTAAACCTTAAGATTCATAACGACTTAACACCACCCGAGCATACCCAATATTCGAACATGCTACGCGAAGTTCCCTCAGCGTCGGAATTAAAATGGCGTAGCTGTTTTTGTGGCCGCGTTTCCAGAACAAAGCTACATCAACGATGTGATTCTTGATGGCTAGTGTCCATGCCTTCCGCAGGGTAAGACAATCACTGCCAGACCACAGCATGTGTTGTTACCACATGACGAGAAAATCACTGTTTTTACTGAATAAAACATTCTATTTTACTTTCTACAAATGAAGTAACGACTAACGAACTCGCTGCTTATCAGCACTCCCGCTAAGCCTCAGAAGAAAGTTTTCCATTCTTCCACTGGCCAAAAACCCTTTAAACAAAGAAAACAAAACACTTAAACTTTCAATTTCCAAGATACATTTGATCGCTCAAATTAGTAAAGCTGGACATGTTGCAAAGAACTAACAGACTACTATAGCTTATATTTCAAACGGTTATAAGACCAATGAATATTCTACAAACAATGTGGAACAATGGAGACATGAAATACATTTTTACGCTTTCAACTTCCGATGCATAGACCAGCCTAACTTCAAATATGACCAATGCATGGTTTCAAACAATACGCATAGAAGCAACACACACACTCACTCCTCCCTCTCCTTACACTCACACACACACACACTCGCACACACACACACCTACCTGCAATTCTAGAGGAGAATATAAGGATAATATCAGGTCGGATTTGTTCATGGTTCTGTAAAAAATCCAAACATAAAGGTGTTTTTGCAGAAAATAAAACTGTCCTCCACGCCTACTTGTCCACAGCACATCAGACACAAATTCACTACAAACCCAGTCCACACGGCCCTTCATTGTCCCACTCCGCACATCTGACACATTTCATACTAAACAGTCCACACGGCCTACAAGACACTCAGCACATCATACCACATTTCATACTAAACTGTCCACACGGCCTTTATTTTTTCCCCCCCCCCCCCCTGATCACTCATCACATCTGGACACATTTCATACAAACAATGTCCCACACGCCTACTTAGTCACTCAGCACATCAGACACAATACATACTAAACTGACCACACCTTCTTGTCCCTCAGCACATCTGACACATTTCATACATTTTCTACAATCCACATCACTGGTATGCAATGAACTCTTCAGCAACAATCCACAACCCTGTATGCAATATCTCTTCAGCTACAATCCACAACACTGAAAAGCAAAGATCTCCTTCACTACAATCCCAACACTGTATGCAATGAACTCTTCATCTACAATCCACACCACGTAAGCATGATCCTCTATCAGCACGAAATTCACCATCACATGCAAGCCTGTCCTGTTTTACGATGAAAGAAGATGTATGCAAGATAATATAATATAAAGTGCTTATAGCCCAGCCTACCGCAAAGGGCCATATCATGGCTGTCACCACGTTAAAATCAACACCCAGACATAAAAAAAAAAAAAAAAAAAAAAAAATAAGATACGAAAAGATAAGAAAATGATTGCTAGAGCCCAGCCTCCCGCAAAGGGCCATATCAGGGCTGTCACCACGTTTAAAAATCAACTCACCCAGTCAAAAAAAAACAAAAAACAAAAACACTTATACATGCATCTGCATTAAATGAACATCGTCTACAAACGCATCCAGAAACTTTGATAAAAATCTTCTTCCGTAAAATCTTAAATCAATAAAAATATAAAACTCTCTCGAAAAAATCAAGATCACACAGCGGCAACCCTGAACAGGATCTTCAGATGGCCCCGCTTTAAAAATGTTTGAGACTCCATCGTGCAAGTCCCAACACTCAAAAAGAAGCAAGTTACAATTGTGAGTGGCCGCATGACATGGAAAGCACCACGAGGCTTCTTCCTCTAAAAAAGGTAAGCAGGGAAAAATACTCAAGGCCGGTGAGCAGCCGGCACAGAACGTTATCTCTTTTACCGACCTCCCGACGAGTATGAGGAAGTCCTTAAGTTTGGTACGGAATCAGAAATGAGATTGAAACACGACTGTGTGTTCCAAATCCTCCTGCCAGAGGACTCTCACATAATCGTTAACTTTGTGTTTCACATCTAAACAAGGGAAATAAATTATGTACAGTTTCTCTCTTTGTGGCGTACTTGGCTAAACGATCAACCATTTCGTTCCGCCGATGCCAACATGACCAGGAACCCATAGCAAGAGTACTGATGTACACCGTCCGACTTTCAACTTGCTAAAAGTTCAAAGAAATGCAAAAGTTCTGGATGCAGAATGTTGCGGCCATCCAATGGCTTCCAAAGCTGACAGCGAATCCGAAGAACCATAAAGTCCCTCTTTGTAAGGAATGTGAATTTATCTTCAAAGCCATTACCAGAGCCAGTAAGTTCATCAGAATAGACCAGAAGCATCGAATGGAAATGTACCAACAGAATCTGAGAATGGAGCCCATGGCATTAGGCTGCACAGCCACTCCATCCTCAGACTTGAACCGACAGTGAAAACTTTTTGAAGGATGGAATTTCGAATCAAGGGTCAGCATACAATGCAAAGTACGCCAGAGAGCAGGTAACACCTTACGCTGAAAAGCCGCAAGATTGAAACAATCCAGGTGTGAAAAACAAAATTAAAAAAAACCCACATTCCATACAACACATTAAATGACCAACGTCTACAAACTCACAGAAACTTTGTTAAAAATCTTTCATTTCTTAAAATCTAAATCAGATGAAAAATATTAAACTCTCTACAAAAATTCAAGGATCACATCAGGCGGGACATCCCTAACAGGATCTTCATAGACTCCGCTTTAAAATGTATGTGTCTCACATCGTGCAAGTCCCAACACTCTAAAAGAACATGTTTCATTGTGGATTTGCGCATGACATGGAATGCACCACGGAGCTTCTTCACTCTTTTAAAAGTAATCAGGAAAAATACGAATGGCCGGTGGAGCATCCGGCAACAGGACCGTTATCCTCTTTCCGACATCCCACGTGGATGGGAGAAGTCCATAAGGTTAGGACGGATCTGAAAGATTATGTTACTCTTCTGTGGTTCCAAACCTCCTGCCCAAGGTCTCTCACATAATCGTAACCTTTGGGTTTTCCACATCTGAACAGGTAGATAAATGTTTGACAGTTACTCTCTTGTGGCGTTCTTGGCTAAACGAACCACCATATCGTTCCCCCGATGCCCCCATGACCAACCCAAGCAAGAGTAATGTTGAAACAGTTCCCGCTTCACTTGCAAAAAAAGTTCAAAGAAATGCAAAAGTACTGGATGCTGAAGTGCTGCCAGCAAAGGCATCCAAAGCCGACAGCGAAATCCGACAGAACCAGAAAGTTCCTCATTGAATAATGTAGATATTAACTTCAAAGCAGCACCATAGCAGTAAAGTTCCAGCAGAATAGACAGAAGCATCGGAAAGGAAATGTTCCAACAGTATCTGAGAATGACCCCAGGGCAGTAAGCTGCACAGGCCACATCCATCCTCAGACTATGAACCGTCAGTGAAAACTTTTTGATAGATGGGAATTTCGAACAGAGTACAGCAAACATGCCTTGAACTCCAGAGAGCTTGTAGACTCAATGCTAAAAGCTGCAAGATTGAAACGAATCTCCAGGTGTGAAAAAAATTTAAAAAAAAAACCCACTTCCTACCATCTCATTAACTGACATCGTCTACAAAGCAACCATAAACATAGTAAAAAATCTTTCTTCCGTAAAAACAAAAATCAGTGAAAAATAATAAATCTCTCTCAAAAATTCAAGAACACCACAGGCGGGAAAAAACCCCCCCCCCCCCATCCTTGAACAGGAACTTCATGGACTCCGCTGTAAATGTTTGTGACTCCACAATCTGCAAGTTGCCCCAACACTCTAAGAACATGTTACATAGTGAGTGGCGCATGACATGGAATGCACCATAGCTTCTTCACTCTTTTAAAAGGTTAAGCATGGGATAAAATACGAATGCCGGTGTCATCCGCACAGAACCGTTTCCTCTTTACGACCTCCCACGTAGATTGGTAGGAAAGTTCCTTAAGTTTGACGGATCAGCAAGAGTTTTGTTATCGTCTGTGTGTTTTCCAATCTCCTGCCAGAGGTCTCTCAACATAACGTTAACTTTGGTTTTCACATCTGAACAGGGGAAAACATGGTTGGACATTTTCTCTCTTTGGCGATCTTGGCTAAACGAACAACCATAATCGTCTCCGCCGATGCCAACATGACCAGGAACCCAAACAGAGAAAAGTTTGTAACCGTCCGCTTTCAACTTGCTAAAAAATTCAAAGAAATGCAAAATATCTGGATGCAGAAGGATGCGCCAGCTATGCTTCCAATTAGCAGACAGCGAATCCACAGAACCATAAAGTCCCGTCTTTGAAGAATGTTGAGATTATCTTCAAAGCCAGTACCAGAGCAGTAAGTTTCAGCAGAATAGACATAAGCAATCGGATTTATATTGTCCAACAGTATCTGATAAGGAACCCCCGGCAGTAGGCAGCACAAGCCACACCATCTCAGACGGGAACCTGTCGTGAAAACTTTTTGATAGGATTTGAATTTCGAACAGAGTCAGCAAAACAATCATAGTATCCAGAGAGCTGGTAGACTCAATTGCGAAAAGCTGCAAGATCCGAAACGAATCTCTGGTGTGAAAAAAAGGCCACGGAGTTGATCCGGAAACTTTGAAAATCGAAAACACACCCATGTTTAGACTGCTACTCACTAGAGGCTGCCATACGAAGACCAAACGCGAAATACATTTAGGGTAGTTTTCAAACAACCTTTGGAACGAGGGTCAAAGACACAGTCATAGCTGGAATCTTGCGGTTTCGAGAACAGTCGTAATGATAATCATATAAAGACAGGTATTCAGCCAACGGTTGGACAATGAAGGAATCACCCGCCTCTTGTACAGGCTGTACACAGGGGAGAGCGGAACGCTCCAAGACAGATGACGAAGCCCTATATTTGATAGGTCCAATTAGTTAGAGGAAGAGGGTCCCTTGCAGAGCGTAGACAGCACAACCGTAGTCCAGTTTGGAACGGGACCAAGGCACTGTAGATTTGCAGCAAAAGTTTTCTTACACGCCCCAGTCAGTGTGCGCTTACGACCCGCAGAATATACAGATCAAACTGGCAAGAATTTTGAGGTTAATTTGATGTGCAGAGCAAGGTTTTATCAGTTTTCTGGTAAAAAATGAACCCCCAGAAATTATGGCCTCTTAACAGCTTGAATTGAATAGTACCCTACATGAAGTTCAGGATCTGGGAAAAACTGACGGAACATATGAAGTGAATACACAGCGTTCTTTGTTGGAGAAAAGAGAAACCGTTTATCCTCCGCCCATCGATGGATTATATCTACGCAAAGCGGACCTGCCGCTGGAACACCGGGTACCGGTCTTCCAGTTGCGTAGACATCGAAAACATCCACAACCATGGCAGTCTGACCCTGCTGAACTGATTTCACAATGATGTTGAATTAAATACTAAGAGGTCAGAGACAGTATCACCCCTGGGGAACACTCCCAACTCCTGCTCGGGACATCAGAGAGCGTGGTGCCAACCCTGAACTGAAACGTGTCGTTCTGCCAAAAATTTTGAAATAAAAAGCTGAAGATACCTCGAAAACCCGATCTTGGAGAAACATGAAGATATCCCCGACTTCCAGGTGGTATCGTAGGCCCTCCTCCAAATCAAAGAAAATTGCCACTGCATGCTGTTTTGGTTCCAGAAAGGCGTTCCTAAGTGTAGATTCCAGACGAATCAAATGGTCAACTGTCTCCGATTTGCGGAATCCACACTGTATCTTTCCGCCAAAAGCCATCGTTTCGAGTTTCCACATGAAGCCCTAGCATTGACCATTTTTTCCATTCAAAATACAGACACACTGGTCAAAGCTAATGGGAGGGGTAGGGGGGGTAATTAGAAGGATTGAAAGTAACATTTCCATTTGGGATGGGAATAATGTGGGGCTTTCCCGCAAGAGGGGGAAAGCACCTGTAAATTCACACACAAGGTTGTATACCTAAAACAGGATGTTCAGACCTTCTTGCGGAAGAAGTTTCAATAGTTGAAAATGAATGTCATCTCTACCGAGAGGAATCGCTGCAAGAAAGTAAGGCAGATTCAGCACATTTAAAAAAAAAAAAATAAACCAGAACAAAATTAAAAAAAATACAAAAGAAAAAAAAAACAAAAAAACAAAAAAAAAAAAAAAACGAGAAGTGAAATTATTGTTAAGTCTACCGTGTAGTCGGATGAAAATTGCAGGTGAATATTCTTAAGGGCTTTGTTTTTTTTACAAAAGAGGCTGAAAATTAGACTAGTGAGGAATTCTATTCAATGGATAGAAGCAAGCAGATTAGCAACTGCTGTATATGTTTATTATAAAGAGACCGAAAACTTAGATGGTTCACAGATGGGACCAGGTGTACTTCCCTATGATTTTCTTAATGATGTTACCACACTTAATTCTGGAAGTTTTCCGATGTCAGCCTTGAGCAGAAACTAACTCCCAGGACCGACTATTTACTGTTTTAAAAGTGAGTCCTCGATTTGGCACGGAGTTTTTTGAATGGCTCGAGCGATGGGACCCTAAGGTCATGGTAATACCCGACGCGAGCCCGTTTTCCGGACTTTGGAAATTATTAGTTGGCAATCTGAATCAAACCAGGGTGTTTTGGCATTTGATGTTTTAGTCCGGAAAAACACTGGAAATAACAGGCTGTTAGCACATTAATCATAGTATTATTCAAGATTCGGCTGGGTCCGGACTCAAGAAAATCAGTGTCCTGAAACTCCTTAGAAACGTGGTGAGCTGCAAATAGATCCCAGTTTTGCTATTCTATATAATTTAGATGCTGAGAGACAGATACAGTTTCAGATAATACAGTTGTAGAAGACAGGACATGTTCACTTCCGTGCAATGACATGACAGACCACTCATAGTCCAGACCACGAGGGGTCCAACAGACCGACAATCTAAACACGAAAGTGGAACCTGTGGAAGAGTGGAGGTAAGTTGCGAACCGAAGTTTCAAAGACACACAAACCAAGTCTGAAAGGACATTCCTACAATCAGCAACCACAGGTGACATACCGCACAAACCCCAAAGAGGAATTGTACCGCTTAAAGACACCCAACAGCAAAAAAGGATCGAGGAGTTATTCTCCTATTAGAAGAGACAAGGTCCAACGACCAAACCGTGGACATAAGTTGGGACGATAAGAGAACAGAAAGTCACAGTCTTGAGGCGGTGACTCTCGCAGCTACATCCTGAAGATTAGACAGAGCGACAGGACATACACAGAGTTTGTAGAAATGAGAAGGCAACACCGCCCGACAGTCCAACGTAGATGTTGTGCAGGTATTAGAAAGAATAATACATCCAGAAATAGTAAAGGTTCTCTGGCTTTGAAATTGAGTTTCCTGACGAGCCCACGACGGAAGGTTTTAGAGACTGTCACAGAAGCAGTCATCTCCTCAAAGTTTGAACTTAGACCACGGAAATCCAATGGAATATTATTTTGTACTATCCATGGTGCAGAGGCGAAAGGAGATAAACAGTCATCTCCTCTCAAACTCCCGCTCCAAAGGAGTGATAATATTGTAGCCATTTGACTGGACTATGTAGACTCAGACCTGCTGGCATACTAGCCAACGGTTGAAGGTGGTCGGATTTGGGAGACGGTGGAGGCTTCATACTCATCTCCACCATTTCCACACAGGAGTAGAACACCACTTGCCCGCACTGGCACTGGACAGAGTAGGTTTTTGAGGTCGGTATGCTGGTATTTTTTACTCTTCCCAGCAGCATATGTTGTAGACTGCTGGCATCTGAGGGAGGTCGGATTTTTTGCCTCCAACCAGGGGCATCCAATTTGGGATTTGGAAGGTGTGGACTTGCTACCCACCAGAACTGACAGATTCTTACTTGCAATGTCTGCGGAAAACATGAATTCAATACATCTGGCAGCAGACTGACCGAGTAGGAACTATGGAGCTTTCTTTACAGCCGAAGCCTAGTAAGAAGCATGTCGCGTCTGACCTGCCACACAACCTGTTTCGTCTTCAAAAAACGAGATCTTCATTTCCATTTTGACGCGTTGAATGTCAGATACATATCCACGAGGACAGTTTCCGTGAATAGATGGATGTCGCCACCCGCAGTTAGCACAATGGGCCGGATACTTAGCACGGCCCATCAAGGTTTGCCTTGCCGCAAATACACACACCTCCTTCCCAGAACAGCTTTCCCTGACATGGCCAACCTCTGGCACCTGCAGCACCTCAACGGGACGGCACGTACAGCTGAACATGAACATTAAGGTAGCCGCTTTAGATGACCGGAGCAGCACAGGTTGCAGAAGGTCAAAAGAGGTAGTAGGAGCCACTCACTCTAACCATATCTTTATCGTCACCCTGCGCACCTCCTACACACCCTGGGACGCGCAGCTCCGTCTTAATAATCTGCCTTCTGAAACACCAGATAAATCCCGGCAACGAAACTCATTCGATGATTTAATTGATTAGTAGGGAGATACCCTGACACTCCCGTCCACAAGTTTGTTGCTTTCTGCAGCTGGTTCGATTGTTTTAGTGATTTGTCATGAAATGAGAAATGAGCCCTAACCACAACCTCTTGATTGACCGAGGGTCCACCTGCTATACCATGTAAACCCTATTGAATGTCACAAACGGTCTCAGAGCTGAAAGGGTCTTTCCTTCTCCAGTCCCCCTCCATCACGAGCCAGGAAGCCCAAAAACCTGTCGTCTGTCCGAACTTCGGTAATCGGAGTCACTATCTGATTGACAATCCCCCTGAAATAGGGATGCTGCCGTTGATTCCCCCCTCTTCCTTTTGGGGGGAATGTTTATTTAAAAAGACTTCATATTTATTTATTTTTAAACATCTCCCCTTAAAAAAAACCCAACCCACCTTGGAGTCCCCTAAGGGGCCAGGGCCAAGAAAACCAATGTCTTGCCCCGTCCCCAGGCTTCGGGAGAGATATACACAAACAGAACACAACAACCCTCCCTAACCCCCCTGCTTCATGCTCAACTCCCGGGACAGAGAGCTGATCACTGCAGGGGTTCACTTGGGCCACCGGGAACTGCCTGACCTTAACATGTGTGAACAGCCCCAAGAAGGGAGCCGAATAGTAACACCCGGGCCTAGAGTGTACTCCCTGTCAGGAGAGTCCGACCAAAGTGAAGTTGTTGCGAGCGCTGGCCACTCAACCACCAGGAACTCAATCCCCCTCGACACAGTTCCGCACCGCACGGCAAACGCTGCGGAGCTTAAGGAGACCACAGAGAGAAAGGAGTGCGTAAAAGAAGACTAGAGGGGAGACGAAGAAAGAAAAGGGCCCAAATAAGGGAGGCAGAAAACAAGAAAAGGAGAAAGGCGGGTTTACCTTAGTCAGATCCTCACCCTTAGCCTATCTGAAATGGAAGCCCAACCAGGCTGCATCAACTTCTTACCACGTAACTCTTAGGCCATATCAGCATCATCACCTCTCAGCGGCCTACAAGCATTGGTGAAAAAACCAGCCTATCTCCCAAGAATTGATGCCCCGTCCGCATAGTCCTAAAGGATCGGAGCATTGGACCAAGCCAAACCCTCCGACCACGACCACGGTCGCAACCCCCCGGATGGAAGTGTATGCAACTGATCAAAATCAGTTCCTGATAAATCTGTGAGCACAAATAAGCTTACATTACCTGTCATCTCCTTTACAACAGAATAACCTGGCATTAGAGGTGTTCATGCCAATGTGCATGCATCTATGTCTGTATCCGAGTGAACACAAGTGCATGCACAGTACTGTGATTTATAGCATATATATCTACTCCCGTTAGCTTGTGCCCCCATGCCTGCAATTAAAAAAAAATTTCAAGTGGGGGAAAAAACACAATCCTAACTAACTCAAAAAGCTTACGCGGATACAGAGACCAATGACCCTGGAGGAGCATCACTGAAGAACTTCACCAGGTAACTTCCGCGCTACCCTTGATGGAACTGAAGAGAGCAGATGCTGTGCTGATGCTCCCCCAGGAGGTACTCCCTGGGCAGGGCGTGCACGCCCGCTTCTGGACTGCTGTGCGAGGGACTGTATAAGCAGTAGGGCCGTCTCTCAGGCGTGTCTGCAAAGGCACCAGACAGCGCAGCAAGTCATGCCTGGATGATTACTCACCAATTAATCTATTGATTACTGTAGAAGTACTGATTTTCTTTTCAAATATCGGTTTTGTTATCTGTAAGACAATGCAAGTGACAAAGTGACGCTCAAGTTAACACGTGGCTGTCTTGCAGATTAACATTAAATTCAGCTCCCGTATCTAAGTGGTTGAATATATATCAGTTTCATTTTAATGTTTTAAAGTTGGATGTTTCAATTTCTGCAGTCCTTATGTTGCATATTCTTGCAGACTAACATTTAATATATGTATTCCCCCTCTCTTTAAAAAACAACAACACAACACACACACAAAACATTAAAGTCAACTGAGGAGAGGATGAATAAAGAATAACCAGCATTCAGACTGTATGACAGGAATATCCCTCCTCAATTCCCTTTATAAAGCCTTAATGAGAACAAGGACCCAAAGATAAAGACACCTAACAGATTCTATAAAAAAAAATATGACAAATACTCTCAATGGATTGCAGCCAATTGTCTTAAGTATATCCAACTACAGCACTAAGCTCTCAACCTGGTTTGGATCCTATTTTGTGGAGGCTAGAAAAAATCCTGCAGTGAATTTTAGGAATCAATAGTGATCAGACCAAAGTTCCCAGCCAGCATTGATGATGTTAAACCCCACTATATCCCAGCAACCATTCACTTCAATAACTAGCCTTCCACGCAAATAAGGAACACAATAGCCCATCATAATGCTAGATATCATTACTTTCTGAAACCCACAGACCATGGACAGTTAAACTTTTCTCAAGACAAAAGATGTCAAGAGCTGAAAGTGATTTCCTTGTAGTTCAATACTTCCACTTAAACACAACATTCAGGAGGTCAGCCTCAAATTCAATCTTGCCAGTCCTCTTGTTTTTCAATAAAGTTTTGTAATGACCTTTTCTGACTGACAAATCTGTTCAAGTTTTACATCTCTCCACTCGCAAGCTCAATAATCCACATGTACCCATTCATATGACATACATACTTATATATGTGTGTGTGTGTGATGCGTGTGTGCACGCTGTCTGTGTGCGCATCAGAAAACAAATTGTGGGGACTTCTGCCAATGGACATTGTGGGGACTTCTGCCAATGGACATTACATTCTCTCAAGCAGCTGGTGCTGTGTTCCCTTCGTCATACCTGGAGTTGACAACGGCACCTCCTGGCTTAGTCCCAAAGATTCTCGCAGGTTCGCCCCTTTGACAGAGGCTATCTCATGCAGCCTGTCGACGAGGTCGTTGATTGTCGTCTCTCTGCTGGTTCACTTTCAACATGCCCACTGTGAACCAAAAACAGTGACATGGTGAACAGCACCATTGTGGTTGGGATTAACAAGGCTCCAGAGTACACTGCTCACAATGGGAAACACATGATAGCAAGGAGGAGCTAGAAAGAAAAAAAAAGCCAGCCAAAAGTGTTTTGTTCATCGTCTGGCCACAGAATGAGAAACTGAAACAGAATGCACAATTGAACAGAAGTGTGGAAACAGTCTGTGGCATATCTCACTGCTACTGTAGGTGTGATTCAACCATACAGACCTAGCAAGCTGGCAAGAGCTTCCTTCTGGTTAAACAACATACAATATGTGATGCCAAAAGATGTATTTAATCATTACATAACCAAGAGCAACAAAAACACACCAATATCTAAAATTTGATACAGAAAAACAGCATAAAGTACAGCACTAACAGCAATAACAGTAACTGCTGCTCAATAAATAATATACACTGTTCTTGTCTTGTGCCTGTAATATATAAAATGGTTGCAAAGTCATGGGAAAAATCGTAATCATGTCATGACTTTGAAATAATATATAATAGAGGAGTTAAAAATCTTACAAAACCGACTAACTTTCACCGTAACAGAAAATGTTCCAACGTAATTCTGCGCATAAATCAGAAATAAAAGAAAAAACAGGACACTTTTTCAAGCAAATAAACTAGTTCTTAACAAACAATGACAGACGTTACCTAAAAAAGTACACACGTTATCTTAGCACACAGCTGAGAGATCAAAAGGTAGCAGACACATTGTCTACGACAGGTGTCTGCTGTGCATTAACTCCCTTAATACTCAGGTGGTGAGGGGCAGGGAGGAGAAGATGAGAAGAGAAAGCAGCAGAAGAAACCAAAGACGTACTGAGCATGTCGTGGAATGCAGTGAACTGAGTGTCAGACTCTGGGATGGTGTATTTGCCGTTGATGATCCTCATTTGGCAGAGTCTTCAAGGGTGCTCCCCAAAGCACAGCAGGTACAGAATAACAAACCAAAAGAGCCTCCATCAAAAG
>CM031600.1:5316828-5332436 GCA_018398815.1 Conus ventricosus | reverse complement strand
TAAAAGGGGGCGGAAAAAAAAACCCCCCGGCCAAAATTTTGGGTTTGGGAATGGGGAGAAAAGGGACTTTCTAAGGGGGACACCCTTTTTATTTTTTGGTCCGAGGTTTTTATCGGGGCGGGATGCAAATGGGCCCTTTTGCATGGGGGAGCCACGGTTATTTAGTGGAATAAAAGGAAATTTACTGCTAGAACGTTTTACGACATATTTAAAATTCCCAAAGTCAAATCAAATGTCAAACGACTTATTTTCACAACGTGAATTCAAATGTGGCAACGTCTTTTGATTTTTAAAACACGTACACAATTACATATCCAATTAAACAAGCTTTCCCCTTTATGTCTTTTATAATTTGCCCCTTAACAAAAACTAGCACCAAAACAACACACACAACCACACACACCCACACCCCCGCGGCCCCCAGTAAATGCCATGTTTTCTTCTCACAGTAAATAAAATTCATTTGTTGTAGAAGTTGGATGGACATGGGAATAAAACCTTTTTTGTTCTGCCCACTTAAATTTTGGGGTCCTATAACGTCTTCCAGATTGGCAAAGTTCATAGTACCGGCCCTAAGGGATTAGGCTGCTGTCGCTCCAAATCATCTGCGCCTTTCGAACGCCTTTTGGGTTCAAACCCAACACATTTCAAACTACTCTGTCTCTCGCCCACAATCTTGGTTTTACAAGCTTTCACCACCTTGGGTTCAACACATTCTTGCTCTTCACAGTTAGACTTCCATACCAACAGATAAAAGAGAAAGTTAAGATGGACTCAATAAAACATCTGTAAAATCCTTGCAGCGCTTTTTTATTTACATTGAGGCTTCTGAGCTTCTGAAGGCAAAAGACCCTTGATTGACATTTCTTGTGGATAAAATTAGTTTTTGCGATAAAATTAATTTGTCATCAATTTTTGTACCTAGATATCTATACTGCTCACACGCTTTCAACTTTCTCACCGTGTATAAAGGTCTGGAACATCTGGGGGATTTTTCCTAAAATCGATCAGCAATTCTTTTGTCTTTTGAACATTTGGGTTTGGAGTTTAATTGTCTTCACACCAAGCAGCAAACATTCACACGATCACAGTACATAAAATGAGAGTCTGACAGATCTTGGAGAGCAGAGTCATCAGAATATTTCACAAGAGGAGTAGCATCATTGCCAGTACAATCATTTGTGTATAGAGTAACAACACAGGTGAAAGAACAGTACCTTGAGGAGAGCCAGTTAGATGTGTTACAATAGATGAATAGCTTGGCTGAAATCGAACAGACTGTGACCTATTGACAAGGAAACTAATTTATCCACAGAACAAGATGAGGATTAACATCATAAGACAACAGTTTTTGGGCATTAAGTGAGGCTGGATAGTACTGAAGGCAGAAGAGAAATCAATGAACAATATGCGAACAATGAAACCAGGCTTTTCTAAATGAGAGTAAGCATTGTGGAGGAGGGTGGAGGTGGCTCATCAGTACTTCGGTTTGGCTTGTATGCGAATTGATTTGGATCTTGATACGGAGCAGTTTCTAGAATAATTTGTTTTAGAATGAGTCTTTCAAAACATTTCATAACAATAGAAGTGAGAGCAACAGGACGGTAATCATTGAGAGAGGACAGGTTTGGTTTTTCTTAGGCACTGGACAAATAAAAGATTTTTTCCACAAGTCAGGCACACAAACAATCTTTTACAGACCATGAAACAATACACTAAAACATTGCACAGCTGTGACGCACAGGATTTTAAAAGCCGCCCCACCAATATTATCAGGACCTACGCTTTCTTTGTTTTTAGCTCAAGAAACAGGGTCTCTACTTCTTGTGCCTCAATCTTTACACTTTCATTATCAGTTTCTCCAGAAACACTACTAGAATTCATCATGTAACTGTTCGTACAAGTTTTCTGTTACTTTCTGTAGCTTATCTTTCAAATCGTCACGTTCAAAACGGCAATAAAATTTGTTTAGCTTTTCCGAAAACTCTTTCTGTTCTTCTAAAGCCATGACTGATGCGGGATTGTTTGTTTTTGTTTGACCTGTAGAGTTTTTTAACCCTTCCATGCATCAGCCATGTTTCCTTGTTGAAACTTGGATTCTACTTCTCTTTATAAACATTCCGCTACTTTACCTATACCAATACTAGGATGCCCTCCCATCTTCCTGCTTGGTTGGCAGCAGGTGTGAAAACAGTTAGCTTGAATATGGCGGAATGAAGTGAGCTCACTACAGGCGATCACTTTTGCTGCCTAACTCAGTGTGGTGTGTGTGTGGGTGTGTGTGTGGGGGGGGGGGGGGGGGGGGGGGGGGGGTGGAGAGAGGCTAGCTCTCTATTCTCCCAATCTGATTTCTTTTAGGATCCTAATGATATGGCAAGTGGGGATGTGGCATTGTTATACACAGGTAAGTATATCATAAAACTACTGTAAGGTGTAAAATTCCCTTTAAACCCCCTTTACTTCAGCCAACAAAATTGGCGTTTTTAAAAAGAAAATGCACATACTACTGCCAACATCCATTTAAAAAGAAAATGCACATACCAATGCCAACATCCACGTAACATGATCTGGGTTTTATTCTGCAATACTTCATCATCCAGTGTGAAAAAAAAAATTTATACCCCCAAACCCCAACATTCTTTAACAAAATTTTGAAAAATCTGCGTTTTTTCCCCATAAATTTGAGATTTCAGGAATTTTTCCAAATCAGGGAAATTCCAGAAAAATATCAGATAGCTGTGGTGGCGCCCTTGGATATGGTCACTCACTCACACTGGTTCTGTGGTCAAGCAATGACTGTCTTCAATAAAGATACAGTAGGTGATATCTAGATGGTGTCCTACCTTTGTTGCGGTACAGGCACTACTGACCACAACCACCATCATGATTCAATAGCAGCCGCAGTAATGTAAAGGTGTTGCCTCATAACAACCTGATCCTGACCATTCCCTGAGCCAAGCAGTGACCATGCAAGGGGAAACTAGAAAAGAGAGAGAAGATTTTTTTTTCTTTTTATTGTATGTACACATACATGCATGCAAGCTTGTGAAGGAGGCTGGCGGAATAAGGCGGAGGAATAAAAGCTGCCTAATGGCAGGTCAAATTCTTTAACTTGTGAATTTGCTTGACACTGCAGCAAGTCTGAAAGCACGGTTTCCAACCAAGCAAGGCATAGCTGGTACACAAACACAGTCTGCACTCTGATCTGAGTCCACTGGGTGATGAGCACAGCTGGATTACTGAACATCGGTGCTACTGCGTGACACCGCTTCAAGTCTGGAGGCACTGTTTTCAACCTAGCATGGCACTGGAAACTCGAGAAAAGTTCTTTCTTAATCTTTCATCAATATATGTCAGCATGACCACAAAACAAACAACTGTTGTGGGACATTATACAATTCATTTAGTGTCCTCAGCTCAATGAATTGTGAGCCTGACTGGTTTTGTTCAGGAAGAGCATTTAGACAGAATTTCAATACCATCTATTGACACTCTGAGCCTGAAGGCATTTCTCCATGTTCTCCACTATCTGTTTCAGCCGCTCTGGATGGAGGTGGAAGCAAGAGAAGAGTTCTCTTTCCTTCATTTGTAGAGCGTCCTTGTTCAGCGCCTGCCCAAACAGAACACTGTTGGAAAACCTTCTCTTGGCAGGCAAATGCTTTTGTTCCTTTCTTGTGTGTCACCTTAACAATCAAGCTGAGAAAAGAAAAACAAAACAAAACAAAACAAAACAAAAGTTAAAAACGAAATCTGACACAGCACAAAATCTGACACAGCACATGAAAACTAGGCCAATGACACCCTGCCTACAAGCAAAAAATACTAAACAGAATAAAAACTGCAGGTTCAGATTTCTGAATACATTTCACAAGTCAGTCAAATTAACTTTTACCAAAATCTTATTGCTGGACACCCCCTGAAAAGGACTGTCTTTTGAAGGGTTTTCGACTTGCTTGCGAACACCACAGTCACTGCTTCAGACAGTGTGTGTTCCTGCTATAAGAAATTTCAAATATTGGTCATCTCTTTTTACACCACCATGAAATTATTTCAGAAAGGGTTTTTTTTTAAAATATTTCTTCAGTAAAGCTGAATCAGGCAGTTGTATTCAGTTCCGTAGAGAGTGAGAATCGTGTAGAAATTCAGTAATCGATCTAAATGTGCTGGATATTTTCGACTTGGCAATACAAGAGGTAAATGCATGCCAACATCAAAGAAAGCGTTTCATTTTACAACCTTTTTACTTTGTATCAAGATCAGAGAACGAATCTCAATTCATGCATTAAAACCAAGGATAAATTCTGTTTTACTGCCTGCTAATATCGCTGGCCTTCCCAACAATTCCTGACCACTGTCCATACCATTGTAATCTTCATAGTAATTCTCAAACCTCATCTGTCACAGAGTGCACCCATGCCGTCGCATTGTCTCCGGCTTACAGAACCACACTCCAGTACATGCACAACATCCCGTCTCTTACTGAGTCACATGATGCAGAACCACATCTCTTGCAGAACCATATTCTCTCTTACATACCTACACACTTTCTCCAGTAGAATCACATTCTCTGTTTTAAAGAACCAAAACGCTCTTACTGAATCATAATCTCTGACTGAGCCTGTCTTACAGAACCACATCCTTTCTTACATTCAAACAGCTTGCAGAATCCCTCTTTCTTTCTCGTCAGTACATCCTCTTCTGCTGAACCACGTCCTTTCTCTATCAGAACTACATGTATTCTCTCTCATAGAACCATGTCCTTTCTTCAACCAAATCACAGTCTCTTACTTAACCAGTCTCAAAGAATCCCTCTTTCCTCATGTAGAGGAATGTGACAAAATCACATCCTGTCTCTTGCAGACTGCATCTTGCTGAACCCTCAGCCTCACTTACCAAACTTCATTCTCTCCCATGAACCCTTGTCACACGAGGGAAGTCTCTCAAACGTCAGACAAAGACTTTGTTCTTACACTGCCTCTTTCACTGGCCATGCAACGTTGTAGTCACACCACACCAGATCACGAGACAGTGTAATGCCAACTGACTGGTCACCTGACTGGGATGTGGATCTGGTTCCTCAGAACAGCTGTTCACTCCATGTTGATTATAGCAATGCCTGTTGAGGTGTTCTGAATCGCTTACATCACGCTTACATCAGTAAAGTACCAAATTTCAAATATAATCATATTTAATCTATCACAGGGGCACATATGATACATTACTATCAAAATTTAAAAAAATCATGCATTTACAGAGGGTTTTTTTTTTTTTTTTTGGGGGGGGGGGGGGGGGAGAGAGGGGAGGTGTTAAAACATTAAATGGATGAAAAATCCATTTTGCTCAGATTGCAGTCCAGTGCTCTCTGAAGCATCAACATGCTTCTTGCAGTGCACATATTCACAGAGCACTGTTAAATACACGACTGGCACAGTTCAGCTCTTTTCACTAGGCGAAAAATTAACACTGGTCTGTTTCCAGCTAGCGGTAGTCTACTTTCCGATACCATGTTGAAAACCGCTAATCGAAATTACTCTCTTTTGATGTCAGTCCAACCAAATCTCCAACAGTTGACAACTGAGCCTTCCTCAAACATCTTGCCTTCATGTAAGATTTGTGACACGCAAGACATTGTAACATCTCTTTGAAAGAAGAACCCTCTACATGACCCACAACCAGAAAAATGGCTGAATGAATTGCATTCTCCTACATATTCGCCAGCCACTGAAACGCTGATCAATGCAAGCAGAAGCGCTGTGGTATACCATGTCGACCACACACAGCATAGTGCTAAATATAGAATCATGGAAACATGGATGGGAAAAACTGCATTCAGTATGAAACTCAGGGTATAAAGCATTGCATCATTTTTTTTTTTTTTGATCGACTTTTTTTTCTTTCTTTTTTCTCAGAAATCTGCTTTTCCTGCCACTGAAAACCAGGTGGCTTTCTGGGAAATCCTTGGACCTGAGGAGAGTTCTCCAGCCTGATACATAGGTGCTCACACTTCTTGTGTGGGGGAAAAAAGTGTGTGAGAAAAAGCATCTGAGCAGCAACTGAGCTGATGCACATCCTCATAACATAACCAGATCTTACTTTTACAAAACAAAATGGACTTTTGCATTATTACACCCTCTCTCTTGCAGAACTACATCCTCTGTCTGACAGAACCACACTACCTAACCATGATCTCATTTTGAACAAATCTTAATAAATGTTAGCGAACCGCAAAAAAAAAACCCCAAAAACATGGACAAACAAATCACAAGACAAAACACGACGCGTTTCAACCTCTTAGGTCTTCTTCAGGCAAGATACAAACAATTAGGACAACATCTTTCAACTTACAGAACCACTTTCTTGCAAACTGCACCTCTATCTGAACCACATCCTCTTTCACAGAACCACATCCTCTTTCACAGAACCACATCCTCTTCACAGAACCACATCCTCTTCTACAGAACCACATCCTCTTCTACAGAACCAGATCCTCTTCTACAGAACCACATCCTCTTTCACAGAACCACACCCTCATCCTCTTCTATAGAACAACATCCTCTTTCACAGAACCACATCCTCTTCTACAGAACCACATCCTCTTCTACGGAACCACATCCTCTTCTACGGAACCACATCCTCTCCATCTTACAGAATCAAATCCTCTCTCTCTCTCTCACGTTTTCTCTCTCTTTCCAGCCTGACCCTGACCTTTTTCTTTTTGCTGACATCGGTGACGCTGCCCAAGAGGGCTGCCTCCAGCTTGTTCAGCATGTCCTCCAGCTGGCTGGTGGCCTCCAGCAGCTGGCGAGGCATCAGCATGGGCTGGCCCCGGACTGTGCTGGACTCTGCGTACAGCACGTCTTCACATCGCTCCACCTCCGCCTCCCTGAGTCACAGACAGTATGTGTATGACACGGTCCAAACTTGCATCTTCCACTTGTACGCTTTAAGGAAGCCAACATAGGTCACTAGCAAACAGAATCTGTCTTGCATTGCTGGTTGGTTCTGATCAACATGTCTGTGCTTTGCTCTGACGTGTTGAAGAACTGTTTGACATATGTGCTTTGCTCTGACGTGTTGAACTGTTTGAGATGACGTTTACTAATGGAAAGACATATAAACAGGTTATAAGATATACTAACAGCTCCAGAAGTTTCCAGATAACCCAAAGACTTCTGGAAAGAGCAAGAGCTTCAAGAAATTATATGTAGAATATTCTCTGCACTTTGATATGCAACATCATAGTTCTCAGGCTTTCAACAATATTCAATGCATTTTAACTGGCTGTGCTATGAATTTTCTAACGGCTGTGTGAAAATTGGATCTGCAAGTCTTGCAGGGTGTAAAGACCTTAAACTGGTTACCAGAGTTGACTTCTCGCTGCTTCTTCGTCAACTAGACACTAGAATCAACTTCCATGGTCATTCATTTCCGTCATTCAGTTTAAAGTGTTAGCATAGCCCAGCCAACTTACATGGCCCCTGTAGGGTTGACATCACATGAAAAAAAAAGGAAAAAAAAAATCTACAAAATAGTAATGCTATCCCTGTCAGTACACTGAGAACGCCAGTCACAGCAAACACATTCTTTAAGGACACCCAATTTTTCTTTTCCGTTTCTTTTTTCTTTTGAGGAAGCAAAACATATACTGGTCTCGTACTTACAGTTTCACTTGTTCACAGAGAAGTGGCAAAGTGTACATAGTTGCTGCATCCTACATATTCCAGAAGTCAGGGTCTTTGAACTTTTGGACTCTGGGCATCACTAACACTCTCCCCAGCCTACATTATTTTCTCATCTTGTATGCTACACCAAATCCATGCCAGTGCCTCTAATTCCATGAATTTTGTTCATCACTGGCAAAGTTATTTACCTGTATTGTTTCATTCCTTTTATGGAAAACAAAACGTAGTCCCCAAATGTGCTTGCCCAGTAAAGGGTACAAACAGCTTGGTCAAACACACACATGCAAGCACACGCACACACACACACACTCAAAACCATCTGAACACGAAAGAAACCTGAAAAAAAAAACCCACCAAATATCTTGGAACAGAACAGAACACTAGAAAGATAGGTGGAACACATATTCTTTTGGCCCTCTGTTACTCTGATGAGAGAAGAAGAGACGACTAAATCTGCCTCATGCACGGATGCTTTACGTTGATTCATTCTGATCCTAGCAAAATATGCAAACTTTGAGCACATCTCGAGTCATGTTTGTGTATACTATTCTTCAAACAAAACAAACACAAAAACATGCTTCTTGTTCTTCACAGCACACAGACACACCCAAAATCTCATTCCACACACACTAGCACAGACTGTAAAATGCATATTCAAATTCCCTTGCAGATTCTGCCAATGGGACAAGATGTTATCGGCTAGTTTGCGCACAACTCAACTTACAAAGTTTGCACTTTGTCCTGGTACTTGTCAGCAGTGGACACAGCCTCTGCTTTGGTCTGGGACTGGGAGCGCTTCAACGACTCTGCTGCCTGCACCATGCTGGCGTACGACAGAAACAACTGTCGCTGCTCTGGGTTCTCTTGTGACGGCACTACATGCAGGAAAAAAAAAAACAATCAAGAATGAGAATATAAATTGCAGCACTCTGACAAAACAAAAATATTTTAGTTCAATCAAAATGTTTGCAGAATTCTTGTAAAAGGTGTCTGTAGTGAGTATGCACATTTCACACAAAATGGTCCACCCTCCTTTGAAGACATTGTAAGAGAGTATTCTCCACACTTTCCTATTGCTATTTGCGTGTCAGCTAGGAAATGCAGAGTGGACATTACCTGCTTTGTTTTATTGTTCTCCTATCTGTATTCCATAATTAGATCGTAAATTGTTGCTGATCAAATATCAAAAGAAAGAAAAAAAACTTTTTTAAAGAGCAAAAAACCATTCATCAGATGACTTCCACCTGCTATGATGCCAAATTTACTTTTCCTTTTCTTTCAATGTGTCTGCATTGATGACAAGAACAAAAATCAGTCACTTAATCCATCAGTCACAGGAAGTTCTAAGGAAGACAGGAAGAGCGTGATCCTTGGAAACAGATGTGGCAGGTATTTGGAGCATAGCTCTTTCTGGTTCTGCTACGTAACCAAGCCATCTCTACACATTGGTGAAAAGACATGAACACATCTACATTTGACCTCATGCTGTGATGGCTATGCTCCCTGCATTCCTCTATCGCAGTCATGTTGTCTATTTTTCATCTGGAGGTCTCAATGTTTAATGTCTTCTCTGACTATGACCACACCACATGCCAGCAAACGTCACCCTAACAATGTACACCACATATCAACCAAACGTCACCCTAACATGTCTTCTCTGACTATGACCACACCACATGCCAGCCAAACGTCACCCTAACAATGTCTTCTCTGACTATGACCGCACCACATGCCAACCAAACATCACCCTAACAATGTACACCACATACCAACCAAACATCACCCTAACAATGTCTTCTCTGACTATGCCCACACCACATGCCAGCCAAATGTCACCCTAACTATGTCTTCTCCGACTATGACCACACCACATGCGAACCAAACGTCACCCTAACATGTACACCACATGCGAACCAAACGTCACCCTAACAATGTTCACCCATGCGAACCAAACGTCACCCTAACAATGTACACCACATGCGAACCAAACGTCACCCTAACAATGTACACCACATGCGACCCAAACGTCACCCTAACAATGTACACCACATACCAACTAAATGTTACCCTAACAATGTCTTCTCTGACTATGACACTCTACTCTTGCTAACCATGCTGTTTGAAAAACATTTTTCAAATAGTCCCTGCACAATTTCCTTTGCCAGTCCTTTGTCCACTTTTGTTCTACATCTTAACCCAATGCCTACGGATCGACCGAGATCGACCGCGAGATTTCCTCTTTCTGAATACCGGATCGACCGAGATCGACCGCTGAATACTCGGTCAACGACTTTCGCTTTCACCATCGCATATCCCAGAATGCAATTGCGACAGAAGAGTCTTCCGGTACTTCCGTTTCTGGACGCCATTTTGGTTTTTGTTGCATGAGTTTTGGTGGAGTAGTTTCGCTGCTGTGAATTTTCAAAGTTCGGCTTTTTTTCGCGAAGATTTTCTGGGAAAATGGCGGATCAAGTAACTATGCAACTGCAGAATTCATTTTCTGAAGTGATATTGATGAAGAGAGCGTATTTGCGGGCTACACTCTTGAAGAAGATTTGAAGCAAGACGATTCGGACGTCAATCTTGACCTAGTTATGAATAAAGATCGACTGCTGACTGATTTGAGGCCGGAATCAATAATGATTCAGGCGATGATAATGACGATGTCGAATAGCCCATTGCTGCTGGGCCCAGACCCCCAAAAAAGAAAATTCGAAAAAACAAAACCCTTGCTAGAGATTCTTTAATTCTTGACTGGAGTGGTTGGCTACAAGAAGTGAAGCCCCCCAAAGTTTCCCTTGTTTTGATAGCCAGGAAACCGGGTCAGTCAGTGGGTGTGTCCCACGATTTGCCTGTAGGAGCATCACCTTTAGCTTTTTGATTTCAGAAGAATTTTGGCAGACTTTTAACGAGAAACAAATTTATTTGCTGCACAAAAGCAAGCAGAAAAGGATGAACATAAACTCTGGCCTGAAATAAAAACTGCCTGTTTATCAAAAAGCAAAGAGGAGCCGGACAAGAGGTACATCATCACCACAGTTTTGTGTGTGTTGGGGTGGGGGGGGGGGGGTGGGGGGGGGTTGCTCAGTGCACTTGTGCAAAAACACATTTTTGTTGAATTCCATCACAATCTAAAGCCCAGTATTCAGTAATCTGTTCTTGTTATTTTTTTCCCCTCAGTAGTTAGAAGACCAAATCTTCTTGTATGTGATGCCTTCAGTTTAACAAAATTGTTGAAGTTTGGGTTGTTGTTTTTTGCTTCACAATAAAAGTTGATTATTTAGTGTGCATACCATACAGAATGACTTTATTTGTTCCTGAAGGTTTCAGTACTTTGTTTTAGACTTGGAAAATCACTCTGTGCTCCTAATCCATGATGTTCTGTGGGTACAGTGAATTTAGGGAAAATTGTTTTAGCACTGAGAATACAAAGTACAGTTAGTCTGTTCGTTTTGTTTTTTTTCCTTGTACCAGTTCACTATATGTGGGGGGAAATGGCTGGTTTTGGATGGAGTGATGTCTTTGTGAATTTTTTCATTACTTTTACAGAATAGATAAGTTAAAAACAATTTTCTATTGAGGTTTCTTTATGGCAGTGTGTATGTGTTGCGGAGTTACCTCTCTTGGCATGGTATTCTCATAGTCATATAGCACAAAGTCATGCGGTAGGCAGAGGGTTAAGGTCTCTTAGAAGAGCTGAAACAATTTCTTAGTGACCACAAAATGACCACCAAAAAAGCCATGGTGAGAGCTCAAGTGTTACGCCACTTAGAAAAATTTAACATAATAATTCACAGTAAGTTAATTTATGGGCACTGTTGTGAAACATACATCACAGCATGACTGTTCCTATCTATATTTGTTTTCTGTTTGGGAGGCTGATACTTAAAGGTGCACCAATGGTAACTTACATTGCTCATTTAAAATGTTTTGCATCCAATACCACAATCCAGAAGTAACAATGAACTACATGTCTCAGTACAAAGAGTCTCCAAACATGACCATACTAACATCTGATGTAACACGTGGAGGCCACATCCGTGTGTCAATTGTCCCTCGGTCATATTTAGCCTTCGTCAGAGCTGGGTCATGCATTGCTTGCTGCAACAAATCAAAAAACCCAAAAACTGAAGAATGAACAATCACATCAAACAAGAGTCATTACATCAAAGTCTAGTGTCGGCATGAATCTCAAAAGATCTGATGAAATAATTCTCAATAACAGTCCATTATCTCCAAGACCCACAGCTGAAGTCAACTAATTCTTGGAGGTTTAATTTCAAATGCTTCAAAATATAGATGAGTGGGACAGTGTACCTGACTATGAACCATGGCAGAAACCCCAAAGCCACAGTACCCTTTTATCTTTTGTTTCTCCAGGTGTAACTTGTACAGGAAGGACAGCTGGGTGGGTGCTGATGTCACAGGAAAAGTAACACATCATCTCAATGTGCTGTCCTTGTACAGTTCAAACTCAACCCTTTGACCCCAGAATTTTCTAATTTTATGTGTAAAAAATAAATCACAAAAAGAGAAGCAGGGCCTTTGTACTTAAGAAATATATACATTCTGGAGATAGAATGACAAACAATTCATTCATGATGAATTTCACATACTTAATGATTGCATTTGTGCAACAGATGACAATCAAAGGGAGATAATGTTACCCCCCCCCCCTTAAAAATCAATTTGGTTCAAACCATTTAGTGCTGGTACATGGAAATGAAGCAGAAGCACTGTCAACATAAAGAATTAGACTGGGTACATTTGCTCTGGTCTCTATTGTGGCACCTTCATGATCATTCATGGGGCAACAATGAGGATAACAACGGACGCAATGTTATATCTAAAATCTGAAACCAAAACTAATGAATTAAATGGCACACAGGACTGTTAAATTTTTTGGTTTTGATTTGTTTTGTTGCTCATTATCGGCAGCAGTCCTTTACTGACACCAATACTGAGGCAGCCCCCTCCCCCTTTTTTCTGACCCATCCTTCAAGGGAGACCCTACCTTTCATTCCCAAAGGGTTGATTTGGAAAGCTTTCAGCATTAAAAACATGCTGGTTAAGGCGTCTGCACAAGCGGCCGCCATCTGCAAAATGTTTTGATTCTATTTCAGAAAAGTTTAGAGACATATTTTTCAGCTTGTACTTCGAGTGTCGGTGAGTGACTGTGATACAGAACTGTTCATTTAGCACACAAGTGGACAATCTACTGTCCTAAACAGCTGCAGATTTGGTGATGGCAGCTCAGAGAGCAGTGTGTACGCTACAGGTCTGTTATCTCCCTTCAATCTTCAGTCGCGGTGTTTCAAAATGATCAAAGTGGGGAGTTGGCATCCTCTTACAGGTTAACTCTTGATACCTCAAGTTAAGTAGGTGACAACGGATATAACATTAACAGCAAACATCAAACTACATCCACCGATGTATTTTCATACAAAATTTGAGGACATTGGACTTCAATTTTTCTTTTCTTCTTTTTTTTTTCCTTTTTTTTCCAGACACAGAACCCCGGTTTCATAAAGTTGTCTAAAGTTAAAAACAAAAAATTTGATACCTAAACAAATTTTACATAAAAAGAGTGAATCATCGGGTTTTAATTTCATTCCAGTATGTACATGTTCTCACCATTCTTGATTGATAGAGCATCAGTTGTTTTTGCAGTGTGTTCTGCACAGCTTTTAAAACAGACGAGGGGACATTGCGATGGTTCCTGGCTTCAACCTCGTACGCCATTGTCAAAAACTCATTTCTGGCTCGTGGTCTACTAAGTACTTTATCACCTGCAAAGAAAAAAAAATCTGTGGTAACAAAAAAATAAATTCAATGCACACAAAGTTTTTCTTTTTCCTCTACAATGAAATGTCCAAGCCTGCTCGGCTATGGGGAATCAACAAAAAGAAAATGAAGATTCGTTAACTAGCAGACCAAAGGGCATCGGCACGAAGCTGGAGATGACAACTTGCAGGGTTGCAAGCTACTACAGCAGTGGCAGTCTGTGTAGCTGTCAGGTCTGTATGCTTATCCCATTCAAAGTAGCTTGATTTCAAGATGATTTTAAAAAACACAATTATCACCACCAAGCGCTAGTCCTCCTTCCTCTGTAGTTTGGAGAGACAGACATCTTTACTGGAGTTACAAGGTAAGGCTATGATTTAACTCACCAAAATAATGGTTTTGTAAAGTACTGGACATAAGGACAAACAAAAAAATTATTACATTATTCTTTCTTAACATGATTCGGAAAACAAGTATACAGATGGACGCAGGCTCAGTCCATTAGAGCTGTTAAGGTCTAAGCAACTGTCAGTGAATGGAATGTCTCAGCATTCAAATCCCCTATGCCGCCCTAGAGGTGACAAATTTGTGACAGATGACCAGTACAACTTGGCCCTAAGACCATGCAGTCAGAAGAGAGACAGAAACAGAAAGAAGAGAGAAAGAGGAGAAACTTGTCCAGTGATTTCAAGCGAGGCTTTGGGCAAATCAGTAGCCTAATGATTTGAAGGACACAATCCAAAAGATGTTAGCTGGAAAAGAGGCAAAAAGTTTTTTTAAAAGACAATTGCTAAGGAAACTCAGGATCCTATATTTGGGTTTTAAATAATTTGATGTTGGTGTAAAGTTTTCATATCAACCAAACATGTCCATTATTTTTCAATTTCAGCTGAGGTTCCATGCATTTAATATTTGTAATCTGGCACTGTTTAACAGCAATATGCGGACTCTGTATTTTCCAATTTAATTTCAACATACTACCAGCCGCCGTGGAGAAGTGGTTAGCGTTGGGCAGACTCCCCCCCTAGGAGGTCGTTAATTCAATTCCCATCAGAGTCATGTGGGATTTTTCTTCCCGACCGGCTCCTAACCAGAGCTGAGTCTGCTACAGGCTCAGTTTGGGAAGACTGGGACCACACAGCCGAGTTTCATCCACTTAATGGATGCATCTCTGAGAGTATTGCTGCACATTTCCTGATCAACACTGCAGGTGTCTGTATCTCTCGGGCCTGGCTGACGCTGGGATAAATCATGAAAGGAAAACAGAGTACAGCCCTGTCAAGCAGTCTCTGACCGGATGGAAATCCGTAGCTTCATCTTCATCATCCTCATCCATCAGCAAAAAACAAAAAAAAAGTCTCAAATTCCGTGGCCCTTCATGCCCTGCTCTCATGGTGACCTCAATTTTGTTGTCCTCTCCATGTCTATGACCTTGGTTTGATTCCATCAGGGTCACCAGTATCAGCGAGTCCATGTGGGTTGTTGTTGGACGACGAACGTGGGTGGCGCCCTCCGGAAGGAGAGTTCACCCACGCCGGCTCTGTGACTAAGCAATTATTGTCGTCAGCAGGGGGCTTAGTAGGTGGTGTCCTGCATATGTTGGATCAGAACAGGCGCCACTGAACACCACTGAAATGACTCGGCAGCAGTGCAGTGTCTCCTTCGGTGGGTTGCCTCTTGACGTGATACTGACGGCTCCCTGTGGATTGCTGGTGCCTGGGCTGCGGCAGGATCAACCGGGCTGTGGCTGTGGACAGGGTGTTGGAATGACCGGGCTGTGGCTGTGGACAGGGGGTCGGAATGAGCGGGCTGTGGCTGTGGACAGGGGGTCGGACTGACCGGGCTGTGGCTGTGGACGGGGTGTCGGACTGACCGGGCTGTGGCTGTGGACGGGGTGTCGGAATGACGGGCTGTGGCTGTGGACAGGGTGTCGGAATGAGCGGCGTGGGCGCACTGCCACTGAGGTGGCACAGAAGATGGGACAGCAACAAAAAATAAAAAATTGAATTAAAAAAATGATTTCTAAATACTTTGTGTGGATGTTTAAATCTTGAAAATAAATATTGTTCATTCTTCAACTTCTTTTCCCTTTTCAGTTTTCATTAAGGACTGTTTTTTCTTAAGTATTCTTGAGATTCTTTT
>CM031600.1:5303057-5315828 GCA_018398815.1 Conus ventricosus | reverse complement strand
CAAGTACTATCAGGGGATTCAGATCGGCCAGTGATAAAAGCTTCAAACTTACTATCAGGGGATTCAGATCGGCCAATGATAAAAGCTTCAAACTTACTATCAGGGGGTTCAGATCGGCCAGTGATATAAAAGCTTCAAACTTACTATCAGGGGATTCAGATCGGCCAGTGATAAAAGCTTCAAACTTACACCAGTCATAATCCATTCCTTTCAGAGCGAGCTGCAACTGCTCATCAGGAACTGTTGGAACCAGTATGACACCAATTCTGGAGTAAACGGGCTTCCAGTGACTTTGAACCACTGGCCTGTAGGTGAGCGAGGTTCACGCCTTCTCCAGGGATCCAGGGTCAGTCACACTGTATTCCTGCCCTTCTTTCCTAGCCAAAACCGCAAGCCCAAAGAGTGACTCTTGATGATAACTGTGCCCACACTGGTACTTTCAGTGTCTAACCCCAGGCCCAGATGACTGAAGATGGAGCAGGTTAACTGTCACGCCAGAGACTTAGTTGTATCTTCACAGGACAGACTCGGGGGCCCCTAGGGATCCCTTCTGTGGTGTAGCCATGGAAACACAAAACCCAAACTCCTGGCTTAGGGAGGAAATTCACTGGGCTTACATTTATGGCCCAAAACTGCTTCCCCCCCCCTGAGCAAATGTAAGGGCACATGACATCCAGGCTCCCTTTGCCAGGACTGTAAGTATGAGAAAAGGAAATTTACTGCTTAGAACAGTTTTACGACATACTTCAAATTCAAAGTCAAATTCAAATTCAAACGACTTTATTATCACAAACGTGAATTCAATGTGGCAACGTCTTTTGATTTTTAAAACGCGTAACACAATTACATATCCAATAAAACAGCATTCTATTTATGTCATTTTATATTATGCACTTCAACACAAAACTATGCACCAAAACACACACACACACACGCGCGCGCCAGTTCAAGTTCTCAATGTTTTCATTCGTCACATGTAAATAGAATCATTTGTTTAGAAGTTGGATGGACATGGGGATTAAAACTCTTTTTTGTTCTGCACAGTCTAAATTTTTGGGGTCCTATAACGTCTTCCAGATGGCAAAAGTTCATAGTACCGACTAAGATTATGGCTGCTGTCGCTCACAATCATCTGCGCCTTTCGAACTGCTCTTTGTTCAAACAACACATTCAAACTACTCTGTCTCTCGCCCACAATCTTGTTACAGACTTTCACCACCTTGTTCAACACATTCTTGCTCTTCACAGTTAGACTTCCATACCAACAGATAAAGAGAAAGTTAGATGGACTCAATAAAACATCTGTAAAATCCTTGCAGCGCTTTTTTATTTACATTGAGGCTTCTGAGCTTCTGAAGGCAAAAGATCCTTGATTGACATTTCTTGTGGATAAAATTAGTATTTGCGATAAAATTTAATTTGTCATCAATTATTGTACCTAGATATCTATACTCGCTCACACGTTCAACTTTCTCACCGCTGATATAAAGGTCTGGAACATCTGGGGGATTTTCCTAAAATCGATCAGCAATTCTTTTGTCTTTTGAACATTTAGGTTGAGATAATTGTCTTCACACCAAGCAGCAAACATTCACACGATCACAGTACATAGAATGAGAGTGACAGATCTTGGAGAGCAGAGTCATCAGAATATTTCACAAGAGGAGTAGCATCATTGCCAGTACAATCATTTGTGTATAGAGTAAACAACACAGGTGAAAGAACAGTACCTTGAGGAGAGCCAGTAGATGTGTTACAAATAGATGAAATAGCTTGCTGAAATCGAACAGACTGTGACCTATTGACAAGGAAACTAATTATCCACAGAACAAGATGAGGATTAACATCATAAGACAACAGTTTTTGGGCATTAAGTGAGGCTGGATAGTACTGAAGGCAGAAGAGAAATCAATGAACAATATTGCGAACAAATGAAACCCAGGCTTTTCTAAATGAGAGTAAGCATTGTGGAGGAGGGTGAGAGTGGCATCATCAGTACTTCGGTTTGGCTTGTATGCGAATTGATTTGGATCTTGATACGGAGCAGTTTCTAGAATAATTTGTTTTAGAATGAGTCTTTCAAAACATTTCATAACAATAGAAGTGAGAGCAACAGGACGGTAATCATTGAGAGAGACAGGTTTGGTTTGGTTTTCTTAGGCACTGGACAAATAAAAGATTTTTTCCACAAGTCAGGCACACAACAATCTTTTACAGACCATGAAAACAATACACTAAAAACATTGCACAGCTGTGACGCACAGGATTTTAAAAGCCGCCCACCAATATTATCAGGACCTACAGCTTTCTTTGTTTTTAGCTCAAGAAACAGGGTCTCTACTTCTTGTGCCTCAATCTTTACACTTTCATTATCAGTTTCTCCAGAAACACTACTAGAATCATCATGTAACTGTTCGTACAAGTTTTCTGTTACTTTCTGTAGCTTATCTTTCAAATCGTCACGTTCAAAACGGCAATAAAATTTGTTTAGTTTTTCCGAAAACTCTTTCTGTTCTTCTAAAGCCATGACTGATGCGGGATTGTTTGTTTTTGTTTGACCTGAGAGTTTTTAACCCTTTTCCATGCATCAGCCATGTTTCCTTGTTGAAATTGAGATTCTACTTTCTCTTTATAAAACATTCCGCTACTTACCTATACCAATACTAGGATGCCCTCCCATCTTCCTGCTTGGTTGGCAGCAGGTGTGAAAACAGTTAGCTTGAATATGGCGGAATGAAGTGAGCTCACTACAGGCGATCACTTTTGCTGCCTAACTCAGTGTGTGGGGGGGGGGGGGGGGGGGGGGGGGAAAGAGGCTAGCTCTCTATTCTCCCAATCTGATTTCTTTTAGGATCCTAATGATATGGCAAGTGGGGATGTGGCATTGTTATACACAGGTAAGTATATCATAAAACTACTGTAAGGTGTAAAATTCCCTTTAAACCCCTTACTTTCAGCCAACAAAATTGGCGTCAAAAAGAAAATGCACATACCACTGCCAACATCCATTTAAAAAGAAAATGCACTACCATGCCAACATCCACGTAACATGATCTGGGATTTTATTCTGCAATACTTCATATCCAGTGTGAAAAAAAAAAAATTATCCCCCCAAACCCCAACATTCTTTAACAAAATTTGAAAAATCTGCGTTTTTTCCCCAATAAATTTGAGATTTCAGGAATTTTTCAAATCGGGGAAATTCCAGAAAAAATATCAGATAGCTGTGGTGGCGCCCTTGGATATGGTCACTCACTCACACTGGTTCTGTGGTCAAGCAATGACTGTCTTCAATAAAGATACAGTAGGTGATATCTAGATGGTGTCCTACCTTTGTCGGTACAGGCACTACTGACCACAACCACCATCATGATTCAATAGCAGCGCAGTAATGTAAAGGTTTGCTCATAACAACCTGATCCTGACCATTCCCTGAGCCAAGCAGTGACCATGCAAGGGAAACTAGAAAAGAAAGAGAAGATTTTTTTTTTCTTTTTATTGTATGTACACATACATGCATGCAAAGCTTGTGAAGGAGGCTGGCGGAATAAGGCGGAGGAATAAAAGCTGCCTAATGGCAGGTCAAATTCTTTAACTTGTGAATTTGCTTGACACTGCAGCAAGTCTGAAAGCACGGTTTCCAACCAAGCAAGGCATAGCTGGTACACAAACACAGTCTGCACTCTGATCTGAAGGGCCACTGGGTGATGAGCACAGCTGGATTACTGAACATCCGGTGCTACTGCGTGACACCGCTTCAAGTCTGGAGGCACTGTTTTCAACCTAGCATGGCACTGGAAACTCGAGAAAGTTCTTTCTTAACTTTCATCAATATATGTCGGCAATGACCACAAAAAACAAACTGTTGTGGACATTATACAATTCATTAGTGTCCTCAGCTCAATGATTGTGAGCCTGACTGGTTTTGTTAAGGAAGAGCATTTAGACAGAATTTCAATACCATCATCTGACACTCTGAGCCTGAAGGCATTTCTCCATGTTCTCCACTATCTGTTTCAGCCGCTCTGGATGGAGGTGGAAGCAAGAGAAGAGTTCTCTTTCCTTCATTTGTAGAGCGTCCTTGTTCACCGCCTGCCCAAACAGAACACTGTTGGAAAACCTCCTCTTGGCAGGCAAATGCTTTTGTTCCTTTCTTGTGTGTCACCTTAACAATCAAGCTGAGAAAAGAAAAACAAACAAAACAAAACAAAACAAAAGTTAAAACGAAATCTGACACAGCACAAAATCTGACACAGCACATGAAAACTAGGCCAATGACACCCTGCCTACAAGCAAAAAATACTAAACAGAATAAAAAATGCAGGTTCAGATTTCTGAATACATTTCACAAGTCAGTCAAATTAACTTTTACCAAAATCTTATTGCTGGACACCCCTGAAAAGGACTGTCTTTTGAAGGGTTTTCGACTTGCTTGCGAACACCACAGTCACTGCTTCAGACAGTGTGTTCCTGCTATAAGAAATTTCAAATATTGGTCATCTCTTTTTACACCACCATGAAATTATTTCAGAAAGGGTTGTTTTTTTTAAAATAATTTCTTCAGTAAAAGCTGAATCAGGCAGTTGTATTCAGTTCCGTAGAGAGTGAGAATCGTTTGAAATTCAGTAATCGATTTTAAATGTGCTGGATATGTTCGACTTGGCAATACAAGAGGTTTAAATGCATGCCAACATCAAAGAAAGCGTTTCATTTTTTCAACCTTTTTATTTGTATCAAGATCAGAGAACGAATCTCAATTCATGCATTAAAACCAAGGATAAATTCTTGTTTTACTGCCTGCTAATATCGCTGGCCTTCCAACAATTCCTGACCACTGTCCATCCCATTGTAATCTTCATAGTAATTCTCAAAAACCCCATCTGTCACAGAGTGCACCCATGCCGTCGCATTGTCTCGGCTTACAGAACCACACTCCAGTACATGCACAACATCCCGTCTCTTACTGAGTCACATGATGCAGAACCACATCTCTTGCAGAACCATATTCTCTCTTACATACCTACACACTTTCTCCAGTAGAATCACATTCTCTGTTTTAAAGAACCAAAACGCTCTTACTGAATCATAATCTCTGACTGAGCCTGTCTTACAGAACCACATCCTTTCTTACATTCAAACAGCTTGCAGAATCCCTCTTTCTTTCTCGTCAGTACATCCTCTTCTGCTGAACCACGTCCTTTCTCTATCAGAACTACATGTATTCTCTCTCATAGAACCATGTCCTTTCTTCAACCAAATCACAGTCTCTTACTTAACCAGTCTCAAAGAATCCCTCTTTCCTCATGTAGAGGAAATGTGACAAAATCACATCCTGTCTCTTGCAGACTGCATCTTGCTGAACCCTCAGCCTCACTTACCAAACTTCATTCCTCTCCATGAACCCTTGTCACACGAGGGAAGTCTCTCAAACGTCAGACAAAGACTTTGTTCTTACACTGCCTCTTTCACTGGCCATGCAACGTTGTAGTCACACCACACCAGATCACGAGACAGTGTAATGCCAACTGACTGGTCACCTGACTGGGATGTGGATCTGGTTCCTCAGAACAGCTGTTCACTCCATGTTGATTATAGCAATGCCTGTTGAGGTGTTCTGAATCGCTTACATCACGCTTACATCAGTAAAGTACCAAATTTCAAATATAATCATATTTAATCTATCACAGGGGCACATATGATACATTACTATCAAAATTTAAAAAATCATGCATTTACAGAGGGTTTTTTTTTTTTTTTTTGGGGGGGGGGGGGGGGGGGGAGGAGAGGGGAGGTGTAAAACATTAAATGGATGAAAAATCCATTTTGCTCAGATTGCAGTCCAGTGCTCTCTGAAGCATCAACATGCTTCTTGCAGTGCACATATTCACAGAGCACTGTTAAATACACGACTGGCACAGTTCAGCTCTTTTCACTAGGCGAAAAATTAACACTGGTCTGTTTCCAGCTAGCGGTAGTCTACTTTCCGATACCATGTTGAAAACCGCTAATCGAAATTACTCTCTTTTGATGTCTTGTCAGTCCAACCAAATCTCCAACAGTTGACAACTGAGCCTTCCTCAAACATCTTGCCTTCATGTAAGATTTGTGACACGCAAGACATTGTAACATCTCTTTGAAAGAAGAACCCTCTACATGACCCACAACCAGAAAAATGGCTGAATGAATTGCATTCTCCTACATATTCGCCAGCCACTGAAACGCTGATCAATGCAAGCAGAAGCGCTGTGGTATACCATGTCGACCACACACAGCATAGTGCTAAATATAGAATCATGGAAACATGGATGGGAAAAACTGCATACAGTATGAAACTCAGGGTATAAAGCATTGCATCATTTTTTTTTTTTTTGATCGACTTTTTTTTTCTTTCTTTTTTCTCAGAAATCTGCTTTTCCTGCCACTGAAAACCAGGTGGCTTTCTGGGAAATCCTTGGACTGAGGAGAGTTCTCCAGCCTGATACATAGGTGCTCACACTTCTTGTGTGGGGGAAAAAAAAAGTGTGTGAGAAAAAGCATCTGAGCTGATGCACATCCTCATTAACATAACCAGATCTTACTTTTACAAAAAAAAATGGACTTTTGCATTATTACACCCTCTCTCTTGCAGAACTACATCCTCTGTCTGACAGAACCACACTACCTAACCATGATCTCATTTTGAACAAATCTTAAATAAATGTTAGCGAACCGCAAAAAAAAAACCCCAAAAACATGGACAAACAAATCACAAGACAAAACACGACGCGTTCCAACCTCTTAGGTCTTCTTCAGGCAAGATACAAACAATTAGGACATCTTTCAACTTACAGAAACCACTTTCTTGCAACTGCACCTCTATCTGAACCACATCCTCTTTCACAGAACCACATCCTCTTTCACAGAACCACATCCTCTTTCACAGAACCACATCCTCTTCTACAGAACCAGATCCTCTTCTACAGAACCACATCCTCTTTCACAGAACCACACCCTCATCCTCTTCTATAGAACAACATCCTCTTTCACAGAACCACATCCTCTTCTACAGAACCACATCCTCTTCTACGGAACCACATCCTCTTCTACGGAACCACATCCTCTCCATCTTACAGAATCAAATCCTCTCTCTCTCTCTCACTTTTTTCCTCTCTCTTTCCAGCCTGACCCTGACCTTTTTCTTTTTGCTGACATCGGTGACGCTGCCCAAGAGGGCTGCCTCCAGCTTGTTCAGCATGTCCTCCAGCTGGCTGGTGGCCTCCAGCAGCTGGCGAGGCATCAGCATGGGCTGGCCCCGGACTGTGCTGGACTCTGCGTACAGCACGTCTTCACATCGCTCCACCTCCGCCTCCCTGAGTCACAGACAGTATGTGTATGACACGGTCCAAACTTGCATCTTCCACTTGTACGCTTTAAGGAAGCCAACATAGGTCACTAGCAAACAGAATCTGTCTTGCATTGCTGGTTGGTTCTAGATCAACATGTCTGTGCTTTGCTCTGACGTGTTGAAGAACTGTTTGACATATGTGCTTTGCTCTGACGTGTTGAAGAACTGTTTGACATGACGTTTACTAATGGAAAGACATATAAACAGGTTATAAGATATACTAACAGCTCCAGAAGTTTCCAGATAACCCCAAAGACTTCTGGAAAGAGCAAGAAGCTTCAAGAAATTATATGTAGAATATTCTCTGCACTTTGATATGCAACATCATAGTTCTCAGGCTTTCAACAATATTCAATGCATTTTAACTGGCTGTGCTATGAATTTTCTAACGGCTGTGTGAAATTGGATCTGCAAGTCTTGCAGGGTGTAAAGACCTTAAACTGGTTACCAGAGTTGACTTCTCGCTGCTTCTTCGTCAACTAGACACTAGAATCAACTTCCATGGTCATTCATTTCTGTCATTCAGTTTAAAGTGTTAGCATAGCCCAGCCAACTTACATGGCCCCTGTAGGGTTGACATCACATGAAAAAAAAAAGGAAAAAAAAAAATCTACAAAATAGTATGCTATCCCTGTCAGTACACTGAGAACGCCAGTCACAGCAAACACATTGTTTAAGGACACCCAATTTTTCTTTTCCCGTTTCTTTTTTCTTTTGAGGAAGCAAAACATATACTGGTCTCGTACTTACAGTTTCACTTGTTCACAGAGAAGTGGCAAAGTGTACATAGTTGCTGCATCCTACATATTCCAGAAAGTCAGGGTCTTTGAACTTTTGGACTCTGGGCATCACTAACACTCTCCCCAGCCTACATTATTTTCTCATCTTGTATGCTACACCAAATCCATGCCAGTGCCTCCTAATTCCATGAATTTTGTTCATCACTGGCAAAGTTATTTACCTGTATTGTTTCATTCCTTTTATGGAAAACAAAAACGTAGTCCCCAAATGTGCTTGCCCAGTAAAGGGTACAACACGCTTGGTCAAACACACACATGCAAGCACACGCACACACACTCAAAACCATCTGAACACGAAAGAAACCTGAAAAAAAAAACCACCAAATATCTTGGAACAGAACAGAACACTAGAAAGATAGGTGGAACACATATTCTTTTGGCCCTCTGTTACTCTGATGGGGAGAAGAAGAGACGACTAAATCTGCCTCATGCACGGATGCTTTACGTTGATTCATTCTGATCCTAGCAAAATATGCAAACTTTGAGCACATCTCGAGTCATGTTTGTGTATACTATTCTTCAACAAAACAAACACAAAAACATGCTTCTTGTTCTTCACAGCACACAGACACACCCAAAATCTCATTCCACACACACTAGCACAGACTGTAAAATGCATATTCAAATTCCCTTGCAGATTCTGCCAATGGGACAAGATGTTATCGGCTAGTTTGCGCACAACCTCAACTTACAAAGTTTGCACTTTGTCCTGGTACTTGTCAGCAGTGGACACAGCCTCTGCTTTGGTCTGGGACTGGGAGCGCTTCAACGACTCTGCTGCCTGCACCATGCTGGCGTACGACAGAAACAACTGTCGCTGCTCTGGGTTCTCTTGTGACGGCACTACATGCAGGAAAAAAAAAACAATCAAGAATGAGAATATAAATTGCAGCACTCTGACAAAACAAAAATATTTTAGTTCAATCAAAATGTTTGCAGAATTCTTGTAAAAGGTGTCTGTAGTGAGTATGCACATTTCACACAAAATGGTCCACCCTCCTTTGAAGACATTGTAAGAGAGTATTCTCCACACTTTCCTATTGCTATTTGCGTGTCAGCTAGGAAATGCAGAGTGGACATTACCTGCTTTGTTTTATTGTTCTCCCTATTTTGTATTCCATAATTAGATCGTAAATTGTTGCTGATCAAATATCAAAAGAAAGAAAAAAACTTTTTTAAAGAGCAAAAAACCATTCATCAGATGACTTCCACCTGCTATGATGCCAAATTTTACTTTTCCTTTTCTTTCAATGTGTCTGCATTGATGACAAGAACAAAAATCAGTCACTTAATCCATCCCGTCACAGGAAGTTCTAAGGAAGACAGGAAGAGCGTGATCCTTGGAAACAGATGTGGCAGGTATTTGGAGCATAGCTCTTTCTGGTTCTGCTACGTAACCAAGCCATCTCTACACATTGGTGAAAAGACAGGAACACATCTACATTTGACCTCATGCTGTGATGGCTATGCTCCTGCATTCCTCTATCGCAGTCATGTTGTCTATTTTTCATCTGGAGGTCTCAATGTTTAATGTCTTTCTGACTATGACCACACCACATGCCAGCCAAACGTCACCCTAACAATGTACACCACATATCAACCAAACGTCACCCTAACAATGTCTTCTCTGACTATGACCACACCACATGCCCGCCAAACGTCACCCTAACAATGTCTTCTCTGACTATGACCGCACCACATGCCAACCAAACATCACCCTAACAATGTACACCACATACCAACCAAACATCACCCTAACAATGTCTTCTCTGACTATGCCCACACCACATGCCAGCCAAATGTCACCCTAACTATGTCTTCTCCGACTATGACCACACCACATGCGAACCAAACGTCACCCTAACAATGTACACCACATGCGAACCAAACGTCACCCTAACAATGTACACCACATGCGAACCCAAAAGTCACCTAACAATGTAACCACATGCGAACCAAACGTCACCCTAACAATGTACACCACATGCGAACCAAACGTCACCCTAACAATGTAACCACATACCAACTAAATGTTACCCTAACAATGTCTTCTCTGACTATGACCACTCTACTCTTGCTAACCATGCTGTTTGAAAAACATTTTTCAAATAGTCCCTGCACAATTTCCTTTGCCCGTCCTTTGTCCACTTTTGTTCTACATCTTAGGTCTCTTAGAAGAGCTGAAACAATTTCATAGTGACCACAAATGACCCACAAAAAAAAAGCCTGGTGAGAGCTCAAGTGTTACGCCACTTAGAAAAATTTAACATAATAATTCACAGTAAGTTAATTTATGGCACTGTTGTGAAACATACATCACAGCAGACTGTTCCTATCTATATTTGTTTTCTGTTTGGGAGGCTGATACTTAAAGGTGCACCAATGGTAACTTTACATTGCTCAATTTAAAATGTTTTGCATCCAATACCACAATCCAGAAGTAACAATGAACTACCATGTCTCAGTACAAAGAGTCTCCAAACATGACCATACCTAACATCTGATGTAAACACGTGGAGGCCACATCCCGTGTGTCAATTGTCCCTCGGTCATATTTAGCCTTCGTCAGAGCTGGGTCATGCATTGCTTGCTGCAACACCAATCAAAACCAACAACTGAAGAATGAACAATCCATCAAACAAGAGTCATTCATCAAAGTCTAGTGTCGGCATGAATCTCAAAAGATCTGATGAAATAATTCTCAAATAACAGCTCATTATCTCCAAGACCCACAGCTGAAGTCAACTAATTCTTGGAGGTTTAATTTCAAATGCTTCAAAATATAGATGAGTGGGACAGTGTACCTGACTATGAACCATGGCAGAAACCCCAAAGCCACAGTACCCTTTTATCTTTTGTTTCTCCAGGTGTAACTTGTACAGGAAGGACAGCTGGGTGGGTGCTGATGTCACAGGAAACAGTAACACATCATCTCAATGTGCTGTCCTTGTACAGTTCAAACTCAACCCCTTTTACCCCAGAATTTTTAATTTTTATGTGTAAAAAATAAATCACAAAAAAGAGAAGCAGGGCCTTTGTACTTAAGAAAATATTACATTCTGGAGATAGAATGACAAACAATTCATTCATGATGAATTTCACATACTTAATGATTGCATTGTGCAACAGATGACAATCAAAGGGAGATAATGTTACCCCTCCCCCCCTTAAAAATCAATTTGGTTCAAACCATTTAGTGTGGTACATGGAAATGAAGCAGAAGCACTGTCAACATAAAGAATTAGACTGGGTACATTTGCTCAGGTCTCTATTGTGGCACCTTCATGATCATTCATGGGGCAACAATGAGGATAACAACGGACGCAATGTTATATCTATAATCTGAAACCAAAACTAATGAATTAAAAGGCACACAGGACTGTTAAATTTTTTGGTTTTGATTTGTTTTGTTGCTCATTATCGGCAGCAGTCCTTTACGGGACACCAATACTGAGGCAGCCCCCTCCCCTTTTTCTGACCCATCCTTCAAGGGAGACCCTACCTTTCATTCCCAAAGGGTTGATTTGGAAAGCTTTCAGCATTAAAACATGCTGGTTAAAGGCGTCTGCACAAGCGGCCGCCATCTGCAAAATGTTTTGATTCTATTTCAGACAGTTTAGAGACATATTTTTCAGCTTTGTACTTCGAGTGTCGGTGAGTGACTATGATACAGAACTGTTCATTTAGCACACAAGTGGACAATCTACTGTCCTAACAGCTGCAGATTTGGTGATGGCAGCTCAGAGAGCAGTGTGTACGCTACAGGTCTGTATCTCCCTTCAATCTTCAGTCGCGGTGTGCAAAATGATCAAAAAGTGGGGAGTTGGCATCCTCTTACAGGTTAACTCTTGATACCTCAAGTTAAAGTAGGTGACAACGGATATAAACATTAACAGCAAACAGCAAACTACATCCACCGATGTATTTTCATACAAAATTTGAGGACATTGGACTTCAATTTTTCTTTTCTTCTTTTTTTTTTCCTTTTTTTTCCAGACACAGAACCCGGTTTCATAAAGTTTGTCTAAAGTTAAAAACAAAAAATTTGATACCTAAACAAATTTTACATAAAAAGAGTGAAATCATCAGGTTAATTTCATTCCAGTATGTACATGTTCTCACCATTCTTGATTGATAGAGCATCAGTTGTTTTTGCAGTGTGTTCTGCACAGCTGTTAACAGACGATGGACATTGCGATGGTTCTGGCTTCAACCTCGTACGCCATTGTCAAAAACTCATTCTGGCTCGCTGGTCTACTAAGTACTTTATCACCTGCAAAGAAAAAAAAACTGTGGTAACAAAAAAATAAATTCAATGCACACAAAGTTTTTCTTTTTCCTCTACAATGAAATGTCCAAGCCTGCTCGGCTATGTGAATCAACATAAAGAAAACGAAGATTCGTTAACTAGCAGACCAAAGGGCATCGGCACGAAGCTGGAGATAACAACTTGCAGGGTTGCAAGCTACTACAGCAGTGGCAGTCTGTGTAGCTGTCAGGTCTGTATGCTTATCCCATTCAAAGTAGCTTGATTTCAAGATGATTTATAAAAACACAATTATCACCACCAAGCGCTAGTCTCCTTCC
>CM031600.1:5273034-5302957 GCA_018398815.1 Conus ventricosus | reverse complement strand
TCTGTAGTTTGGAGAGACAGACATCTTTACTGGAGTTACAAGGTAGGCTATGATTTAACTCACCAAAATATGGTTTGTAAAGTACTGGACATAAGGACAAACATAAAATTATTACATTATTCTTTTCTTAACATGATTCGGAAAACAAGTATACAGATGGGCAGGTCAGCCCTTTAGAGCGGGTTAAGGCTAAGCAACTGTCAGTGAATGGAATTTTCCCCGCTTTTAAAAACCCCCCCTTTTGCCCCCCTAAAAGGTGAAAAAATTTGTGACAGAGGGACCAGTAAAAATTTGGGCCCCTTAAAAAACCATGCATTTCAAAAAGAAAAGCCCAAAAACCCAGAAAGAAAGAGGAAAGAGGAGAAAACTTGTCCAGTGTTTTAAAAAGCGGGGTTTTGGGGCAAATCATTTGGCCTCCTTGTTTGAAGGGACCCAATCCAAAGATGTTAGGGGAAAAGAGGCAAAAATTTTTTTTAAAAAGAAAATTTGCAAAGGGAAAATCGGGAAACCTAAAATTTGGGTTTTAAAAATAATTTGATTTTTGGTTTTAAAAATTTTTCATATCAAAAAAATGCCCCTTTTTTCAATTTCAGCTAAAGGTTCCATGCTTTAATATTTTTTAAATCTGGCCTTTTTAAACAGCAATATGCCGACTCTGTATTTTCCAATTTAATTTCAACTACTCCCAAGCCGCCGTGGGGGGAAGTGGTTAGAATGCGACCCCCGCCTAGGAGGTCTTTAAATTCGTTTCCCCATCGATTCATGGGGGGTTTTCTTCCCGACCGGCCCCTAACCAGAGCTGGTCGGGCTACAGGCTCAGCTGGGAAGACTGGGACCACACACCCGAGTTTCATCCATTAATGGATGATCTCTGAGGTTTTGCTGACTTTTCCTGCCCAAACATTTGCAGGTGTTGATCTCTCGGGCCTGGGGGGACGCGGGGTTTTTAAAAAAACCATAAAAGGAAACGATTTACGCCCTGTCAAGCAGTCTCTGACCGGGGGAAATGGGTAGTTCTTTCATCCCCCCCTCACCCATCAGCAAAAAACAAAAAAAAAAGTCTAAAAATTCTGGGGCCCCTTTTAAACCCCTGCTTCATGGTGACCTAAATTTGGGGGTTGTCCTCTCCATGTCTATGCCCTTTGGGTTTTTTAAATTCCATCAGGGTCCCCCGTTTCAGCGAGTCCAGTGGGTTGTTGTTGGACGAACGTGGTGGCGCCCTTGGAAGGAGAGTTCACCCAGGGCCGGTCTGGGACAAAACCCAATTTTTGGTAAAGCAGGGGGCCTTAGTAGGTGGGGCCCTTTGATATTTTTGGGTAAGAACAGGCCCCACTGAACCCCACTGAAATGACTCGGCAGCAGTGCAGTGTCTCCTTCGGTGGGTTCCCTTTTGGACTGAAATGAGGGGCCCCCTGTGGATTGCTGGTCCCTGGGTGGGGCGGAAAACCCGGGCTGTGGCTGTGGAAAGGGTGTTGGAAGGGCCCGGGGCTGGGGGGGGGGAACGGGTGTCGGAATGAGGGGCGGGGCTGTGGAAGGGGTTGTGGGGTTTGACGGGCTTTGGGGGGGGTGTGGGCCCTGACCGGGTGAGGCTGTGGACGGGGTGTGGGGAATGACCGGGTGGGGGCTGTGGGGACGGGGGTTGTGGGGCTTTAAAGGGGCCCGTGGGCGCACTGCCACTAAAGGGGGCACGAAGATGGGGGGGAAACCCCAAAAAAATTAAAAAATTAAATTTAAAAAAAAATAAATTTTTTAAATTTTTGTGTGGATGTTTAAATCTTGAAAAAAAATTATTGTTCTTTTCTTCAACTTTTTTTCCCTTTTTCAGTTTCATTGGTCTGTTTTATATTCTTGTGAACTGTTTCTTTAAGTTTTAAATTGTTTTTGCACTGAGAGCACCCAAAAAAGGGCGAAATGTTCTTGTATTGATATTTACTCATTTTTAAAAGCATGTGGCACAAACAGCTGATCTAAAATTTACCCCTTCTTTACTCTCTGACAGCAAAAGAACTAGCACACAGCCCCCAAACATAACCCTTCCCAAACCCGCCCCCCATGTTTAAACAAAAACATACTGATGAAAAAATTTGTTTGTGGGGGGCTAGGGGCTTTTAACCCCACTGAAAGTAGAAACAGTTTCACGTGCATTCTGTGACTTTCAAAAGGGGAAAAACTGGGGGGCCGGATAGCTCAGTTGGTAGAGCGCCGGCCTGTGACCCTGGGGTTGGGGTTGAATTTGGGTTTTTTGGGGGGGTTTTTCCCCCGGGGGGAAAACTTTGGGTTTTCTAAACCCCTTTCCCCCTTATGCCCTTTCAAAATGAGACTAAAAACCGGGGTTTCCGTGTGGGGAACGCAGCATCCAATTTTTGACCCAAAAAAAAACCCCTTCCCCAACTTTCGGAAGAAAAGGGCCCATTTTGGCCGTTGGTATGGTGAAAGTGAACATAGCATGCACCTTCCCGAAGATGGAGTAGGGCCCTGCCTTAATGGCGGGAAAAAAACGGGTCATACACACAAAAACTCCCCCTCCCGGGCCCTTATACGGGGGTTTGCCCGCAGGGTTCAGCCTCGTACCCCAGAAAAAAAGAAAGAAAAAAAACTGGAAAATTGGAGGCCCCCCAATGACATCACCCACCTCAGGGTGGCTCAACTATGCTGCTACTAAAAGTTGGACTCACCCCCCAACAGAAAAACAGACTTTTTAAAAATTCAAAACAGGACTGAAATAAATCAGGCATGAGGTTTAAAAAAAAGGGTTTAAAAAATTAAAAAGGGCCCTAAAAATTAATCAGGAAGAAAATGAAAAAAAAGGAAAAAAATTAAAAGGGGCCTAAAATTAATCAGGCACGGGGTTTTTTTTTTTAAAAAAAAAAAAAAAAAAAAATTTTTTTAAAAAAAAAAAAAATAAAATCAGACGGAGGGTTTCGGGGAAAAAAAAAAGAAAAACCCCCTGAAAAAAAACCCCTGCAGGGGTTTAAAAAAAAAAAATTTTTGAAACAAATCGGGCCCAAGGGGGAACAAAAACAGAAGGGGGTAAGACTTAACTGTAAATTTCATTGTTGCTATTTTTGATCAGTATACAAATTATGTTGCCCAAACAAAAAGGGGGCCCCAAATCGTGCTTCAGTTGATCTTTTTCCCTTCTTGCCCGGGGTTCAAAACGGGCTCGGGTTTGTACCCTGACTAAACCCAACCCCAAGCTTTTTTATTACCCCAAGGGTCCCCAAAAGGGGAAAACAACGGGAAAAAAGGGCACACATCAAGAGGCTGACAAAAGTATTCATGGTTCTTCATTTTTTTCCCAGGGGGGTGTTTCCACGGGCCCAGCTTCAAGCCGGTGATGTTGTGCCCCGGTGGTTTTTCTGCTAAGCTTTTTCCCCTCAGTTTCCTTTAAATTTTAAATTGACTGAATTTCAGTGGTGGCTCCAGATGATGCAAAAATTTTTCCTGATGTAAGGGAAGGCTTTATGAGTAGTTCTGGTGTTCTCTTTTTTCCCACCCTCTCATTTGGGTTTGTTTCCAAAACCCTTTGGGTTTTTTTCTGTCCAATTCCGCTGTAAACAGGGAAACCCCCCATATTAGGCAAGATGAGGCCCCCCACCGAAAAAACCGGATCCAAACCCAGTCCCTTCGAGGGGGGGCCCCCTTTATATCCCTTTTAAAAATCCTCACCCCACACCCCCGGGGGTCCCTTCCGAGGGGTCCCCCTTTATAAAGCTTAAACATAATCCCCACACCCAAATACCGGTCCCCTTTGAGGGCTCCCCTTTATATTGGGTTATGCACAAAACTACCCCCACACACTGACCTTTATTCTGAAAGGGTTTTAATTTTATCCTCATTTTTTCCCCCTGAATGGGCTCCCTGTTTTCAGCAGGACCGAAAAAGGGATATAATTGTAAAAAGTTTGGCGGGGGAAGGTTTAAATTTTATGCATTACATAAAAGTTTAAAAAGTTTTTATGTAGAAAAAAGAGGCGTTTAACTAAAAAATTTGAAAACCCCAAAAAATAACCCCAGATATTCACAAAACAAATGAAAATTCACATGTATTAAAAAATCAAAGGATGGGGGAGGCACTGTAACCCAAAAAGGGGGCATTAGCTGGCTTCTAAAAAATCACCTTCAGAAATCCTACCAAAATGTATCTTTTAAAGGGAAAGGGAAATCAAAAATAGATAAAAGAGGAAAAAAATTTCCCCCAAAAAAATCTTTTTTCACAGACAGGGGGAAGTTTTCCCGTTTATATGTTTTCACCAAGCTGAAATTAACGTTTGGGGGGGGTAAGGGGCCAAAAACCAAGCCCCCAATGAAACCTGGTTTCCCGTGAAGTAATCCCGGCGGATTTAGCTTTTATGCGGGAGTCCCCAGGGAGCACACGGGTCCCCTGCAGGCTGCCCAGCTCCTCACCCGGCACCCCCCTCCCTTCTGTCAGACGCTTCCCGTTCCCCCCCCCGGTGCTCAGGTTACTTGGGTTTCCCGCAGATGCCCCCTAAAACCCCGGGGGAACAAGCCCCAAACTGGGGAAAGTTCCCGGGCACAAAATTGCCCCCTCATGCCCAAAAAAGTCCCCGATGGGAAAGGGGCCCGAGGAAAAAAAAAAAAAAAGATGAAAGCATATAAAAGTACCCAGTTTATCCTGGAAAACGAGTGATATTCCCTAAAGGGGGAAAAAAACCCTTTGGGCGGGGGTTTAACCCTTAGTTTAAGGGCCCTTTTTGGTAAAAATTTGGCCCTGTTGTGACTATAATGAAAAATTTTTACAAAATTTTTAGAAAGATCGGCCAAGAACTTTTTTGAGATTTTCCATAAAGAAAAAAAACATTATGGGCCGTTAGTAAAGGCCCATAACGGGTTTTAAAATTAAAAAATCGGGCATCATCCGTGACCCATCAAAGAAAATACCTTTAAAAATTTTTTAGAATGATCGGCCACGTACTTTTGGGAAAAATTCCAAAAAAAGAAAAAACCGTTACAGGCCCTTACAGGTTGGTAAAGGCTATAAGGGGAAAATAAAACATTTGGGCAACATCCCTAAAACCCCTAATGAAATAATGGGTTTTTTTCACAAAGACGGCCCAAATACATTCTGAGAATTTTTATACAGAAAAAAAAGCATTACAGGGGGCCCTTTCAGCCCTTAGTAACAGTTAACCCGGTTTAAAATAAAATATCGGGCATATCCCTGACCCATAGTGAACATACTTGCTTTAAAGTTCACAAAGATCACCCAAAAAAATTTCTGAGATATTCCCTAAAGGAAAAAAAAATTTTCAGGCCTTTAAAAGCCCTTTTGTATATTGGTTAACGGTAAAATAAAACATCGGGCTTTATCCGTGACCCTAATGAACATACCTGTAATTTTCACAAAGGGAAAGGCCAAGTAATTTTTAAAATATTCATGAAAAAAAACAACCCCTTCAGGCTTACCGCCGTTGTAACCCGGCCCATAACGTAAATAAAAAATCGGCCCTTATTCGGACCTAATGAACAACCCGTATGTTTTAAAAAAGATACCCAAATACTTTCCGAGATATTCCATGAAAAAGAAAAAACGTTAAAGGGGGGTTACAAACGTTATTTAAAGGTAATATGGGAAATAAAAAAATCGGGTTTTTTAAATTTTGGAAACCTAATGAAAATACTACAAAAATTTTTATAAAGATTGGCCCCAAGGGTTTTTTTCTGAAAATATTCCAAAAGAAGAAAAAAACCCTTTACAGGACGTTACAGCCATTAGTAAAGGGTATAACGGGGTAAACTAAACATCGGGCTCATCCATGACCCCTATGAACACACCGCTAATTTTTTACAAAGATCAGCCAAATTTCTTTCTGAGGGTATTTCCCTGGGAAGAAAAACCGGTTTTGGGCCGTTTCAGCCCTTAGAAAAGGATGTAAACGGTAAACTAAAAACAGGGATCATCCGTGACCCTAATTTAACCCTTACAACTTTTTTGAAAGACCGGCCAAGTTTCTTTTGGATTTTTTTAAAGAAGAAAAAAAACCCTTAAGGCCCTTTTTTAAGGTTAGAAGTAAGCTAAAAAATTAGGCATTATTGTGGGGCATAAATGAACTACCTACACTTTTTTAGAAAGAACGGAAAAAAACCTTTTGGTATTCGTTAAAAAAGAAAAAAAAGTTTCAGGCCGTTCAGCCGTTAGTAACCGGGTTGTAAAGGTAAACTGAAAAATTGGGCTCATCCAGTGACCCATAAAGAAATACCCCCAAAATTTTCAGAAAGATCGGCCAAGTAATTTTTTTGTATTCTAAAAAGAAGAAAATCTTACCGGCTGTTACAGCCCTTAGTAAAGGGCTGTAATGGTAAACTAAAAAAATTTGGGGAAAAATCCCTGCTCTTTGTGAAATAAAATATAAATTTTCAGGAAAAAATCGGCCAATTTTTTTTGGGAAATTCATTAAAAAAAGGAAAACCCTTACAGGCTGTTCGCCCTTAGTAAAAAGCTGTAAGGGGGAAACTAAAACATAGGGCAACATCCCTGACCCATAATGAACATTTCTGCTAAAATTTTTACAAAGATCAGCCAAGTACGTTCTGAAAATATTCATGGAGAAGGAAAACCCCTTACAGGCCGTTACAGCCGTTAGTAACGGCGTAAAGGTAAACTAAAAAAATCGGGCCATTTTCCTTTACCCCCTGTTTAACATGCCTACAAAATTTTTTGAAAGATGGCCCCGTAGTTTTGTCTGGAGCGAAATGGAAAAACTTTTGGGGCCCCGGGGGGCACCAACACAAAACACACAGCATTTCTTGTTCCCTTTTTAAAAATATCCCTGTTCTTTAAGAACTTTGGGGTTTCAAAAAAGGGTGTGATTAAAAACCCTTAATGCTGAGGCTTGTTTCACACTTAGCCCATGCACAATGACTCTTTTTCATTAGTTTATGTTGGGGCAAGGGAAATCCATAAAATAACAGAAAAATTTTTATGAAAAACCCTACAAAATTGTCGTTCTGGGTTTTCACCAACATTTTAGATATACAGAAGGTCAGCTTGGCCCCAAAATATTACTTGTTTTTTTTAAAACCCTATTTTTTAAAAAGAAATTTTTAGAAAATGCGAATTTGCCCAAAAAAAAAAAACCGGCACAGTCTCAGAGTACAAAACTACAGAAAAATTCCCCGGGGTTGGAAAAACCGGAACAATAAACCCAAAAAGTATCTTACCCCAGCCCAAAAACCCGAAAATTTGGTATGTCCACCAATGGGGGGGATCTCCCCACAGCCTTCCCTTTAAATATAAAAAAAAAAAACACTAAAATTTACTTTTAAATCCCTTTTTTCAGCAAAAAAAAAACCCCAAAACCCCTGGATGGGGGTTTTGCGTTTTGGGTTGCGCCTAATTTAAAACCCCCAAAAAAGTAGGGGTTTTTTGCTTTAAAATGTTTAAGGGAAAAATGATCCTTTTTACATGAGGGGTTTAGGTGAGGTGAGGTCCCAAAGGCTGCCCCTTTTTATCCTTGGTCAGGTTTTGGGGAAATTTAGGGGGTTAAGGTACTGGCCCAAATAAAATTGGGTGAAAAGCTGGCTATTTAAATTCTTTTGGTGTTTGTGGCAACCCCCACAGGTAGTATATTTAACAATGCCAGTGTTTGCTTTGTGTTGGGTCTTTTTTGTCAGGGGGAGGACAAGAAAAAAATAATTTGCCCCCCCCCACTCCATCCTCAACCCCCATGAGCTTTCTTTTCCCCACCCCCGCAAAAAGTTTTAAAAATTTCATCAAAATGCTGCAATCAATGAGAGGAAAATTGGAAAAAACAAGGGGCTATGGTTTATTTTTTGCCCCACAAAGATCCCGTCAAATTTTTTCCCCTTTTGTCAATCTTTACTTTCCTAGCCCTCTTGCCGATGTGGGGGAGACAAAAAAAAGCAACTCTCAAAGAGAATCGGAAAAAGAAAAGAGGTAGGGAAAAGTAAACGAAAAACAGTAAACAAGTGGGGTATGTTTTGCCTTCCCCCCAAAGGGAAAACCCCAAAACAGAGTAAATTTTTTTTCCGCTGGCACAGCTTTTAAACTTGAAAAATTCAGGGCAAATCATAGACGAAAAAATTAAAAGTGGGGGGGAAAAAAAAAAGCGCAGGGGCCCAAAAATGAAACTTTTTTGGCAAAGATGTGGACGAGGGGGGGGGGAAAAGGGGAGGGGGTTTGAAAATGGAGAACCCGGGGGAAAAAAAAATTTTAAAAAAATAAAAAAAAAAAAATTTAAAAAAATTACAGATATGAAAACTCTTTTTTAGCTGCATAAAGGGGGCCCCTCGCGGAAAAAGGGGAAAAAGAAAAATTTAAAAAAAAAAAAAAAAAGTTTCAGATTTGAAAAATCTTTCTAGCTGCAAAGGGAAACCCCGCAATCCCCTTTTTGCGATGGTTCCCTTTTGCACTAGAGAAGGGGTTTTCATATTGTAACCCCTTTTTTTTTTTTTTTTTTAAATTTCATTTTCCCAGTTTTTTCCATCTTCAAACTCCCTCCACTCTTTTTCCCCCCTTAAGTCCAAAAACTTTTTCCGACGTTCCCGTTGTTGGCCTGCGCCCTTTTTTTTTCCCCCATTTTTGTTTTGTCTATGTTCTGTTGACTTTATTTATTTTAAGTTTTAAAAAACGTGCCAGTCTTGAATAAAAGTTATCTGTTTAGGTTTTTATGGGGGCCCAAAATACCCCACGTTTCTGTTTTAAAAGAGAAATTCACATGAGGGGGCATGATAGTATCGTCTGCTACAATACTGAAAATCTGATTTCCACTAAAAGATTATGATTTTCTTCTTTTTTTCCCTTGGAGGTTTTTTTTGCTCTAAATTTCTATGGGTTTGTGGAAAGTGGTAGTCCTGCAAACACGCACAGGTGTATTACCACACTGGTCATGCAGCAGTCCAGATGCCATTTTTCACTGTTCAAGCTTCAATGCTTGAGACTGCATGAACTCACCTCTCCTTTCAGGCTTTGATGGTTCACTACAAATTCACATGCACCGACAGCAACAGCATTAAAGATCAAGCATTCAAACAAGTACAAAAAAAACCCAACATAACAGCTTGCAAGAGCATTCAAAACCAAAACAGCTGAAAAAGAAATGGTTTGTTCTGCACTGGTTCAAAGTTATAGCCATTTAAAAAGAGAGGGAAATGTCGGGGGGGGGGGGGGGGGGGGGGGGGGGGGGGTTTGCCGGTTTTAGCAGACTGAATGAGGTTGCTACTCTGGACCTCCAGCGTACAAAGAATAATTCAAACTACAGTCTGAAAATGATGGATCTTAATTACATCAATGTGTAGTTGAAGCCTTTTTTTTCAGCCTCTTAGCGAGTGTATTTTTCAAGATATCATCTACTAAAGATGGTTCATCATCAAAAAATACCAGGTGGCACATAAATGCAGTTTCAAAAAATCTGCATAATTTCTTCAATTTTCAAGATCTTTTGATGAAATAAAGTGTGATGTACTCAGTGTGTCATAAGCTTGTTCCAACGTATGTACATTTTTATCTACCTCCTCTCTCCCACCAAATTTCCCCACCTCCAACCATCTCCGTCACCCACCCCCTATCCACCATCACCCCCATCCCACCCCCCATGGTCACTATTCAGTCCTTTAATCTTTCAGCACCACAGGCAAGCTTGCTGAATGACCTTCTAAAATCACTTGTGTTCAGTCAAAGTACATCAGCTTGACTGCGCGAATCACTTCTAGAAAGATCCTGCTTCAGAATGGAATCACGTCCAATCGTTTGTGGACGTCATTACTAAATCTGAAGCAACGACAAATATGGCATGTACTTTGTCTCACTCAGGGGAAGTCAGCAGTTACAACACCTGCCAATAGAAGGCTGCTAGTACAGAATGGCTTAGTTCATTTTCTGTTACTACTTTTTTTCTTTTCTCAAACTTGATAAGAAAAAAAAGTTTAGGATCGGCAGAAAAAAAAGTAGGGCTACTTGGGTTACCATAGCCACACTTTTTTTGTCTGTTTTTGCTGAGGCTATACGCATCATTCACAACTAAGGTGTCCGACTTATCTGATGATCCACTTCAGATCTAAGATTCTAACAAATTAAAACAACTGAACAACTACCTCCAGACAATAATTCAGATATCAAAACCAAAGAAATTATGAGAATTAATCAACATAAATGACTATATCAAAAATTACAGAAAGGACAAGACAAGAACATGAAGCATAACAGAAAAGAAAATATGTCCAGAATACTTTCAGTTAGACTGGAATATTACTCATAAACGTATATGCCACATTCTATCCCTACCTTCTTCCCTTTTCCAACACCTCTTGGTGAGATAATTCAGAAAACTTAGGACATTATGTATGGAGTGTTTAGCTGAGAAGATGAAAAAGAAAAAAAATTTTGAATGTAAAGTTTGGCATACTAAAGCGAATAAATTTGCTATATAAGAAATCTTGAAATGTATATCAATTATCATCATGTCAAAGGTTTCCAACATAAATTTGTTTGCACACTTTACATGAATTCAAACCAAATTACTAGTTTGTAACACAAAAACATGCATATAAATTTTTTTTTTTTTAATTCTAAAATACATGCAGAATGAATAATGGTGTTCAATACTCACGTTATCTCTTGGATGTCCGAAGGAAAATGACCAGCCTTAAGTTTCCGAAGGAACTCGTCAGCAGCTGCACTGACATTGGCAGCACACTTGGCTTCTACCAAGGCATTAATCCTCTCTCCCTCACTTTTTGGAAACCTGAAACAACACATCGGCCAAGAAAGCAGATTGAACACCATTTCTACTTCACGCAGTTCTATTCTGAGACATAAGGAGCTGCATGTGAACAACAGCCAACACATGATGGACAATAAACATAATCCAAAATCTACTTGTTTGATATTTACTGTTTGCTGTTCCTGGTCTCAGTTAAGATTTCCTTAGATTTCCTTCCAAAATTTCATGTTAAAAAAAAAAAAAAAAAAAAAACCCAATGGGAATATGATCATCTTATACACCTAAATACATTCAGAGATCATGTTTCACTGAATCAAAAACAAAAACTGAATACTGATCGACTGCATTTTCATTTCGAGCTGGGTTCACCACACAAGCAACCTCAAGTCAATCAAAGGAAAAACATGATACATTTTATTAAACATTTCTTCCTAATGAGACATCTTCTGGAGATTACTGGAGAATCTTTAATGAGCACTGTGCATCTGTTCTAAAGGATTAAGTATCCATCTTTTATTCATATTTACATCCCTACAATCAACTTATTTTCTTCCTTTACATATATTCACCATTCAAGGATTGTATATCTTTTTTTCCAGAAATGTCAACCAACACTGCAGATTTCTGTAACTCTCAGATCCAGCAGGCTCCAAAATACACTAGGAGCAGAAGTCTTAAGCACAGAACTGGCATTCACTCTAACCAAGCTTATCATAACACACTTCTATCAATCTGCCCCGTCATTCACTCTAACCAAGCTTATCATAACACACTTCTATCAATCTGCCCTGTCATTCACTCTAACCAAGCTTATCATAACACACTTCTATCAATCTGCCCTGTCATTCACTCTAACCAAGCTTATCATAACACACTTCTATCTATCTGCCCTGTCATTCACTCTAACCAAGCTTATCATAACCACTTCTATCTATCTCCATTTTTGTCTGAAATGTGGACATCACCCATCACCACAGAGTAACACAACACCACTGACACATCTTGCAGTCTGGCCAGTTCCTGGCAGTCCTGGAGGAAAGCTTCCTGTGACTGGGCCTTCACCAGCAGAGAGGTGGGATCACTGACCTCCAGCAGCTGGTAGCATGACTGCTCTCCGCCCGCGATATCCGATATTCCCTGCAATCAGGGGAGCCATACATTTTGCTGCCAAAACAGTAAGCATTCTAGTCTACAGCTGATGAGAAATATTTGAAATAGAGAGCTGATCCGCTCACCATCCACCCCACTCACTCTGCCCTCCCTTCCTGTTGCACAAAATGGAGAAAATATATCTATTTTCCCGCAAATTCTATAGAGAAATATTTCGTGAAACATCAGACCTGAACTCAAGCACAAATCTGATCATTAGTAACACATTGATTGTTCCTTCAATGCAACCTTTTTTCCTTTTTTCTTTTCTAATCCCCCCCCCCCCCCCCCCCCCCCCCCCCCCCCCCCCCCCCCCCCCCCCCCCCCCCCCCCTCCAACCCTCCCTTAAGTTTCTCACATTTACTACAGCAACAGCGGTCAGCGGGGAATCAACTTAACATCTCTGCTGTGAAACAGCTTACTGCCCCTGTTCACAGTCCGAAGTCCCAAATAAAGCAAGATCATTAGATTTTCCTATTAACAATTTTGAGAACAGTATGAAAAACACACATCAAGGTGATCATTTGGTTACTAGTCTGTCTGCATTTCTGACTCAAAACTTGCACAGTTACATCTGTACTTAAATCAGGCGGTGACAGCTTGCTGACAGTTCAGTTCCAGTTTCCTAAACAAGGCATCACTGAAGGCAGACTAGTCCCTTTACGTTACCCCAAGTGGGACTTCAAACATTCACTGTGAGCAGGAGCTACAGCACAAATTTTGGTTGGAACAGCGCTGCTTTTTTGAGTCAAAGCTGCAGGTTCCAGCAGGTCAGACTGGTTCTGTTCTGCAGTGATAACTAATTTCTAGAAATCAGATGGCCAGACTGTACACAAAACTTGTCTCCAAATTTTCAGGGGTCACAAAAATATTTAGGGAGTCGCACTTTATAACACAAGAAAATTAACTGATCACACACACACACACACACACACACACACACGACCGCAGTGAGACCGGCTAACACACATAAATACACACAAAAAGATGTTGAGACAAAGAGAAATAGATATATTTTTTAAGAAAAACAGTGTTTTCATTGAAAGGAAAATGTCTGAAGAAAGATAAATCCTATATGCCAATAGCTTATTAATTTTCAATCCATCCATCATTACCCAGATCTGAAATACTGAACTCCTTTTATAATTCATTTTATATAAATATCATGATTTTTCAGTCTATAAGATCATACTTATGCACGCTTGAACACATAATACAGACAAACATGCCTAACACACACGAACACACACACACACATACACACACACACACGTGCATCTCAGGGAAGAGTACGCACACACACATATTTAAAAGAAGTCTCTTTACAGTTAACATGCACATGTGCCTGTAAACATACACACCTCAAAGAACAGTTTCCTGGTTAAACTGGCAAGCTTCCCAGAATAACTTTCTTCAGCCTTATGGAAGGAACCCAGATCAAGCTGTGACAGAAATACTGCCTCATTTTCTGCCATTTCTGTCCTTTCCAACTGATCCTGATCACTGTATAAATTGCAAAGATGATGTACACTTTCTCCAAGTCGTTGCAGACTGGTGTTCCACTGAAAGAGACAAAAACAAAAGTGTAGGATACTTCAAAACAACTGCAAAAATTTCTATTTGATAAATAAATAAATAACACCTGCTACACCAATTAAAACTAAAAGCTACAAAGCTAAAAAGCAGCAATAACAATGATTTCTTGACTGCCAGTCTCCCTTTTCACACAGGATGCTAGATTTTACAAAGAAATCAAACCAAAAAATTGCAGATGTTCTGAACCTACACCGTCTTCAGGACTGATGACATGAAACCAAAGACAAACAATGGTGCATAAGAACATATATATGAGTACATGAATACATATTTTGAAGTGAGAGTGTATGTGTGTGCAAGCTTGCGTGCCTGCGTGCATGTGTGTAATGGGGAGGAGGAAAAAAAGAGGCAGACAGAAGGAGAAAGCAAACTGAAACAATAGGAAAGAAAGGCAGAGAGCGATAGAGGAGGAATCTTCTTCTTGGAGAGGGGCACTTGGAGGTGTGTATGGGGGAAAAAGTGTGAGGCGGATGGGAGGTTGTAAATCCTATTGAAACAGACCTATATGGATTGTCCACACGTGTATATGTGCATGCGTATGAATCAGGGATGAAAACAGTTTTTTTAAAAAAAGAGGAGATTGGCGGGGATCTGGGGGTTCACCATGGGACCCCAGTGGGGTACATGGGCAACAGCCCGGCGGGGGTGAGGGGGCGGCGCCCCCTGAAGCTGAAGCATATTTTGTATTAAATATGGCATAAAAATCTTTAGAAATCACTTTCTTGCTTCTAAACAACTCATTCTATAGAACAGCTTTCAACACCATGAAGACTGAGACTGATGTGGAAAGAAACTATATCAATTGAAACAAACATTTAGTATGATGAATCCTCAGAACTCTAGCTAAAGAAAATTTGACAAACAGTGCTTTCAGGACATAAAGAATAAGGCCTGTAGATAAGTAAATCAGAGTGGGAAATCAAACTAAGTAAATCATATGTATGAAAACGACTGTTGGACTTCAATAAACACAATATGAAAAATGATTACTTTGAAGTCCTTTAAAAAAAAAAAAACGGAAGCTTTTGGGCCTTAGACCCTTTGTCAGGAAACACTAAACACGAAAAAGAACAAATGACATCAAAACAAACTGATGTCACAACAGTACACCCCCCCCCCCCCCCCCCAACTTCCCTCTTACAACTAATCATATCCCCCCCCCTCTTGACAAGTGTGTGTGTGTGTGTGTGTGTGTGTGGTGGGTGTGTGCGTGTGTGTGTGGTGGGGGTGTGTATGTGTGTGAGGTGGGGACGGGGGTGGGGGGGAGGGGGCGAAGTGTGTGGGGTATGTGTGTTGTGGGGTGAGGGTGGGGGTTGGGGGAGAAGGAGGAGTAGAGGAAGTATATAGGTAGTGGGGGGAGTGGGCTGTTGGAAAAGGATTTCATAGGGGTGCTGTTAGCAGACACCTAACAAATGTAGCAAACGTTTGCATTATACCAGGGGGAAAGTGTTACACAATACTGTTGTGACATCAGTTTATTTTGATGTCATTTGTTCTTTTTTATATTCTTTTCGTCGCTCTGACGTTTTTCCCTTGCTTTGAAGACTCTACGAGTGGAAGTACTTAGAGTAGGAGTCAAACTATCTTTGGAAATTAAACGTAGATTGTTGCATACCCAATGATCTGAAAACATGCTGTAATGGTGTGGGAAACACACATTTTCTGTTGGTGACTGGGACGTCGATGTGATCTCTGATTGCCACAAAGCCACGACTACCAAAGTAGACACGTTTTTGGCAAGGCTCGCAAAACACTTCAAATTCGCCGTCTTTGTCATGTTTTCTTATTACATCCGCGACTCTGCGGTCACACACGTCCTTCTGCTGCCACTCGGTCTTCTAGTGGTTCACATACTTCTTTCGTTTTTTTTCGTTTTGTCTGCACACACTGGCGGCAAACTCTTACTGTGAATCGACGCCATGATGAGAAATGATACTGGAAGGAAACAGAATGAGAACTACGCCGTTTGAGAACATTACCGACAGAGAAGAAATTCGCTGTGCAGACAAGTTGAGATCGTTTCTGAGCATCATTCTTCGAATAATTTTTCGGCGGAGACTTTTTCTTTCGGCGGAGATGCGAAAAAATAACGGCGGAGACGGCGGAAACGGCGGAGGTGTTTTCATCCCTGATGAATGGTGTCTCAGGTGTATATATTTCTCTTCACAACTATGTAAATGAGATGTGAAGATAAAATGGTGGGATGGAGAAATGGTCAAGTGTGTATATGCAGAGAGGGATGGAGGAGCTGGGAACAGGGAAAGGGTGGGCAAAGAGCTGGAATGATTGAAACTAGGAAGTCAGTTGCAGGAATGGAGTCTATCCATTAGGAATGGTGGTGCCAAGTTGACTCTATAAACTTTATTCCTGGAGATGAGGAGTGGTTTTGCCAGACAGCTGTGACACACATTGTGGGTCTGGCTTCTGTAATCACCATTGAAATGTATCCCCACTAGCTTTGCATGAGACAGTTGGATGGCTTCGAGGTGCCCGACAAATTTTCATTGTGGGTACGATATGTCTCCCCTACATACAACTTGGAGCAGAGGCTGAATCTCAGTATGAACACCAAGTTTGTGGACTGGCAAATCAAACGGGATTAGACCTGAATTTTCCATTTGGGCCAGTAATGCTTTGTAGAATCTTCACAGCATGTTCAGTGGAAGTTCTTATATGTAACAAGTAGCAATAGCTTGATGCAAAATATTGTTACATCTCTCGTACACCGTTTTAAAACCATCATGAATCTTGTGGCAGAAATGTTATCAAACCACGATCAAATCTCTTGCTAGGTGCTGAATATTGAAGTTCCTACAGAGCAGGAGATTTTACTACACCGTGAAATGTATCAGAGAGAATTTCACCGCTTCCACCTCCATCCTCTCTGACATTTCAAATGTTGCAGTAGGTAGACCTCACCTGAGGTTTTACTGTGCTTTTATGGATTCAACTATAACACATAAAACCCTTGGACCTTTTCTTTCTGTCTGCTATATAACTACGATCAGTTGTGCAAAGTGGAATTTTGTTGCAAACTGAAGGTCTACAATATACCTACCCATCTAAACAACTGACTTACCCCTACTTGTCATGGAACATAGCCATATCATCACAATTCATCAGAAAACAAAATCAAGAGAGCAAGGAGCTCACCTCACCTCTGTACCCAGTGAGACAGTGAGAGTGATCGCCTTCACTGAGTTCACTTCATTGCCCCACAAACACAGCTCAGTTTTCAAACTTCTTCCTGCCCAAACAGGGAAAGAGGGCATCCTGGCGTTTGGACACCTAAGTATATCCGAAGACTACTTCTAGTAACAAAAATTTTTTTCTCAAACTTAAAACTGTCCAAAACAAGTGCAAAAATATCTAAAAGGATGGTGGGAATCATGCTTACATGTACAGGAAGACACTGATCCCATATGAGAATGTCTCTGTAAAGTTCCGCAAGCTTAGAACTCAGCATCAGAGGCCACTAGGGGCCAAAGGCAACAGTCTCCCATGCTTAGTCTGGAGTTTCGAAGTATTGGTTTCTGCTCTCCATCAAGATAATGGCACAAAGAGAGAGACTGTGCTGCTTATAGCCCAGCCAACAGCAAAGGGCCATGTCAGGGTTGGCACTGTGCTGAAGTAGTGTTGCTTATAGCCCAGCCAACAGCAAAGGGCCATGTCAGGGTTGGCACTGTGCTGAAGTAGTGTTGCTTATAGCCCAGCCAACAGCAAAGGGCCATGTCAGGGTTGGCACTGTGCTGAAGTCAACTCTCAAGTCACAGTAAAAGAAAAATATCCACACAATTCATTGAAACACATTTTCTAAAACCACACCAGAGTTTAAGTAAATTTTTTCTTCCATAAAATTTAATGTCAGATGAAAAATGTTGATCTCTTTCAGAACTCCAAAAATCACATCAGGTGGGACATCTCTGAACAAGGTTTTCATGGGGTCTACTGTAAAGTGCTCATAAAAGTGCCAACATTCTATAAGAACATTTCACTGTGTTTCTGGCTATAGATGTAAGCCTAATGAATTACCTACATAAGACAGGAGCTTATCTGGTGTTTTGTAATAGTGTTTCTCCAGTTTCACCACAGAAAGAGTTCTGGAGGCCTGACTCTGTCCTATGAAGGTATATCTTCAGTGCTTTGATGGGAAAGTTAATCTGCTCCAACTTCCAACATCTGGGCTTGGGATTACACAACAAAAGGGCCAGCCACGGCAAGGTTGTTGTGACGAGCTGCTCTTTGGGCTTGTGCTTTTTTAGCTGGGAGAGAATGGCACATGCATAGGGCGACTCAGCCATCATCATGCCATCACGAAGACATGAACCTCACTCACTCTGCAGTTTTGTGTGCTTCGTACTTTTAAATGCTGTGACTGCAACACGTGTAATTTTAACACAAACACAGCACAAAGGCACCACTTGCAGACAGGCGAGTACGACACTGTAGCAGGTGGCTAAGAAGATGGCTTCATGTACAACAGAGGCATCAACTGAACATACTTTGCGAGCATCATCAGACAAAATTCCCCCCCTTGAGAAGTATGGGAAAAAGCTTCTCAATCAGAAGAGAATGCATGCTTCTGCTGTCATTTTTAAAGATCAGAAAAATGCATGCTTAAGTTGTCATTTTTAAAGATCAGAAAAGCAAAGTCCAGATTCTGAAAAGCAGAGGGGGCGTGTTCCCTCACCAAAGAAAGGAGAAATCTGAGCTATGATTGAAAATAGCGCAATGAAGTGAAGTAAGGGCAATCACTCTTACCGTCTGACTGGGTGCAAGAGGCAAAGTTAGCTCCTTTGTGTTTTGAGGGATCCCAACAGTATGGCGATGTTCCATGCCAAGAAGGGATAGGGCATTTGTTTGGACGGATGAGTGAGAAAAATGCCCACTCAGTTGTTAAAACATTTTGAACTGCTGACTATCTTTATAAAAATCTATCACTACAGAAGTCAGCCTTCACCTTCAGTAGAGAAAGTGGTAGCATAGCAAGGAATTTCACAGACAAGTCATTTCCTTTTGTCGACAATTCTGCTGAAACCGACGACCTTGAAACCAGTACAGCCTGACATCACTTGAAACATGAACACACTAAACTGCACGGGACTCTCAACTTTCCCAAAAATAATTTATCAAAATGATAACCCTTCATCATCTCCTGATTACTCATTTCAAAACACTGTTCCCACTGTTTTATAGTGAGAATATACCAACTACTAACCTCGGCATTGATTCGGTGGCACTTTTCTATACTCTTGCGGTACTGCTGTTTCTTGGCCGTTTCCACATCATCAAACTTGGCTAGTCTGTGTGTCAGGCCTGTGTGATGTAAGCTGGCAACAGTCAACCAACTGTGTTAAAAAAATGGAGAAAGGAGATACGACAGATACCTGCAGAACACACACACATATACACACAAATTGATCACACTGAAAATTTACTGACCTGAAGGAAATTGAAGATTAAAAGGAAGCTTAGACAGCAGAAAGTTCAAACAATCAAAAAAGAGTATGTTTGTTATCCTGAACATGAAGTTAGAGCTGCTTCACCTGAACTGTGCATGCAAAAACCCCAGTGTGTAATTAGCACTGAAAGTTTCACTCCCTGACAACATATTTCTGGGTGGGGTAGTGTGGAATGTAATTTATTTTTTCACCCCCAATTCTAATTAAATAGGCTGTATGCAAAGAAAACAAAGGGGGAAGTGATTATGTACAAAGCGAATAGGTATCCATCTCATTTTATGCGTGCCCATACATACAAAGCCTGTTCAGCCTGGCCAGTAGCAGGTCTGCACATACACTGACCAGAGACATGGGGAAAATCCTACTGTACACTTCATCCACCAGACACTCTCAGAGCTGTGCCCATGCCCCTCAGACTGCAAGTGTTGTAAGCATCCACTATCACACCCTTTTAATTCGCCATAACAATCAATACAACCACATTAATATTCACCATAACAATCAACATAACTACATTAATCCGAATTAATGTCTGATGCGACTCCCTCAACAAAACAAATTCACAATGTATATTGTCCAATTTATCATCATGAACAGCAAAGCAAGCATCAGATGAAATCAACAAAATATTAGGAAAACGAAACACGCAGCAGTGTTCCTGAAAGAAGGAAAAATACTAATGAACAAAGAAACAAACAAGAAGGAAAAATACTAACGAACAAAGAAACAAACAAGAAGGAAAAATACTAATGAACAAAGAAACAAACAAGAAGGAAACCAAAATTCATTTAATTCACAATATGAAACCAATGTGAACTTTTTGACGTCTTCCCTAGACAACACAAACAAGTCTAGCTACCAACCTTCCAGAGTTAAATGTCTTCCCTAGACAACACAAACAAGTCTAGCTACCAACCTTCCGGAGTTAGATGTCTTCCCTAGACAACACAAACAAGTCTAGCTACCAACCTTCCGGAGTTAGATGTCTTCCCTAGACAACACAAACAAGTCTAGCTACCAACCTTCCGGAGTTAGATGTCTTCCCTAGACAACACAAACAAGTCTAGCTACCAACCTTCCGGAGTTAAATGTCTTCCCTAGACAACACAAACAACAGTAAATAATAATAATAATAATAATAATGGGGATTTATATAGCGCCTTCCACGGCACAAGGCGCTTTACAAAGGCAGAAAAAAATACAATTGCTAAATGTAAAGAAAAAGCATTGAAAAACGGCTCAGAAATGAAAAACAAAGGCTCTCTCCCATTATCTCCCACGCGCACACACACTCTCACGCACAGACACACAATACACAACAGCCGCAACAAGCACAAACTACTAAGCGATCCACAGAAGCAACAAGAGTCAATCAACTATCTGGTAATGACTGTCTTCTTAGTATTGTTTGAAAAGGTGGGTTTTCAGGGAGGTTTTGAAGGAAGAAAAGGTTTGAGAATGTCTTAAGTCATAGGGGAGTTTATTCCAGAGTTTGGGAGCTGCGTATGAGAAAGCTCGTTCGCCATGCTGTTTACGATGGGGACGGTAACTGGGAAAGCGGAAGGTCCTGGTGTCGGTGGAGGAGCGGAGCGTTCGTGATGGGACATATACTTGAAGGAGATCGGAAAGATAGGCAGGGGCATCGCCAGTGAAAATCTTGAAGCAGAGACAACAACATTTGTATTTAATTCTTTCTTCAACGGGGAGCCAGTGCAACTTTTTCAGGAGAGGGCTGCAGGGTTGGGTCCTAGGAGATTTGCAATGAGACGGGCTGCAGAGTTCTGTACACGTTGGAGGGGTTGGATGACAGTTGAGGGACAGCCAAGGAGAACACAGTTGCAGTAATCTAGCCTTGAAAGGATGTATGATGAAACGAGAGTTTTTGTGGCGTCTTCAGTGAGTTTAGGGTCGAATAGCAGCAATTCGTTTAAGTTCCATGTAAGCTAACTGACAAGTTTTTGTGACATGCTGTTTCATTGAGAGGTCACTATCAAGGAGAACACCAAGGTCACGAACAGTGTTTGAAAATTCAATAGTGCTGGAACCTAATGTCAAAGAAGAAGGGATCGGATCAGGGCCATGATGTGACCGCTTTGAAAAACGGATGGCTTCAGTCTTCTCACAGTTTAATTTAAGCTTATTTGCTGACATCCAGGTCTCGATATCAGAAGTACAAGATTGAAGAGTAGAAACAAGGGGTGAGTAGTCATCGATGACAGAGGAATGGAGCAGCTGAGTATCATCCGCAAACATTTCGTGTGAAACGGAATGGCCGTGGATGACATTAGACAATGGAGTGGTGTACAAAATAAAGAGGACAGGTCCCAGCACGGATCCCTGAGGCACGCCAAACTGGAGGTTAGATTCATCAGAGCGGTGATCACCCACTTGAATAAACTGTTTCCTGTCTAGAAGATAAGAACGAAACCAATTTAAAGCTGTTTCCCTGATGCCACATGTGTATTTCAAACGAGAGAGAAGGATTTCATGGTCTATGGTGTCAAAGGCTGCCGAAAGATCTAGCAAAAGAAGGACAGAAATTTTGTTTTCGTCTGAGGAATTTAGAATATCATTGAGAATGCGAAGGATGGTGGTCTCCGTGCTGTGCCCAGGGCGATAGGCTGACTGATGTGGTGTGAGGAGGTTGTTTGAGGCCAGATGGTCAGAGAGCTGTTGAAGAATGACTTTCTCAAGAATTTTGGATAGGAAAGGAAGATTTGAGATGGGTCTGTAATTTTTAAGAACGTTGGGATCAAGACTGCTTTTCTTGAGTAGAGGTTTAACAAGGGCGGTCTTAAAGTCAGTGGGAACTGTGCCAGAAGACAGAGACTCGTTAAGAATTTTGGTGATGGTAGGGAAGGAGAGAGTCAAGGTGTTCAAAGAGGAGTGGGGTGGGAATGGGGTCAAGGTCACAGGATGTTTTCGCAGACTGTGTGATGATTTTACGAACAGTCTGCTCGGACACTGGCAAGAACTCACAGAGTGTGGTACCGTTAAAAACAACAGACTGATCTGAAGTATCTGAGGATGGGGAGAAAGCGTTTCGAATTGTTTGAATTTTGTGGCGAAAAACTGAGAAAACAAACCAGGAAGCTGTGACGGCTCATGAGTGGACGGCATTACAACACTTGCAGCATTACCCAACATGCTAGTGACAGTTCTAAACAGTTCTTTACACGAGGATGCTGCTGCAACTTTGGAAGAATAAAAAGCGGTTTTGGCTTGATGGACAAACTGTACGACTTTCTGTTTGGCAGCATCGTAAATTTGCTTGTGTATTGTCAGTCTAGATGATACCCAGCGCCGCTCGGCTCGACGTTCGCTCGCGTTTCAATATTCGCAGCTCAGGTGCAATTGAGTTGTACCACGGAGCCGGACGACGCCAGTGTACCGTCCGCTGACATACAGGTGCATGCTTATCCAAAACTTTTCTAAGACCAATGTTCAAATCAGTAAGTGTTACGTCAGGCGTGATAATGTTAGCGATGTCATGAGAAAAATCAGCAGGGTCAATCTTATGAATGGCACGAACACATTTGAATTGGGGGGTGCCGACTTTTGCTTTGGAACACTGAGATGGCACACTAGACTATAGTGATCAGACATCAAATTATAACAACACTTAGCAGAGTGCAAAAGACCATCAGTGTCACGAAAAATCACAAGATCAAGAATGTGACCACTTGCTGGATAAGTGGGTTCATCGATGGCCTGAGAAAGGCCACACGTCTCTAAGAGTTTCTGAAACCTCCTAGCTCTGGGATCACTCAAGTCGTCGTAGTGAACATTAAAGTCACCGATGATCAGAAGATCGCCGTCTACAGTCTAGCTACCAACCTTCCAGAGTTAAATGTCTTCCCTAGACAACACAAACAAGTCTAGCTACCAACCTTCCGGAGTTAGATGTCTTCCCTAGACAACACAAACAAGTCTAGCTACCAACCTTTCGGAGTTAGATGTCTTCCCTAGACAACACAAACAGTCTAGCTACCAACCTTCCGGAGTTAGATGTCTTCCCTAGACAACACAACAAGTCTAGCTACCAACCTTCCGGAGTTAGATGTCTTCCCTAGACAACACAAACAAGTCTAGCTACCAACCTTCCGGAGTTAGATGTCTTCCCTAGACAACACAAACAAGTCTAGCTACCAACCTTCCGGAGTTAGATGTCTTCCCTAGACAACACAAACAAGTCTAGCTACCAACCTTCCGGAGTTAGATGTCTTCCCTAGACAACACAAACAAGTCTAGCTACCAACCTTCCGGAGTTAGATGTCTTCCCTAGACAACACAAACAAGTCTAGCTACCAACCTTCCGGAGTTAAAATCCAGAAGCCAGGAAAAGAGTGGGACTGGGAGGGACGTAAGGGAATGGGGTTACTGGGCTTTTACATGAACCCATTTTGACTCCTGTCTCCTCAATCTCATAAAAGCAGGGCTTAAAAAGACACCTTGTTGTCCACTACTTTGCTTATTGCTGCCATCTGCAAACATCATTTGGGCATTGTTCTCTTTCTCGCATCAGCCTTGTCTAAAATGACCCCCAAACCTTTTTTTTTCCACAAAATTTTGGAATTCTGGGACCTTTACACCGAATTCAGGAGAGGGAAATTCCAGAACTCAGGAAGGTTGACAACTATGCATCAAACATAGAAAATGGACATAACATTCCCCAAACTGCATCTAGCATAAGAATCAAAACTTGAGAAGTGATATTTTCAGCATTTCTATGTCTCTTGTTTGTATGTCTGAAGAGGACATATCTGTCACAAATTCACTTCCGAGTTTGTTTTGCATTGTCTCTTGAATAAGTGTTTTCACCTCGTAATCTATGTTCTTTAGTATTTTGCAAAGTTCACAAAATGTAATCTGAGTCTGTATAACCGGTCCTCTACTTTATTCTTCATAGACATACATATATGTATTGTGGCTATTAAATACATGTACTTTGTAGGATCTAGAACATGTTGCAACTACTTCTGCTAAACTCACCTCAGACTGTTCCTTGCCTTCACCAACTTTTCCTTCCTTTTCCGATGCCTCTCCAGGTCTTCTTTCATCCGTTCCACATCTTCCCTAAGAGAAAGAAAACCAACTAAATCAAGATTCTCCTACATTTTAATTAAAATATGATACATGATGATTTTTGCAGCAGACACGGACAGACATTGAAATCTTTTCTTAATCTGTTTTTAACAAATAAATTGTTGTAATCAATTAAGTCGTGGGTCAAAATATGAATCATATTCAAGAGGTAAAGGTGTTAAAAAGAAGTCACAGATCAGGGTGGACAATTTCAAAGCGAACAAGGTAAGTCACGGAAGAGACAAGGATATATTCAGTGAAAAGCAATGGGTATAGCTACCATTTTCACTGATTCAAAATCCAGGAGCCAGGGACAAAGGGCTGAAGACTGAAGACTGGATGACTGAGTATGTGTGTGTGTGGGGCGGGGTGGGGGGTGGGGGGGGGCGGATTTGGCTTTCGACCAACACTATTTGTATGCTTAACTGTTAAGAACTAATCAATGGAGTAACAGACAATTCGAAAAGACATTCTATGTTTCAGTGCACATCGATCTTGGCATGTGCCAAGGAAAATGTTTGCATATTGTTTATACCTGTCTCACTCCAAAGCAGCTTTTTTATGTGTGTGTGTTGGGGGGGGGGGGGGGGGGGGGGGGGGGGGGGGGGGGCTATGAGCCTTCATCTTTTTTTCACCAAAACATTAAACTTTTAAAACACACACAAAACAAAAGAAGATACTTGACATCTCTGCAACAAAAAAACAGATTTGTAAATAATGGGAACTGACACCTTGAGCCTCTATGGAAAGAACTGTTGAGGAAATATGCATCACACCATCAAGATAAAATGCCATTCTGATTTTCTGAATATTCAGCTATTAATTTCTCACCAAATTAAAGCCCAGCTTGCGCAATGGACCACATCTGGGCTGTCACTGACTGAGTCAAAATTGATTCCATATATATATATGTGCATGTCTTCGAAACAGAAACATCATAATAAAAAAAAAGAAGAAAAGAAAAGAGCAGAAATAGCTGAATATTCTTATGCAACAGACAGTAGATTTCTGAGGCCCAGAATAGGTACAATTTATTATTTGACTACAAATCAATACTGGACAACACAGTTGTAAAATATCATATATGTTTGTTACTTCAGATCAAGCTCTTGATTATCATCAATACTTCTTCTGTATTTGTATCCATTGCTGCCGTACAGTATAGTCTCATGGACTTAACTGGCACTAGAGCTTTAAAACTTTTGTACCAATAAAGCATGTCAGTATCTGTTTCTCTCTCCCTTCCATTCTCCCTCTCTCTATTCCTGTTTCTTTTATCTCCCCCTACTTCTCTCTGTGAGTGTGCATATATGTTAATGTGTACATAAATGCACGCACTTCAGAACTTGGAAAGGGTGGGGAATGGACAGTGTGCATGCGTCGTGCGCGCATGCATGTGTGTGTGTGCATATGTGTGTGTGTGTGTGTGTGCATGTAATTGTTTCAGCTGATGTTTACACACTTCCTGTAGCTTTGTCCGTAAAAAGTAATGTTTTTAGATGAAGAAGCATGTCAGACTTGTATTCCCATCTCAAGATCTGTCAGTGTAGGTTTCTGTTTACCGATCACTGAAAAATCTATGCTCAAACTTTGCCAGGATTCACTCCACTGTTGCCTGGGGGACTTTTCCATACACAAAGAGTACACTGCTCATAGGAATTTTGTTTATACTCTTATCTGAAAGACCAGCACTCGATTCACTACTTCTGGTCTTCTGGAGGGTGGGAGAGGAAAAAAGAAAACAAAACACATCCGTGCAAAACCTGGACTGCAAGACTAGGATTTTCTCCCTCTTTAACCTACCACTCCAATGACTGTTGCACTTTAACTGAACAGTTGTCATCGCAGACATTAGCGTGCAAGTTTCAGCCCATGCTCAGCAGTCACTGTGCTTATGATGCTAAACCACTTCAGCTTTTTTACATCCCATCTAATCAAGAGCAGCAGCTCACCAAAAGTGGTCATGACAAGGCTTGACAAGACTATGTCTGTCACGACAAGATTTATACTGTTCAAATATGTTTAAAAAGCAAACAAACAAACAAACAAACAAAACCGATCCATCAATTTCCAAGTGTAGACAAGCTCTAAAGGTCACTGGTCATGTCCAACCTTTTCTGCAAATGTGAGAGCTAGACACCAAGACAGCAGATCTCAATGTTAAACAAAGCCAGACATCAAAAGTAGTTTCTTCTGACACTGTCAGAAAGTGTTAGTGATAGTGTTAAAAGTTTTGTAGGATTTTTTATAATCTCCGCATCTGTGGAGTATGGCCTTGGTGAAGCCGAGGCAATGCGTAGGAATATAAGGCCGTGTCCGACCCGTGTTCGGTCCTTTTCTGAATGCATGGAGGTGTGGGCTGCTTGGTGAGTAAAGTTCGGATTTTAGGCTTCAGTTGTAGTTCATTTCGACTTAGAGATTTAAGATGTTTCGAAATAGGAACAAGAGTTTGTTTAGGTTTTAATATATTTATTCCGGCTTGTGCAGGCATCATGTTTGATAGCTGGGCGGCCGCTGTTGCACACCACTGGCTGAGTGAACTGTAATGTCATGGAGAGCTTGCGCGAGGCTGGACTTTGTAGTTGCGTGTGGTGTACAAGAATTGAATGTCGGAATAATTGAGCAATGGGGAGCATGAGTCTAAGAATGTTGTCGTAAGAATGTTCGAGTGATTGGGAGAGTGTAGGCGTGTGAATTAATTTGTTAGTTGGGAACTTGGGAAGTTATTTAATTTGGTTAGGTCAGAGGTTAGGTGAGTTCTAGTTACAGTCAGGAGAAGTAGTTCGTTAGGGAGGTCAGCTAGTTTAGAAATAAAGTAATGTTTAGGGTTGGCTAATTTAAGTTAATTTGTGAATACTTGTGTGCAAAAATGTATGTTAAATTATGAATGTGAAGTTTAAGTGGTTTTTGTACAAGTAAAGTTGGAACTTGTATTTCTTTGAGTCTGTTATAAATGTTGGAGTGATAGCAGACGACTGTTTGGAGGAAGTGAGCTATATGTTGTTGTCGGGTGTGGCGAAAGCGCGAGAGTGAGCCTATTGATGATCACACAGTTATTATAAAAAGTCGTGAGCTGTTCGTGTTTCATTCTCTATTCAACAACAGAGTAAAAACAAGGTAAACCGGCTCGTGACAGACACATTCTGTGTATATAACAGTATCATGCATGACATGTATGTAATTCAACTATGTCACTTGTCAGGCAGCAAGTCAGTACACAGGTAAATAGGAACCTCTTCTGGCAATTATTAAGTGTTGCAAGCTTGCCTGGAACGGCCATACATCATGATATCATCCAAGAAGTCCTCTCTAAGACAATTCTGCAAGGCTAGTAGTAGTACAATGATGGGTAGACACCATACAGACTGACTGAATTAGTCATGGCAGGACAACAAAGTAGACTGGACTGATTACAACCTCTCACTAGTCTCCGCCTGTTTGTATATTGCTGAGTAAAGAGCTTGTAGAGATTCCCCGTAGCTCAAGTGTCCTTCACAATCACAGCATCCCCACAGTACGATCTTGTCATAAGACAATCATACTTATTTCTTTGCACCGAGTTCTCTCAGATGAATATGACACTGTGGCTGGCAAATGAATGGCAATGATAATATTAATAATACTAGAGTACGAACAGATAGAGAAAAAAAATGGCAACAAAAAATTAACTTGAAAAGTTTTAAATATAAAGAAAAGCGATTTGTGTAGAACGCTTTACTCACTGGAGTGTTTCCAAGGTAAGATCATCATCTTGATTGGCAGACAGGCAGGTGAGAGCCTCATTCAGCACAGGACCTTCTAAAACGCTGCCTCCAGACTGCTCCAATTCAGCAAAGCTAAAATCAAACAGGCAGAAGTTTTTGGTATTTCTTCCAGTTATGTCATCACAGCCTAGCCAACCATGCAACGATTACAACCCTTTTCACTTTCAGTGTTGTCAAACTCACATCACATCCAGGGCAGGTCAGATCATCAAAACGGTTACATCACGAAACATAAGCAACAACAGGAATTCATTACACCGTGCCACGCTGCTGACATCCTTTTGGTAGATAAAACTAGGCTGTGCTAGCTGCACCAGGCACTTCCATCAATATCTTTCTCACTCAAAGCAACAACAAACAAACAAAAAAATATATATATTATACTGACTTCCATAAAAAACGCGAAAGCAAAACAAGCTGAAGGTTAGGGGCGAATTTTATTGGTCACAATTGTACAGAGCGGAAGCGAGAATTCAACGTGATTTGAATCATTACACCGGTAATGTGTGAAAATGTCATCAGCAATATGTCTTTGTGTGGAAAAGTCCTAATACCGTGTGTGGCCACCATTTGCATGGACAACTGCTTGACACCTGCGGCTCATTGAGTGGACCAGGTGGTTGATGCGTCCCCTTGCACACCAGCCCACACATGGATGATGGCCTGGTGAAGTTGAGCCGCTGTTGCTGGTCGTGGACGCAGGAGGTCCAACCGTCTGCCAAGTTCATCCCAAAAATGTTCTGTTGGGTTTAAATCGGGACTGAGGGCTGGCCAGGGCAGCACATTGACGTTGTTATGCTGAAGAAATTGCTGGGTGGCCCTGGCTGTGTGTGGTCTTGCATTGTCCTGTTGGAATGTCCAGTTTGGGTGTTGCGCAAAAAAAAGGAACGACATGGGGTCTGAGCACCTGGTGGATGTAGCGCTGTGCATTGACACCCTGTCCGCGACCAGGACCAATGTTCTGAAAGATGACTGGTCCTATGGCGTGGTTAATGCCAACTGCACCCCATATCATAACGTTCGGGCCTCCCCAGGGGTTCCGCTCTACCACACAGGAGTCAGCATAGCGTTCACCAGGTCGAGCCATATTCTGACACGACCGTCAGCCATGTCAATACAAAAACGGCTCTCATCTGAGAACAGTATGCGTCCCCACTGCTGCCTGCGCCAGTTGATTCGGGCTTGTGCCCACTGCAGCCTGTCCTGCCGGTGTCTTGTTGTCAGTACGGACCTCTGTGAGGACGCCTACATGCCAGCCCGTTCTCCTGAAGACGCCGCCGCACAGTGTTGAGGCTGATTCGTTGCTGGAGATTCCCAGGCACCTGTCGAGCAGTGTTAGCGGCTGCTTGCCGCCTGTCCTGCAGATGGGTTCGAACAAAATGGCGATCCTCTCTTGGTGTGGTGACCGAGGACGGCCTGGCCGGGGACGATCATCAGTGGTACCAGTGACTCGCATGCGGTGCTGCAGACGATAGATGGTTGAGATGTGGACGTTAAAGATGTTGGGACCTGCCTGGCATCCACACCAGCCTCCAGATGGCCTAGGGCACGATTGCGTTCCTCTGCTCGTAGTCTTGGCATCTCTGTAGCGCTCAGACGGCAAGTCGTTATCTGAACCTTGTAGCGCGGCTTTATAAAGGCTGCATGCCTGCGTACTTGTCGCTGGTTAACTTTGCTCTGCATGGTGTGCACGTGCCTCACATGCAGCAACCAGTTTGCCATTTCTGTTGACCCTCCAATGCGGGAATGATGTGTTGCTCACACAATTTTTTCACTGCACGTGAGTCTTGGACCCAAACAACTTGCCACAATGGTTCAATATTGTATATTCACCCTTTTCACCCGAAAAATAGCCTTTGAATTTTTCGCGTTTTTTATGAAGTCAGTATATATATATATATATATATATATATATATATATATATATATATATGACAACACTTATATGCCTAAAAAATCAACACACAGAAATGCCATATCAGCTAATAGCTGTGCTGCGAATGGACAGCTAGTATCCACCTGGACAGTGGGTACCATTTCACCACCTTGCTGCCAGAATAGTCGGAAAACACACACACACACACAACACACACACACACACACACACACACACACAGCTGGCAGCTCATAATTTGTGATCCATGAAAAAAAAAAAAATGATGAAA
>CM031600.1:5258107-5272034 GCA_018398815.1 Conus ventricosus | reverse complement strand
TTCCAAACTATGAAAATAACTTGAATTTCGATTTCATGTCTCTTGTTTGTATGTCTGAAGAGGACATATCTGTCACAAATTCACTTCCGAGTTTGTTTTGCATTGTCTCTTGAATAAGTGTTTTCACCTCGTAATCTATGTTCTTTAGTATTTTGCAAAGTTCACAAAATGTAATCTGAGTCTGTATAACCGGTCCTCTACTTTATTCTTCATAGACATACATATATGTATTGTGGCTATTAAATACATGTACTTTGTAGGATCTAGAACATGTTGCAACTACTTCTGCTAAACTCACCTCAGACTGTTCCTTGCCTTCACCAACTTTTCCTTCCTTTTCCGATGCCTCTCCAGGTCTTCTTTCATCCGTTCCACATCTTCCCTAAGAGAAAGAAAACCAACTAAATCAAGATTCTCCTACATTTTAATTAAAATATGATACATGATGATTTTTGCAGCAGACACGGACAGACATTGAAATCTTTTCTTAATCTGTTTTTAACAAATAAAATTGTTGTAATCAATTAAGTCGTGGGTCAAAATATGAATCATATTCAAGAGGTAAAGGTGTTAAAAAGAAGTCACAGATCAGGGTGGACAATTTCAAAGCGAACAAGGTAAGTCACGGAAGAGACAAGGATATATTCAGTGAAAAGCAATGGGTATAGCTACCATTTTCACTGATTCAAAATCCAGGAGCCAGGGACAAAGGGCTGAAGACTGAAGACTGGATGACTGAGTATGTGTGTGTGTGGGGCGGGGTGGGGGTGGGGGGGGGCGGATTTGGCTTTCGACCAACACTATTTGTATGCTTAACTGTTAAGAACTAATCAATGGAGTAACAGACAATTCGAAAAGACATTCTATGTTTCAGTGCACATCGATCTTGGCATGTGCCAAGGAAAATGTTTGCATATTGTTTATACCTGTCTCACTCCAAAGCAGCTTTTTATGTGTGTGTGTTGGGGGGGGGGGGGGGGGGGGGGGGGGGGGGGGGGGGGGGGGGGGGGGGGGGGGGGGGGCTATGAGCCTTCATCTTTTTTTCACCAAAACATTAAACTTTTAAAACACACACAAAACAAAAGAAGATACTTGACATCTCTGCAACAAAAAAACAGATTTGTAAATAATGGGAACTGACACCTTGAGCCTCTATGGAAAGAACTGTTGAGGAAATATGCATCACACCATCAAGATAAAATGCCATTCTGATTTTCTGAATATTCAGCTATTAATTTCTCACCAAATTAAAGCCCAGCTTGCGCAATGGACCACATCTGGGCTGTCACTGACTGAGTCAAAATTGATTCCATATATATATATGTGCATGTCTTCGAAACAGAAACATCATAATAAAAAAAAAGAAGAAAAGAAAAGAGCAGAAATAGCTGAATATTCTTATGCAACAGACAGTAGATTTCTGAGGCCCAGAATAGGTACAATTTATTATTTGACTACAAATCAATACTGGACAACACAGTTGTAAAATATCATATATGTTTGTTACTTCAGATCAAGCTCTTGATTATCATCAATACTTCTTCTGTATTTGTATCCATTGCTGCCGTACAGTATAGTCTCATGGACTTAACTGGCACTAGAGCTTTAAAACTTTTGTACCAATAAAGCATGTCAGTATCTGTTTCTCTCTCCCTTCCATTCTCCCTCTCTCTATTCCTGTTTCTTTTATCTCCCCCTACTTCTCTCTGTGAGTGTGCATATATGTTAATGTGTACATAAATGCACGCACTTCAGAACTTGGAAAGGGTGGGGAATGGACAGTGTGCATGCGTCGTGCGCGCATGCATGTGTGTGTGTTCATATTGTGTGTGTGTGTGTGTGCATGTAATTGTTTCAGCTGATGTTTACACACTTCCTGTAGCTTTGTCCGTAAAAAGTAATGTTTTTAGATGAAGAAGCATGTCAGACTTGTATTCCCATCTCAAGATCTGTCAGTGTAGGTTTCTGTTTACCGATCACTGAAAAATCTATGCTCAAACTTTGCCAGGATTCACTCCACTGTTGCCTGGGGACTTTTCCATACACAAAGAGTACACTGCTCATAGGAATTTTGTTTATACTCTTATCTGAAAGACCAGCACTCGATTCACTACTTCTGGTCTTCTGGAGGGTGGGAGAGGAAAAAAGAAAACAAAACACATCCGTGCAAAACCTGGACTGCAAGACTAGGATTTTCTCCCTCTTTAACCTACCACTCCAATGACTGTTGCACTTTAACTGAACAGTTGTCATCTGCAGACATTAGCGTGCAAGTTTCAGCCCATGCTCAGCAGTCACTGTGCTTATGATGCTAAACCACTTCAGCTTTTTTACATCCCATCTAATCAAGAGCAGCAGCTCACCAAAAGTGGTCATGACAAGGCTTGACAAGACTATGTCTGTCACGACAAGATTTATACTGTTCAAATATGTTTAAAAAGCAAACAAACAAACAAACAAACAAAACCGATCCATCAATTTCCAAGTGTAGACAAGCTCTAAAGGTCACTGGTCATGTCCAACCTTTTCTGCAAATGTGAGAGCTAGACACCAAGACAGCAGATCTCAATGTTAAACAAAGCCAGACATCAAAAGTAGTTTCTTCTGACACTGTCAGAAAGTGTTAGTTAATGTTAAAAGTTTGTGGGATTTTTTATAATCTCCGCATCGGTGGAGTATGGCCTTGGTGAAGCCAGGCAAGCGTGGGAAATAAAAAAGGGCCGTGTCCGACCCGGGTTGGGTCCTTTTCTAAAATCCCAGGGAGGGTGGGGCTGTTTGGGTAGTAAAGTTGGGTTTTTTGGGTTTCATTTGTGTTCTTTTCGACTTAGAGTTTTAAAGATTTTTTCGAAATGGGAACAAGAGGTTTTTTTTGGGTTTAATATATTTTTTTTCCGGTTTGGGTGCAGGCATCATGTTTGATAGCTGGCGGCCGCTTTTGCACCCCAAACTGGTTTGGTGAACTGAAATGTCTTTGGGAGCTTGCGCGGGGCTGGTTTTTGGGAGTTCGTGTGGTGTAAAAAAAATTAAAAGGGCGGAATAATTTGAGCGGGGGAGCAGACCCTAAAAATGTTGTCGTAAAAAATTGTTCGAGGATTGGAAGGGGTGGGCGGTAAATTTAAAATTTGTTATTTTGGGAAAACTTGGAAGTTTTTTAATTTTTTTAAGGTAAAGGGGTTAGGTGATTCTAGTTACATCGGGAGAAGTAGTTCGTTAGGGGGGTCACGGGTTTAAGAAATAAAGAAAAATTTTTAGGTTGGCAAAATTTAAAAGTTTTTTTGTGAATACTTGTGTGCAAAAATGTATTTTAAAATTTAAAGAAGGGTAAGTTTAAGGGGGGGGGGTACAAGTAAAGTTGGAACTTGTATTTTTTTGAGTCTTTTTAAAAAGGGTTGGAGTGATAGCAGCCCATTTTTGGAGGAATGACCCTATATGTTTTTTTTGCGGGTGTGGCGAAAGCGCGAGGTGAGCCTATTAAATGTTCACACATTTTAAATAAAAAGTCGTGAGCTTTCGGTTTCTTTCTCTTTTCAACAACAGAGTAAAAACAAGGAAAACCCGGGCCCTCGTAAACAAAACACATTCTGTGATAAAACCCGTATCACATACATGTTTTAAAATTCAACAAATTCATTTTCCCCGGGCAGAAAGGGCCAGAAACACAGGTAAAAAGGCCCCCCTCTTCGGCAATTTTTAAAGGGGTTGCAAGTTTCCCCTGGAACGGCCATACATCATGAAAATCATCCAAGAAGTCCTCCTAAGACAATTCGGGAAAGGGTTTAGTGGGTATAAAATGAGGGGTAACCCATACAAAACTGCGGAATTACATGGCAGGCAAAAAATTAGACGGGACTGTTTAAAAACCTCTCACTAGTCCCCGCCTGTTTGATATTGCTGATAAAGAGCTTGTAGAGATTCCCCGTAGCTAAATTTGCCCCTTCACAATCACACTTTTCCCCCCCAAGTACGACTTTTTCAAAAGACAATCATACTTATTTTTTTTGCACCGATTTCCTCAATGAATAAACACTGTGGCTGGAAAATTTAATGGCAAGAAAAATATTAATAATACTAAGAAACAACAGATAAGAAAAAAATGGAAAAAAAAAAATTTTAACTTGAAAATTTTTTAAATATAAAAAAAGCGTTTTGGGTGTAGAACGTTTTACTCACTGAGTTTTTTCCAAGGTAAGAACATCTTGTTTGGGCAACAGGCGGGTGAGACCCTTTCATTCAGCACAGGCCCTTTCTAAAACGCTGCCTCCAGACGGCCCCAAAATTCAGCAAAGCAAAAAACCAAACAGGCAGAATTTTTGGTTTTTTTTTTTTTTTTCCCAGTTATGTATCACAGCCTACCAACCAAAACAACGATTAAAACCCCTTTTTCACTTTCAGTGTTGTCAAACTCACATCACACCCAGGGCAGGTCGATCATAAAAAAGGGTTTACATCACGAAACATAAGCAAAAACCCAGGAATTCATTAAAACCGTGCCAGCTGCTACACCCTTTTTTGGTAATAAAACTAGCTGTGCTGCTGCACCACCTTTCCATCAATATTTTTCTCACTAAAAGAAACAACAAACAAAAAAAAATTATATATATATACTGACTTCCAAAAAAAAAACGCAAAAGGGCAAAAACAACTGAAGGGTTTGGGGGGGAATTTTATTTGGGCACAAAATTTTACAGAGCGGAAAACGAGAATTTTAACCCTGAATTTTAATCATTACACCGGGAATGTGTGAAAAGTATCAAACAAAATGTCTTTTTGTGGAAAAAATTTCCAAAAACCCTGTGGGGGCCCCCCCTTTGCAAAGGGGCAAAAGGGTTACACCTGCGGCTCATTGAGTGGACCAGGTGGTTTTATCCCTCCCCCCCTTTGGCCCCACCACCCACACATGGGGAAGGCCTGGTGAATTTTCCCCGTTGCTGGTCGTGGGGCGCAGGAGGGCCCCAAACCCCGCCAAGTTTTATCCCAAAAATGTTTTGTTGGGTTAAAAACGGGCTGAGGGCTGGGCCCGGGCAGCAAAATGACGTTGTTATCCCGAAGAAATTCTGGGGGGGCCCCCGGGTGTGTGTGGTCTTTCATTGCCCCTTTTTAATGTCCAGTTTTGGTGTTGGCAAAAAAAAGGGGAAAGACAGGGGGTCCCGAAACACCTGGGGGAAGTAACGCTGGCATTGACACCCTGTCCGCGACCAGGACCCAAAGTTCGGGAAAAAGGGCGGCCAAAAGGGGTGGGTTTAAAAACCCAAATGCACCCCCTACAAAAACGTTCGGGGGGCCCCCCCCAGGGGGGCCGCTCTACCACCACAGGTCAGCATACTTTTACCAGGTCGACGCCAAATTCCCCACACCGTCAGGGCCTGTCAGGGGGTTACTCAAATTTTTTTCTTTTTAAAAATTTCAAAAATTTTTTAAATTACTTTTTAAAAACCCTTTTACAAAATTTTTAAGGCCCTTTCGGCCATGAAAAACAAAGCACTAAGACACAGCACCCAAAAACCCAAAATACATGACACAACCAAAAAGACACGGGCACACATACAAAGCATCATACCTGACAATGACATTTAAAAAAAAAACCCAAAGTATTAAAAAAAAACCCCATAACTATTTTTAGGGACAAAACCCTTGTAAAAAAGTAACCCAAAAACACAAGTTTCCCAATAATTTAGTTTTATTTTCCAGTGAAGGTTGTTCTGCACCAAAAATTTTTTGGGTCAAAAAAACCTCTCCCGCCCCCTATTTTTAAATTCACAAAAAAGTTGACAAAATTTTGGGCCACACATTTACTGGAAGGGGTGGACCAAAGGGAGGTTTCCAAAACCCCTCCTTAGTATCTGGGACTTTTTTTTTTACGGGTTTTGGGCCATCCATAGATTTTTCTGTAGGGGAAAAGGGGGAAGGCCCCAACTTCCTGATAACTGGGGAAGTGCCCTTTTTTTGCCCCCCAACATTTGGGATGGGCCCAAAAAAACTTTGGGGCCAAAAAGGGGATTCCCCCGAAAAGCTTTTTCCCTAAGGACATAAATACCATCTGCTTCCCCTTGAAGATGCTGGGTTTTGGTCTCGTCAAAAAGAAGAACCCTACTAGGGCTGCCGGGTTTGGGTTCCCGGCATTCAGTTGTTTTTTGAAAATGGGGAAAGTCCAAAAGTGAAAAGGTTTGGGTTTTTCTTTCCGCACATTGAAATGACTGAGCTTTTCCCCACTAACAGGAAAAAAATGCACAAAAACATCCCCATGTCACTAATTGATTTTTATGCTGTAATACTTTTCAATTTCTTTCAGTGGCCACAGCATTTCCGCTTTTTAGAGAAATCACTTTTTTGTACAGTCCCTGAAGATCCCTGAGACAATTTCGATGGGTTTGCGTCGACGTTGATACCTGTGGGCGGGGGCTGGGTGAACTCGCTGGCACACCCCAGAGGAAGCACTGTACTACTGGGTGGGAAACCAAAGCTTGGTTGCAGATACATTTTTCTTTTGCTTCTGGCCTGTTCAATATTAAAAGAAGAAATTTAAATAAACTTCATGGTTCCCTTTATGGGATTTCTGAAACTTTATATTTTGTGGTAAATTATGGGTGACCATCAAAACAAATGCTTTAAAAGTCTATAGGGACTTTTTTTATGTTAAATTGATATGCAAAGGCAACACCTAGTAAAGCAAATTTGAGAAGGGGGAGGTGGGGGCCTGGGGGGGAGGGGGCAAAAGAGATGAAAAGAGTGTGAGAGAAACCCTTTCAAAGATAAAAATAAAGTTTCTCAAAAAAAGTGTGGTTTTTGGGGAAAAGACTCCAAAAGAGAGAGAGAGGGGGGGGGGGGGGGGGAGGGAAGAGAAAGACTTAAAAAGAAAGAAAGAAAAAAAAGTGACAATCGTCTAGATTAAGGGGACCCCCCCCCCCCCCCCCCCCCCCCCACTAATTTCTCGCTTCTTTCGGTTTTTTTTTAAAATTTCCTTTTTTTAGTTAGATAGAGGAACCCTAACACAACCCTGGGAACCTGTAGTTTTGCGAAATAAACCCATGTGATCAGCATTTAAAATGGCGTGCAATTTGGGAAAAACTACTTACCGTGCATTTCTCCCCCGTTTCGTGGCAAAAGTATTTGGGCTTTGAGCTTTGGGTGAGGGTTTCATTCGACCAGGGGGCATCGAGGGTTTGGGGTAAAAAAACCCCCTATGTTTTCAAATTTTAAAGGGGCCCCTTAAATTTACGTGAACACCCTCTATGTTTTCATTTGAACGGCCCCTAGTTTTGTAAAGCAAACTACGGATTACCACCCTTTAGCCCAAAGCCCTATGCTGACGGAGAAGCAAAAACTTTTTTGAAGGTTTTTGTGCAAATAGAAAACCGACCCGGGTTTACTGTAGGGGGGTTTCCAACCCAGAAGATCGCACATAAAAAAAATCCCATGCTTTCCTTTACTGTAAAAAAAACACAGCTCACCCACGAAACGTTGATCGTTTCGCACAGATGTTTTGGGAGAAAGCAGCCCCTTGGGTTTGCCGGGCCCCGCCTCAGCCACCCGAGAAAATTCCCGGGTTTGTGACCCAAAAAACTCTAAATCAGAGCATACTACATTACCGGTGTGTATGCTCTGTCTAAATAGGCACGAGCCCGGCATTTTTCTTCACATCGAATACCCGGATGTGCACAAACAGAGAAGAGCGTTAGGCCTCGTTAATTATCTCCCTTGCGTCGTCTGCTACCAAGCCAGTTCAAACCGGTCAAGTTCAGAAACGATTTGCGATTATTTTTATTTTTTTTATCAAGTTTTCTGTAAAATTTAAAAGAATCTGCGGCAGCAGTTTGATTTCGTTTGCAGATGACGGCAGAATATAAGCTGGGAAGATGAAATAGCTGCTCAGTTGATGAAAATTAAAGACTTTTACAAACCTTTGACTAGAATGTTGTTTTTTACTGACTTTTAAGGGCTTAAAAATGAGGTGGTGATTTTTACAAACTTTTACCGACCTTTAAAAACCGTACGAACCCTGCATGTCAATACAAAAACGGCTCTCATCTGAGAACAGTATGCGTCCCCACTGCTGCCTGCGCCAGTTGATTCGGGCTTGTGCCCACTGCAGCCTGTCCTGCCGGTGTCTTGTTGTCAGTACCGGACCTCTGTGAGGACGCCTACATGCCAGCCCGTTCTCCTGAAGACGCCGCCGCACAGTGTTGAGGCTGATTCGTTGCTGGAGATTCCCAGGCACCTGTCGAGCAGTGTTAGCGGCTGTTTGCCGCCTGTCCTGCAGATGGGTTCGAACAAAATGGCGATCCTCTCTTGGTGTGGTGACCCGAGGACGGCCTGGCCGGGGACGATCATCAGTGGTACCAGTGACTCGCATGCGGTGCTGCAGACGATAGATGGTTGAGATGTGGACGTTAAAGATGTTGGCGACCTGCCTGGCATCCACACCAGCCTCCAGATGGCCTAGGGCACGATTGCGTTCCTCTGCTCGTAGTCTTGGCATCTCTGTAGCGCTCAGACGGCAAGTCGTTATCTGAACCTTGTAGCGCGGCTTTATAAAGGCTGCATGCCTGCGTACTTGTCGCTGGTTAACTTTGCTCTGCATGGTGTGCACGTGCCTCACATGCAGCAACCAGTTTGCCATTTCTGTTGACCCTCCAATGCCGGGAATGATGTGTTGCTCACACAATTTTTTCACTGCACGTGAGTCTTGGACCCAAACAACTTGCCACAATGGTTCAATATTGTATATTCACCCCTTTTCACCCGAAAAATAGCCTTTGAATTTTTCGCGTTTTTTATGGAAGTCAGTATATATATATATATATATATATATATATATATATATATATATATATATGACAACACTTATATGCCTAAAAAATCAACACACAGAAATGCCATATCAGCTAATAGCTGCTGCTGCAGAATGGACAGCTAGTATCCACCCTGGACAGTGGGTACCATTTTCACCACCTTGCTGCCAGAATAGTTCGGAAAACACACACACACACACACACACACACACACACACACACACACACACACACACAGCTGGCAGCTCATAATTTGTGATCATGAAAAAAAAAAAAAAGTAAAACAGTTTCCAGAACAAAAACAGGAGAATAGTCCACAAAAGCAGAAAAACATTAAGAGGGTGTACGGAAAGATGAAAATGAAATGTCAGAGTCAAAGAGTGTGACAAACAGAAGGAATTTACTAGCATAGAACTTCCAGAGGACTGGGAAGTTATTTGTCCTGAAAAAGCCACCGGCTTCCCTAGATATATACGGACCAAAAATTATGTTGTCAACAAACAAATTAAAAAACAATGATTTTTTCTCCAACCATCTCAACCTCAAACATTTACCCCGTAAGTGGCTCCAGTATATCATGGTCACAGTTACTAGTCATAATTTTCCAAGCCATATTTGTGGACAAGTATTCCACATCTCAGTTTGCACTGATCAGAAAGCTTTATATAGCTTGGATCATTATCTTTAGCTGGTGATATACATAAATGAGCTAGTGACAGATAACTAGCACAGGGAAGCCTAAGTATCAGTTGGATTTCCTATCAGAGAGTGAGTACCTCCCTTCCACCCCTCTACCCTAGCCATTCACTTCATTGACCTTGCTTACCACTGGTGCTCCATGAGTCCCATGACATGTCATGACTTGACAGCAGACAAAGCCTGAGTGATCAGCTATTGCTTTTCTGTATTTCTCACTGAGGAAGGGTGGATACGGCATACGGAACATGACAAACTATTTGTCGCAGTTTCATGGTACAAAATACTGGTACATTATCAACCACTTTCAATAAATAGTGCATTAATAACATTGCTCCACACCTTAAATGTTAAAATACATGATATGAACTACTATATTTACAAACACTGCAGTCTTTTCTGAACATTGAAATAAACATAGTGTTAAAAAAAAATTTCTATGAACAGCAATCACAGGCATTAATGTGTCAAAAGTTCCAAAATCAACAACCATGAGAAACACCTGCTGAAAAATGTGTCACAAAGTTGACTCCATGTTCAAAAACAAAAACAAAATTCAAGGATCAGTTTGCTTACTCCTACTCTGGAATCAGAGAAAAAATGAAAATAATAAAAATGCATCTGGAGAAAAATACTAACAGGGCAGTACCATGGAAAGCCACACACTCAGGGAAAAGCTATATATATGAACTATATCAATGTGCACACTTGCGGACAACATAAGTATTTGACTACAGAACTTTTTCGTTTGAAAAGTGCATGGACCTGCCAGTGGTAGTGCTGAAATAAAGTAAAATCCAAAACAATCGTTCAAGCCACTAATCTTGACTAACCTTTGGGACATAAATACAATATTTTAGAAAAATTGCCTGTGTGAAAAAAAAAAGGAAGCAAAAAAACCCAAACATTTGTGACTCTTTTCATCTTCATATTTAACACAGAACCAAATACTTCTGTTGCTAAAAAAAAAGTCTGGTCAGCAGGTAACACAATACAGGATTCAGAGCTTACCCTTTCTTTTCTTCTTCACTCAGTACATTCTGATGTCCAACTGTGTTGCAGAACCAGGAGAAAAGGCAGCACAGCTTCGTCTTCAAACATCCAATCAAAACTCCTGGCACTGAGGGCTTGGGCTCTGGGATACCCTATCTGATGCAGTGTCTCTACAAATTGCTCTCCACTCATTTTGTAGCAGTCACCTCCGTGCTTCAATGATAGCTATGCTTCTTGCTCAGTCTTTTGTTTGGTACTCTGCATGCTTAAGTTTAAAAAAAAAAAACCCAGTGTAATCTGCATGCAAACTCCAGAAAGTCCTGTAAAAACACTATCTTATACAACTGGTAGAAAAACACTAAAATAACACGTGCAAATTCATGAGCACAATACACGCACGATGACGAAAGGGATACAAACATAAAAATCAGTGAGTAAGCAGGATAAACACTTGGCAGTGTTGGGTATCCGGTCATCTTTGATTTGCTAGTCCTTTTCCAGTCAACTGGAAGACAAACCACTTATTCATCATTGCAAAATTGAGTTACATGAGAAAAGATAAAGAAAATTCTGGTTATCAATTGAAATAGAATTATATATGTTGAAATATACAGTTGGGTTCCTATGGGCTCACAACCGGAAACTGCGAGCTAAAGCATCCTCACTGTGCAATGTTTCTGCCCCAGCTACCTCATACTCTGAAGTGAACGAGCACTGAGCTCAAAATTGATGTCAAACTGTCAAGCCTCATACCCTTGGCAGACGTTAACATTGCTCAAATTTCCCAAGTCAAAACTGGTCTATTGCCTGGAACTGCTATGTATGGTAGATGGACTTGTCTGTCTGGAGACATGAACCTGCACGCTAATGGGACACGGCTTCAATGCTTACTTGAAGTTTTGCTTTTCCATGTTCTACTCTGTGTGTGTGTGTGTGTGTGTGTGAGAGAGAGACCCAACACATATAATACACATTTACTGATTTTGATCCACTACACGCTGTGGACAGGCACTGTGGCCTTGTCCTGTCAGTTTTCTAGTGCAGGCCCCGGTCACTCTCTGACATAATTATGATAGTACGAGTACTACATACTCTTTTCTAAATCTGTTAAAGAAATGATAGTACCTTCAGATTGGAAAACAGCTACAGTCATTCCAGTATTCAAAAAAGATACAAGAACAGATCCAGGAAATTATAGACCAGTGAGTTTAACATGCATTATATGCAAAATTTTAGAATCATTTATTAGAGAGGCTATTATTAAACATATGACAGAAAATAAATTATATGCTGAGTGTCAACATGGATTTCGTGCAAAAGGTCTTGTGTGACTCAACTTTTAGAAGTGATGAAAGACTTCACAAAGGAGATAGATAAAGGAGAGAATATAGATGTTTTGTATTTAGACTTTAGAAAAGCATTCAATTCAGTACCACATGAAAGACTTTTAAAAAAATTAGAGTCTTATGGAATAATAGGAAATATACTTGGTTGGGTTAGAGACTTTTTATCAAAAAGAACTCAGAAGGTAAGGATTGGTAGTTCCTTCTCTCATAGTGCTGATGTTATTAGTGGGATACCACAAGGCAGTATTTTGGGACCAATATTATTTACGGTGTTTATAAATGATCTCCCTGTAGAATTAAAGAGTACATGTAAAGTCTTTGCAGATGACACAAAACTGTATAACTGTCCAAAATTGCATAAGGAATTACAAAAGGATATTGAAACATTAGTACAGTGGTCTGATACTTGGAACCTAAATGTAAAGTACTTCATATTGGTAAAACAAACCCACAAAAGGAGTATATATTATAATGAAAATTGGGGGCAAGATAAGATAAGATAAGATAATGTTGCTTATAGCCCAGCCGACCGCAAAGGGCCACATCAGGGCTGTCACCACGTTAAAATCAACTCACCAGCCATTAAAAAAAAAAAAAAAAAAAAAAAAAAACCTTTCACACATCTCTTTAAATGACATTGTCTAGAAACGTACCAGAAACTTCGTTAAAAATCTTTCTTCCGTAAAATCTTAAATCAGATGAAAAATGTTAATCTCTCTCAAAAAGTCAAGGATCACATCAGGCGGGACATCCCTGAACAGGATCTTCATGGACTCCGCCGTAAAATGTTTGTGTCTCACATCGTGCAAGTCCCAACACTCTAAAAGAACATGTTTCATTGTGAGTGGCGCATGACATGGAATGCACCACGGAGCTTCTTCACTCTTTAAAAGGTAAGCATGGGTAAAATACGAATGGCCGGTGTGTAGCCGGCACAGAACCGTTTCCTCTTTACGACCTCCCGACGTGGATGGGAAGAAGTCCTTAAGGTTTGGAGGATCTGAAAGAGTTTGTTATTCGTCTGTGTGTTCCAATCCTCTTCCCAGAGGTCTCTCACATAATCATTAATTTTGGGTTTCACATCTGAGCAGGGGATGTAAGTGTTGGACAGTTTCTCTCTTGTGGCGTTCTTGGCTAAACGATCAACCATTTCTTTCCCCGCCGATGCCAACATGACCTGGAACCCAAGCAAGAGTAATGTTGTAACCGTCCGCCTTCAACTTGCTAAAAAGTTTAAAAAAAAGTAAAAGTTCTGGATGCTGAAGGTTGCGGCCAGTATGGCCCCCAAAGCTGACAGCGAATCCGACAGAACCAGAAAGTCCCTCTTTGAAGAATGTGAGATTATCTTCAAAGCCAGAACCAGAGCAGTAAGTTCAGCAGAATAGACAGAAGCATCTGAATGTATATGTTCCAACAGTATCTGAGAAGGAGCCCCAGAGCAGTAGGCTGCACAGGCCACTCCATCCTCAGACTTGGAAACCGTCAGTGAAAACTTTTTGATAGGATGGGAATTTGGAACAGAGGTCAGCATACAATGCCTTGTACGTCAGAGAGCTGGTAGACTCTTTGCGAAAAGCTGCAAGATCGAAGCAAATCTCTGGTGTGAAAAAGGTCCACGGAGGTTGATCCGGAAACTTGGAAAAATCGGAAACTACTCCCAGGTCTAGACCTGCATTCCGCACGTGAGGCTGCATACGAAGACCAAACGGCGGAATACATTTAGGGTTGTTTTCAAACTTACTTTGGAACGGAGGGTCAAAGACACAGTCAAAGGCAGGGTTTTCTGGTTCTGAGAACAGTCGGATATAATAATTCAAAGACAGTTTCAGCCTGCGGTTGGACAGTGAAGGTTCACCTGCCTCTGCGTACAGGCTGTACACAGGGGTGGTGCGGAACGCTCCAAGACAGAGACGAAGCCCTTGATGGTGGATAGGGTCCAAGAGTTTGAGGTAAGATGATCTTGCAGAGCCGTACACAGCACAACCGTAGTCCAGTTTGGAACGGACAAGCTGTAGAGGTGCAGCAAAGTTTCTATCAGGCCCAGTCGGTGTGCGTAGAGCGAATTCAGTGCTTTTGACAAGCAGTTTTGAGATTTTTATGGCT
>CM031600.1:5245028-5250843 GCA_018398815.1 Conus ventricosus | reverse complement strand
GATCCCAGTTCTGCAATAAAGAGAACTTGGTCTGTAGGTGAGAAGCTGATGGCTGGTTTGTCGAGTTCACACATTTATCCATTTATCTTTCAGAAGAGGTGTGAGACTCAGCCAGCAAAGTTTTCTCTATGGTAGAGTTTCTACTACTGCTCTAAAGGCAGGTGAAGACAGTGCTTCTATGGGTCCTCCCCAGCACCTTCGGGTGTTTCTTTTTCTTCTACTATAACTATCAATCTCCACTTTTGTTTAAAGGCTGAGTTAAGCTTATGAAAGGGTAGGAGACAGTAATGCAATGCTACACAGTTTCAGTCAAACAACTCTTCCATGTTTCTTATGAATTAAATCACATTAACTTGGGCTACACTTAGTCCAAGTACACATGTGGTGTAGACTTAAAGTCATACATTACAAATCATCATTCCACCAATCACCAGTATTTACAAAATCAGCTTAGCAGTTTTTAACCTGATTTTTCTGTTTTTCCTGATCTAAATCTATCATTGAATTATCTTAACAGATAGAATTGCATACTGGCAAAAGTCAGGGTGAACACAAGGAATAGTGGTCAGATTGTTAACAAAGAATCATAACCACCTGGAGAGAGCTTTTGCCATATGATGGCAAGCAAACTACTACACAAAATAATCATTCATCAGTTTCATAAATGTCACTAAGTATTTGTACAAAGTTAAAATATTAACCCACAGGGCATACATAAAATCAATACATAGATCTGAAAATGTAAAACATAGTTCCAACTCACTTTTCCTGGGATGAAACAGTGATTTAGACTTGGGATCAAGAAGTAGGTTATCAGGCCTTCTCTCTTGTCCTCCCTTCGTCTTCCACTGTTCTGATCTACAGGCAGTCTTGAGGGGTCAGTGAAGTCATGACTCCATGTGTCTCCTATATGTATTCTATATTGCCAAATCAGGTTTCTGCTCTGGCTGACAGGGTGTCAGTCAAACACCGGGAGTGAGAGGGGGAGGGATCTATTCTTACCATCATTCACCTCGGAAATTGTTTGAACTTCACCGGTGCCAGCCCGCTGATATCAGCAGTTGGTTAATTTATGCGTCAGTATAGACGAATGCTAATTTAGACCATCGCGGGAACCACAGTGGCATCATTTACCAGGGGTCCGTAGTATGCAGACGGAGGGTATGAAAGAAAGGGAGGGGGGAGTGGGGGTTTGGAGAAGGAGGGAAGTTTGCCGGTTACTCTTTGTGTCATGGGATAGGAAGGGGGGGGGGTGAAGATAGCGGGGGGGGGGGGGGGGGGGGGGGGGGGGGGGGGGGGGGGGGGGGGGGGGGGGGGGGAGGAAGGGGGGGGGGAGACGGGCAATTGTTACAATGCAATGTTAATTTTCCTGCAGTGTCAGGCGCCCTGTGTGAAAGTGGGGGAGGGTTGAAAGGGGATGGAAGGTGGACCCTGAATAACGAAATGCATCACGCATTTCCCGTGATGTAAACTTTCTCTTGTAAGAGATCATGTAAGTCAGGCGGCTCACGCCATTCTAAGAGAGAGAAAGGGGGGGGGGGGGGGGGTTTGAGAGGGGAGAGTGGGCATAGATTTGAAATCTATTCTTCAGTTAGGGGTTTGAGTGGGACCAATCAGATGGGTTTGTCAAGCGTTTCGGTACACCCAGGTTTCGTTAATATTTGTTCAGTAGTGCGTGCGTGCGCGCACGCATGTGTGTGTGTGTGTGTGTGTGAGAGAGAGAGAGAGAGAGAGAGAGAGAGAGAGAGTGAGAGAGAGACAGACAGACATACAAACAGACAGAGAGACAGAGGGAGATAGACATATGGAGAGAGTGACAGAGAGAGGGTGTGTCTGTGTGTATGTATTTGAGGGGGAATAAGAGAGAGAGAGAGAGAGAGAGAGAGATGAGGGGAGGGAGAGAGATAGAGTTGCTAAAACTTAAAATGAAATGAAATGGGAAAGTTTCAGTTTCAGTTTCATCAAGGAGGCGTCACTGCGTGCGAACTAGTCCATATACCCTACACCATATCTGCTAAGTTTTGAGACCACACATGATTTGAAGCTGATGGATAAATGAATTAACAACAAAGATGAGACAATTGAAGAAGAGGATCTCGGGACTGCGACTCAGCGGATGTCTGACCTATGCATTAGCCCAACATGCTGGTCAGACCTTGAGTGCCTACCTACCATTTTCTGTGTGTGTGTGTGTGTGTGTGTGTGTGTGTGTGTGTGTGTGTAGTGGATGTACAAGTGTGTGTATGATGTGTGGGCATGGGCCCATGCATGTGCATGGGCACATGTGTGTGTGTGTGTGTGTGTGTGTGTGTGTGTGTGTGTGTGTGTGTGTGTGTGTGTTGCTGTGTGTGTGTGTGCATGTGTATGTGTGTGTGCACGCAGGCATGTGTGCGCGCTGTTTGTTTGTGTGTGTGTGTGTGTGTGTGTGTGTGTGTGTGTGTGTGTGTGTGTGTGTGTGTGTGTGTGTGCACGTGTGTGTGTGTGTGCACATGTGTGTGCATGTGTGTGTGTGTGTGCGTGTGCGGAAGTGCATGTGTGTGCATGTGCAGAAGTGCATGTGTGTGTGTGTGTGTGTGTGTGTGTGTGTGGTGTGTGTGTGTGTGTAATTTGTGGGTTTGTGTGAGCACACATATCTGCATATAGGCTTTATGTGTCCACATCTGTGTGTATATGTGTCTTGGTATGTGGGCGTGTGCACATGTGTGTGTGCGTGTGCATTTGTGCGCTTATGTGTATACGTGTGTGCGCACGCGTGTGTCGGTGTGGACGTGCACATGCACTCATGTGTATATGTGTGTGAGTAGGAGCAAGCGAACGTAGGAAATGGAAAAAAATAACTCAGTAAATGTTAGTTTCCTCAACCTCCAATTCCAATTAACCACCTCTCCTTCTCCCCCTCCCCCCACCCCTCAAGTCCCTCACTGTCCTCCCCCCTTCTCCTGCCCTTAAACAACCCCCCTCTCTCCTCTGTCCTTCTCCTTCCCCTCCCCCCCCCCCTCCGTCCCCATCCTCCCTTTCTCTTTACCTCCACTCTCCCCGCCTCCCCATCTCCAGCCCCCCCCTCCCCCCACACTTTTGCTCTTCTTTCACTACCACCACCCCCACCTCGCTCTCTGTCCGTCCCCCCACCCACCCACCCCCACACCCAACCCCCCTCTCATCTCCACTCTCCCTGGTCGCCAGGTTCGATATTCGTCATTGCATTGGTTCACTGACTGTGTGTGTGTCGGATGACAGCCGCAGCGAACGCGCGCCCGAGGGCAAAGAGACGGGGGAAGAAAAACAACAGTGGGCCCGCTTGTCGCTCTCTTCCGCACGCCGGGGAACACGAGAGAGGACAGCAGCCGGGAGTTGGAGGCAACTGGAGCGCGAACAAGTTCGGAGGTAAGTTTCCACAGTCTTCAGCTGAATATCAATATAGGCATACGTATGGGTTGTTGTTGTTGTTTCTTTTTATCATATACATGTGCATATATGTATGTATGTTTGTTTGTGTGTGTGTGTGTGTGTGTGTGTGTGTGTGTGTGCGCACACGCGCGCGTGTGTGTTTATGTGTGTGTGTGTGTGTGTGTGTGTGTGTGCGGCGCGCGCGCGCGCGCGTGTGTGTGTGTATGTATGTATGTGTGTGTGTGTGTGTGTGTGTGTGTGTGTGTACAAATACAAAATACAAATATTTTATCAGTTTTTACAAGGCCATAAGACCCATATGAACAAAAAGTAGGCACAAGCAACCATAAAGCAGTCATGGTATTGACCGTGTTAAGCACGCAAATATGTAGACATTTTCATCAAGGAACAAGAAATAGTTCATAAATATACATGCTAGTTGTTTAATTTCTTATCTTCAAACTTTCTACCACATAAATTTCTAACTGAATTAATTTTTCAGATGGATTTGAGCAGAGTAACTGAACCTTTCCGTTTGAAGGGAATCTGTAATAATAGATGATAATATATATTTTTACGCAAAGATGAGTACTCTGGACAAACTATAAAAAAGGCATTATATATAGGTCTTCTATCACATTTCCATCACACTGGCTACAGTTTGGGTTGTTAGTCAGGTTTCCAAAGCGAGCAATGCCGTTCGAAGGTAGTTTACTGCATCTTAATGATAATAATAATTATAATAATGGATACTTGTATAGCGCCTATTCTCGGCTAGAGACCAAGCTCTAAGCGCTTTACAATCCACACTCGTTTACACAACAGGCTGCCTACCTGGGTAGTGCCGACTGAAGAGCTGCCAGTTGGCGCTTCATTCAGACGTTTCCCGTGCCATCCTGTCAGTATCGTTCACTCAATGTCCTTACTTCCTTCATTATTTTTCATTTCTCACGCAGGGTGCATACTATGTGTAACGTGTCATCCATACCAACGGCCAAACTGGCCTTCTCTTCCGAAAGTTGGTGATGGGATTTTACGTGTGTGCAAGATGTTATGCAAGCGTTCACACACGGAACCTCGGTTTATAGTCTCATTCGAAGGACTGTATGGAAATGGAGTCGGAACCAATGTTAACTCCGAGGAAAAATCCCCTTGTACCGAAACGGCCCGGCGGAGATTCGAACCCGGGACCCCACGATCACGAGTCCGGCGCTCTACCAACTGAACTACTCCGGCCCCCTTAGTAAGCAGAGAGCACGACGATGTTCAAAGGATGTAAGAAGACCAATGTAGCTTGCTGGACATATTTTAGGATGATAATTCAGGTAATCTGAGGATGAAAGAGAATCATGCCAATCTTGTCGACAAACACCAAAAAGACGTTCATTAAATGTTTTAAGAAATAAGGGTGCATTGCCAACATCTTGCATTTCCCAAGCAAATCCAAATCCATGTGAACATAATATTAACCTAACATTGTCCTACAGCACTCTGCCAGCACCTTCCCTGTGTGTGTGTGTGTGTGTGTGTGTGTGTGTGAGTGTGTGAGTGTGTGTGTGCGTGTGTGCGTGTGTGTGAGTGCATGTGTGTGTGTGTGTGTGTGTGTGTGTGTGTGTGTGTGTGTGTGTGTGTGTGTGTGTGTGTTTGGTAGATAAATAGATAGACTGATAGGTAAATAGATGGATAGACAGACAGACAAACAGACAGACAGATAAATAGCCAGACAGACATACAGACAGATATAAAGACAGGTAGAAAGACAGACAGATAGGCAAAAGGGGCGGATCAGGTATTAATGGAAGGGGGGGGGCAAACTGAAGTCGGAGTGAAGAACTCATCAGCGGAGTTTGTGAAAGCGGAGGCATGGGGGAGGGAAGGGTGGGGAGAAGAGCAACTTTTGGTTTAAAAAAAAAGTGGGGGGGGGGGTGAGGGGGGAGTGGCGTGTGATGGAGAGACAAGGCACAGATTTTGTGAAAGAGGGGAGGGGAGGGCAAACCATAGGGTTTGTTGAAAAAATAAATAAAATAGATGGGGGAAGGTTGGACGGGGGAATGGCTTCTACCATACTGGCTAACGCACATGGGAGGTCTCGCCAGTTTGTACATTCTTCCTTTTTTTTTCTTTTTTTTTTTCTAAGAGAGAGAGGTCCTACAAAAACTTAGTCCCGTTAATTATAGATGGATAGATGTAGATGAATGTCCAGGAGGATAAATCCACCATGGTGACCGCATTAAATTAGCCGAGCAGTCCACGGGTTAGTCGCCAAAGCTGGTCTTATATGACCTACGGAGCTTTATTCCGGTATTTAGATGTTGAGAACCCACGACACGAAGAGCGAGGCTGAAGGGAGATGTCCTACTAAAGAAGCTCTGCATGTCTTAATAATAATCATAATAATGAATACTTATATAGCGCCTATTCTCGGCTA
>CM031600.1:5215028-5240028 GCA_018398815.1 Conus ventricosus | reverse complement strand
TGTCTGCAGTGCTTGCTCTGCAGCGTCTGACCACTCGACCACTGCCGTTTCCCTGCCTTGACCAAATCACTGAGAGGACTCGTGATTGCAGCAAAGTTTGGGACAAACTCCCTATAGATCCCAATAAAACCTAGCAGACTCCTGACTTCTGTTTTGGTCTTTGGTCTCTCTGAATTCATCATCTTCTCCACCTTTCCTCTTTCCGGCTGCTTTGTGTCGCCTCCGACAACAAAACCTAGGAACTCCTACTGTCTAGCCCTTCATACAGTGACACATCCCTGTATGACTCTTCTCCTGGAAACTCAGGCAACAAAATCTCCCCTTCTTCTGCTGGGTCTCTTTCACCTCATCAATGATTGCTGCTGCGCCTATAAAAATCATCAAAGACTCGGTCAGCCGTTTTACCGGTGCCGAGATGACTCGCCATGAGCGACTCGTGACCCACTGACATGACAGTGTCACGATAACATGCTGGTACCTCTAACTGAGTGATCATCTTACCTGTCTTCTCCTTGGTGAACACTCGGTACAACAGCCCGCCTTTCACAAGAAATTCTGTCTCACCTCCTCTAACCTCCTGTTTCTCTCCACCTCTTGCCAACTCCCAAGACTTCACGAGCGAAGGGTCTTGTTCCTGCGCTGCCCTAAACTCATCAGGCGACACATCTATGCCCGACTTCCTTCCTGGAACAACTAACGGTTTAACAACCTTTTCCTCCTTCTTGCTCCGTGTTTGAACTGCTGCCCCTGTAGCAGTCAACAACTCAGGATCCCCTGGATCCCTTGCACCTGGAATATTTCCAATGATCAAATCATGAAGGGGTTTCTCCATCACCAACGCAGACAACTCGCCTGAGAAGTAAGGGGTACGTACTTCTATCTTAGCAACTGGAAACTCCCTCACAGTGCCATCGATTAGAGTACAGGTCTGGATTTGCCCTGTCAAATCCCCTTTATCGACCAGCGTTGTCCGTACTACACCGCATGAACAACCAGTGTCTCGTAACACTTTCACCCTCTGCTGGCCAATCCACCCTTCTTCCACTGGTAACGAACCACTCAGCCTAGTGCCCTCCATCCCTGACACTGACTGCTGTCCAGTGCTAGCTATAAGCTGCACTCCACCCTCTTCAGACTGAATCCCTTTTGGTTCCACTGCAGGTCGTTCCCCTTGACGACCCTTATCCACCTCTTGCAAGGCTGCTGCCTTCTGGAACCTCATGCGACAGTCCCTCGCCACATGTCCCTTCTTGTGACAAATGAAACACCTAATTTCCCTTTGCCCTTCCTTCTGCCCCACCACTGGGTTTGCAGACTTTGCAGAAAACTCTCCTAGTCTCCTTGCACTCTTCTCACCTGTGCCTAGCACCTGTTTCTCCTGCACCTTAGTGCCCAAACGTGCCTCTCTATACACCTCTGCGAACTTCAACAACTCCCTGCTGTCTCTGGCTGTCTCTCTTTCAAATGTATGGTTAACTCAGGGCCGCAACCTGACAAAATCTGTTCTTTCATAACTAGCTCTTTCAATTCAGTGAACTCCTTCTTCGTACCACTCAACTCTAACCATTTATCAAAATAGTGATCCAGACGTGCACCAAACTGAGTGTACGTCTCACCTGCTTGTAATTTAGCTGAACGAAATTTCTTCCTGAACCCCTCCTCTGTGAGGTCAAATCCTTTCATTAAAGACTCCTTCACAGCACCAAAATCAGACTGTTGTTCTGCTGGTAACGCAGTGAAAATCTGCAATGCCTTACCCGTCAATAGCGCGACAAAATGACTGCCCACTCTTCTGGAGGCCAACCCTGACTGGTCGCAAACGTTTCGAAACGACTGATGTATGCATCAATCGAATCGGTTCCTTCCGAGAATTTTGGCAACTTGGGTCGGGGGGCATAGCTGCGCACAGAGTCACTGGAAAGTGAACTACCATCATCGGTGGCTTCCCTCTGTATTCTCACTTTCTCTAGCTCTAATTGAACCTTTAATCTTTCTGTTTCCTGCGCTTCCTTTAGTCTTTCTGTTTCCTGCGTTTCCCTAGCTTTAATCCTTTCTGTTTCCTGCTTCATTCTTTCTGTTTCCTGCGCTTGCTTTATTCTTTCTGTTTCCTGCTTCATTCTTTCTGTTTCCTCCTTTTCTACCGCGACACGTCGTCTTTCCGCGCGTTCATCTCTTTCCATCTTTTGTTGGTTTTCAACGAATGCTCGCAACTCATCTCCTGAGTAACCTAGATCACGAGCGACGCTCACAAGTTGTTCAATAGGGGTGTTCTTTTCTTCCGCCATTATATCTCCCTTTTTTTTTTTTGAACAAGATTTTACAACTGCGACAGCCAAACTGGTGGTTACCGACACGAGTGACGTAATAGCACAATCCTATGAATGATAATATTAGCTTGGGACAACGTAGTTAGTTTTTATAAGACGCCCAGCGCCTGACCCAACTATGAGAGCGAATTATAGGAGATCTGTGCGAAATGAGTACTCTGGGGCTGAAATGCCAAGCCTAGTATTAACTATCTTGGAAGCAATGCCAAGCCTAGTATTTAACTATCTTGGGAACATACAGTAAGACAACCCCTTGTCTTAGGATTACAATACTTGAATCCCACCCAGCTTCCTCTCTGAGAAGTTGAACAATTATAATAAATGGGCCAGAATATCCTGGCAGGCTCGCCAATAAATTGTCAACCTCGGTGTAATGTCAGTGGAGGAAGGACTAGCGCACAGCCCAAACACACTCACAGCTTGCTTACGATCTCATTCATATATCATGCATTCGTCACATCAAACCACTAGTAAAGTCTATAACTTTACTATACATGATCATAGAAAGAACATCAATGCATATAGAATCAAACAAAATAAAACATTCTCTCTTTCCTGAAGCTTCACAAAATCATTTATCTAAAACATCATTAACTAACCGGGTATAAACAGATTTCTACTTTACCTGGCCAGGTGATCTTAACTATTCACGAATCACTGTCTTTTCTTTTCTTTTCTTTTTCTTTTCACTGTCACTTTCACAACACGACACAACTGCCGGCACTGGTGTTGGTCTGATGGCGCCTGGTCAGGTGAGACTGTTGGCGTTGGTCTGTGGTTCTGCTTGGCGAAGTGACGCTGCCAGGTATGAGGTCGAACCCCCGGTTAGGGTTAGAACAGTGACTATCAACATCGATCTGTTCTCCTTTTTTCTTCCTGCATTAACGCATTGCACTCTCTCTCTCTCTCTCTCTTCTAGTCTGCTCTTATCAAATGGACATGGTTGCTTTTCTTTTCTTTTTTTTTTCTTTTCTTTCTTTTCTTCTTCATAAATTAGCAACTCTCCCTCTCTCTCCACATCTCTCCTCAGTCCTTCCTCTGCAGACTATCTCATGCTAATCTCTCAACTTGGTTCTCTTCTCTCCTCCCCTCATCTCTCTGCTTTTCTCTCAAGCAGACCTAGAACCTCTCCCTCTCTCTGTCTCTCTGTTCGTTCTTCCCCTCGTTCTCTCCTCTCTTCATCTCTCTGCCTTTTCCCTCGTGCAGAGACTACACCTAAACCTCCTCATCTCTCTGTCTCTGTTCGTTCTCATCTCCCTGCCTTCCTGTAGGCGAGAGCCTACTCCCCCAGACTTCTCCCCCTCTCTCTCTGTCCGTTCGTTTTCCTCCTTCCTCTCTCTCACTCACACATTCCTTTATGCTCTAACCCCGTGTCCAAGGGCCAGTACCATTGGTCAGTATTTTTACCCTTGATCCCCGAAGTTGTCTCCCTCTAATTCCATTGGACGTTCAAATCATGACAGTCCCGTCTACACGCCTTACTCTCTGTGGTGGTCAATTGGTCATTTAATTGATTAGCTAGATTTCACCCCCACCACACACTACCTTCCCCCTTCCCTACTTCACTGGCGCGGTGTGGCTTAAGTGGTGGGACACTGGTCAATCTAAATTGGCCAGCTGAGTCTGGGTAGGCACCACGACGTCCGACTAACAATGACGTTGGTTCCACAAATTGGCCGGATAAGGCTGGCCCAGGTACTGAGGTCCGTCTGGGCAGACATCGAGGCGTCGGTCAAGCCGCTTAGTCAGACTGGGTGGGTCGGACCGTCTCGGCGAAACCTCTCCACTAAGCTTAATTGGCCGGACCCGACCTATGGGCCCGTCTTTCTGACGCCTAGAATGTTTGAGTTTGGACTTAGGTCCGAACAAATTGGCTGGCGACACCCCAAGTTAGGTTGTTTCCCCCAAGTTAGGTTGTTTCATTTTTTTGTCCGTGACACACACACACACACACACACACACACACATGTACACACACGCGCGCACACACACACACACATGCACACACACATGTACGCACACACACACATGTACACACACGCACACGCACGCACACGCACACACACACACACACACACACACACACACACACACACACACACACTTCGTGCAACACGTTGGTTTTATCGATTCACTTTTGTCGTAAACCTGAGATGGGCCCACAACGTGAAACCTTAGATGTTTATTTTCCAGCAGATGATGGGGATTTTCTTTTTTTTTTAACCTGCACACACCATCTATTTATCTGTCTGTCTGCCTGCCTGCCTGTCTGTCTGTTTCATTATTTAAAACAATAAGAAACGCCAAAACCAGGACGTTTTTTGTTTTAGAATAAAACCTTGTAAATGTGGTTTCAGTGCAATTATAATCTAAACGAACAAAGCTTAAAGATAAGATTTTTAAGATTTATCTTTATTACAGCGAAAAGAAAAAAAAAAGATTCTGACTGTGAAGTAGAAACAAATTCGGGCCGTTTCAATAGTCTGTGTCCATTTCATATAAAGTTTGTTAGGTCAGACCATGGACAATTTTTAATTGACAGTCATTAAAACGAACTCGACACATTTCATCACTGTGTTTTCGTCTTCGCTCGCTAACCTTACATAATATATGTCAGTGGTCAACATTGACACTGGCGTTATAATCAGAACGAACTCGGCTCATTACATTAATATTCAACACAATAAAGCTCGTTAGACCAGAGTTCGGGGGCCGGAATAGCTCAGTTGGTAGAGCGCCGGACTCGTGATCCTGGGGTTGCGAGTTCGAATTTCGGTACAGGGCGATTTTTCCCTCGGAGTAAACATTGGTTCGGACTCCATTCCCCATACAGTCCTTCGAATGAGACTATAAACCGAGGTTCCGTGTGTGAACGCACGCACAACATCTTGCACACACGTAAAATCCCATCACCAATTTTCGGAAGAGAAGGCCAATTTCCGTTGGTATGGATGACACGTTACACATAGCATGCACTTTCCCCGAAGATGGAGTATGGCTGCCTTAATGGCGGGATAAAAAAAACGTCATACACACAAAACTCCACTGCCTGTCTATACAGGCAGTGTCCGCAAGAGTATCAGCCTGCGTACGCAGAAAGAAAGAAAGACCAGAGTTCGTTCTGATCACAACCAGTGATATTTGAAACTGACACAGGAATCTGAAGGACCTCGGCTCGTTCCATTACTGTTCCCATCCAAACAGAATTTCGTTTCATCAAAATCAGTTTCCTTTTGACTGCAGCCGTAGTGAAAATGGGAAGAAACGTATTCATTGAAGAACAAGTGATCTTGATTTCACATGCTGCAAAGATCTGAAAAAAGGGGGTGGCCGGGGGGAGATGGTGGGGGGAATAAAAAAAAAACGAATGAAAAAGAGTGTGCTAGGATATACAAGTCAAATCCTTCACTGCCAACACTTGGACACCATCACAGTCTACCTTGGAAACAGAGACACCTTTAGTGCGTGCCCAGAGGCACATTTCGTCCGCTGATTCGGAGTCATCAGTAAGACCCGGATGATTGTGTCGCCCTCCCACGGTATAAAAAGGACGTAGACTTCATCTAATTCTTTGGCCTCCAAGGTTACAAAAACAAAATCCAATGCTACCATGAAGCAATCGATGAAGAATAGACAACAGAAAGCACAGTCAGGAAACAAGTTGCAACAACAACAACAACAACAAACACACAAAGAAAAAAACGCAAAAAAGAGGGGGAAAACATGATGCAAAGAGTAATAAAGATAGGATGCCAAAGAGATTTGTGAGTGCGTTTTGTTCTCATTACAAACAAGATACAAACAAAACCGAAAGGTTTGTTTTCATTTAACGACAGTTCACGTTCCTGAAAAAAAATCTTTTTGATTAAAAAAGGAAAGCCTTTAAGTAAATGAGAGAGAGAGAGAGAGAGAGAGAGAGAGAGAGATTTCCAGGCACCTTTTTTCTTCTTTTTTCTTTCTCCCTTCGCAGTGACGATTCTATTTCCACATAAAACATCTGCATCAAAAACATCACCACAACATATTTGTCATTTGATTTAAGTGAGTTACAGACGTTTTTAATCTATCTTTGGGACTACTGTTCCGTAGTAATCTTCCTTTCATCAATGATCAAAAGTCAGTACGACGGAAGGTTATATCTGACAGTAAACTCTTCAAAAGGAAAATGCTTGATTCCGAAATTTGTGATTAAGAGAATGTTCGTGTTAGGTCCACTTTAAAATGAACGAAAGCTTACAAGGCCTGTCTGAAATAGGGTCCTACCATAGACCACCTTTCTTGCCATCCCATCCAACGCCTTCCTAAGTCATTCACTCCAGACCAAAAGACGGGTAAGGCCAACCCCACCTCCGTAGGAGACATGAGCTAGAACCCTCTTCAAAGACGGGCCAAAGCTTATCACTCAAAGACGGGCTAAAGCTAACCACTCAAAGACGGGCTAAAGCTAACCACTCAAAGACGGGCTAAAGCTAACCACTCAAAGACGGGCTAAAGTTAACCACTCAAAGACGGGCTAAAGCTAACCACTCAGCCAGCATGAAGCGAACAGTAAAGAGATGACTTCTTTATAAGAACGCCCTTTGAGAGTGGAACGGGCTGGATGACGACTCACATTGTCCTTCAGCTCTCTGCCAGCGCCTTCCCTGTGTGTGTGCGTGTTTGTGTGTGTGTGTGTGTGTGTGTGTGTGTGTGTGTGTGTGTGTGTGTGTGTGCGTGCGTGCGTGTGTTTGTGTGTGTGTGTGTGCGCGCGCGTGTGTGCGTGCGTGCGTGTGCGTGCGTGCGTGCGTGCGTGTGTGTGTGTGTGTGCGCGTGCGTGCGTGCGTGCGTGTGTGTGTGTGTGGGTGTGTGTGTGTACATACATACAGATAGATAGATAGATAGATAGACAGACAGACAGACAGACGGACAGAGAGACAGACAGATAGATGTCCTATTGTCTATGGCAGCCATGTCTGGAAAGAAGATGATCTTGATCACTGGAGGCTCGGGCTACGTGGGCACTCACACGGTGCTGGAGTTCCTGCAGCAAGGCGACTATGAGGTCATCATTCTGGACAACTGTTCCAACTCCAACATGGGTCAGTGACACCAAACGGGTGGCAGGTGGGGGTGGAGGTGGGGGTGGGGGGCTTGGGTGGTGGTTGGCGAGGAATAGGAGTAAAAAGAGAGAAAAAAAAGGGGGGGGGGGGGGCAGGGAGGGGGAGGAAGGGGGTAGGTGCGAGCGTGGATGGGAATGGAAGGTGGCGGTTATTTGATGGTGGTCATTGGCGGAAGAAGTTTTGGTGGTGGTGGTGGTGGTGGTGTGTGTGTGGTGGTGGTGGCGTGTGTGCGTGTGTGTGGTCTAACCATTATGTTAAAAAGGCACATTCTCATCATGTGACTCGGTGGCATGATTCTCACGGACCACTTTGGTCTCACCCCTCGGAGGTCAATACCCGTGCGTGTCCATTGTTTTCTAACATGACGTGTGTCACGTGCAGAGGGCATTCGTCGCGTGGAGCAAATGACCGGAAAGAAAGTGGGCAGGTACCAGGTGGATCTGGTCAACAAGGCAGCCATACAGGGGGTCTTCACTAAGGTATAAAGGACTGTTTCTTTTGTCAGTATATAAACACATGAAGGTTGAATATGTTGCAATGCACATGCAAAGAAATCGAATACGTGATTTCAAAGAGAAATCAGATTTGCTGTTGTATGCGTTCATTTTGTCGGAATATATTGTGATATACACGTAAAACAACTTCATTAATGCAGAAAAAAAGTATTGCTTTAGTATGCAGTAAGAATGTTGTTTCCCTAACATACAAGGTCTTTCAAGTAAGATTTATAATGATCATTATCTTCATAATAATAGATGATGATGATGATGATGATAAATAGTAAATAACAACAACAACAATAACAGTAATGCATAAAATCAGGGAAGAAAGTCATCCACGAATTCATATAGGAAAAAGTCCAAACATTTCAAGTTTTTCTTCTTCTTATTCTTCCAGTTTTCTTTTTTTTCCCCGTGTATCATATGGGCTTGATCATTAAATTATACAATGTTGATTCTAACCACAAGTAGGACATATACGAATTTGACTTATATTTTAAAACCAGTCAGCGAAATGCTAGTGACTACACAAGCTTAATCATACCAGGTATACGATGCGATTTGTTATGAAAAACCATGAATACGTTCACTATCCACTATTTATGTCACGCTAATCGCAAAGGTTAACCAGTGAACTGAAAACAACAGCTCTGACACCTATTAAAGATTGCTGCAGTTTAAATCTTATCACGAACGATTTCGCTGTGATCAAAGAAGGTTGCTGTTGGAAAGAACATAGACTACACGATATATGCTTTGATTGTTGGTGTTGTTGTTGTTGTTGTATTTTGCATTTCGGTTTACCTATTAACGTTCTCAGCACCTAAAAGCGAATTTCAATGAACGTTATCAGTACCAAAAGGAGAATCTCAATGAACATTCTCAGTACCAAGAGGAGAATCTCAATGAACGTTCTCAGTACCAAAAGGAGAATCTCAATGAACGTTATCAGCACCAAAAGGAGAATCTCAATGAACGTTATCAGTACCAAGAGGAGAATCTCAATGAGGCAGGGAACAGTAAACACAAAACAAGAAAACAAAACAGGCGGAGTAACTCTTGCTCCCATATAAGTGAATTGTCTCATTAGAAGAGCAAGAGTTACCCTTTCACTACCACTGTAGCGATAACAGCAACAATGAGGTTCGGCCTTGATACTGCTTTAACGCTCCAACTCAATGGATGCTACCGTGAGATTGAAAGCTCTTTACTGGGGGAAGATGAGAAAACACATCACATTCTAAACTATACTCATTTTTTTGCTGCACTTCTTGCAAAGCTTCGATAGATCAGCCTCAGAAATGATTTCGTGCTCAAGCTTTTAAAAGAGAGGGACCGTGAAGTCAACTGACGTTGGGAAACACTGGGATTCAAAACCAGGTAAAGTCGAAAATGCTAAAGGTGACTTGTCGGTACTTTCCTCCAGTACGTTGAATGGAAAGTAGTCATCCACTTGAATTACTAGCGCCAGAACCAGCACAAGCGGGAAGCAAAACAAAAAGTTTTCTGTTTACATTTGAGTCCGATATATACACACAAATTACAGGATATCGTTACACAGAAGTACACGAATACACAGTGTATGTGAGTGGAGAGCCTGGAGACCTGTTCTCTGATGCCGTGTTTGTGGATGGTCCTCAGCACCAGATCTACTGCGTGATCCACATGGCCAGTCTGAAGGCAGTGGGGGAGTCGTGCAAGAGGCCGTTCTACTATTACAAAGCCAACCTCTTCAGCGCCATCAACTTGATCGAGGTAAAATAGTACATCGGTGAACGTGCTGTGACTGTTGTTTTGTGTCTGTCAGTTGTCCCAAGAGAAGCAGTTTTGAGGCAAGATATCAACCAGTGAACGTACAGCACCAGATGTGTGAAATTATTCCCAGGACAGCAGTTTTTATTTTAGCTAAGATATTGATACAGCACCGATTGTGTTATTCTGGGTAGCCATTTTGAGGACAGATGTGAATCAGTCAATATACGCCTTGGACAAGCAGGTTTGAGCAAAGTTGCATCAATAAACATACACCCACCACTGTATTGTGTCAACGATGTCGAGGGAAGCAGTGTTGAGGTGAGATAGTAACAAGTGAACAGACATCAACAATCGCATTGTCAGTTATTTTCGGAGAGTTTTGAGATATATCAGTGAACATACAAGTGTTGTGTCAGTTATACCTCGAGAAGCGCTTGTGAACATACATCTACTGTGTCCAATATTCACAAAGATGGTGATCAGTGCAGATACAGAAAGTGCAGCCCTATGTTTCCCTAGGAGTTCAAAGGATAAAACCAGGTGAGTCAGGTCATACTGTAGACAGTGTTGCATGGTGTCATGTATCCCTGGAAGAGAAGGTTCCAGATGTCGGTGAACAGGCAAATATCTGACCTACACATTAACCCAACGCGCTGGTCAGACCTTGAGTATTCAATGCAGTGGAGCGCAGTACAACATTGTGCAATGCAACGCAATGTACGACACAGCACAATGCAATGCAGTGCAATGCAATACAAAACAGCACAACACAATACAATACATCACTGCACAACACAACACAATACAATACGACACAACACAATACAACACAGCACATAGAAAAGGAAGCTGTTTTACACATTCCCCCTTTCCTTCCCCTCCCTGCCCCTTCCCCCCCCCCCCCCTCCTCTCCTCGTCCCCTCACTCCCTTTTAGTGGGCAGTTAAGGTAGTAAATATCAGTGAATCGTGCACTTCATAGTAGAAGCATGCCATTTGGCATGTGGGTACCTAGACCCTTTCTGAATGATATGAGAGAGGGAAACACAATGGGCGTGACCTCTTGTCGCTGTGATCAGCGGTTGATCTATCCAACACGACAGTGAGTCACCAAGCAAAATGTGGAGGAGATCCGACAAAAATAATATTGCTGATTTGTATACAAAGCAAGAACAGAGACACACGGACATATGCCCCCCCCCCCCCCTCACACACACACACACACACACACACACACACACACACACTCTCTCTCTCTCTCTCACTCTGTCTCTCATGTTTCATTTAAATTAGATCTGATTCATAACCCAAACTCGGTGCGTGCGTGTGTGCGTGTGTGTGTGTGTGTGTGTGTGTGTGTGTGTGAGTGTGTGTGTGTGTGAGAGAGAGAGAGAGAGAGAGAGAGAGAGAGAGCCTTATGCATTGATATCACATGTGATTTGCAATTCAGCCCGTTTCCTCTCACACAATTATTCACCACCATCCTCACCTCAGCTGAATTGTTTGAAGACAGCCTGTGCTTCAGCATATATGTCTTACTAACTTGGAACACATCTTTGTATTTTTGTAATAGGTAAATTGTTTATGAACAAATCCAGTCAAGATTTCTTCACCATCTTTCCTTTAGTCCTTCACTCTCCCTTCCCCAAGTAGGCTACAGGCTAAACCTGGGATTCGTTGTTGATTACTTTTGCATTCTTTTGGGATATTCCGTTTTCGAACAAAACCAAAATTAAAGTGATTATATTCTGCCTGTGATTACTTTTGCATTCTTTTGGGATATTCCGTTTTCGAACAAAACCAAAATTAAAGTGATTATATTCTGCCTGTGCTCGCAAAATCCTTCCTTATTCATGCAAACGAGAGATTGGAGTTCCGTGGGGAGATGGGAAAGGGGGGGGGGGGGGGGGGTAAGTAAAGAAAGAAAGATAGAAATTAATTGCCCACGTATCTGTATTACAACGAGCTGCAACGTTTGCAGGTGGTGAGGGGTATTTCCTTTACGTGTTTACAACGTTCATATAGATGCCTGAGGGTGAGGTATGAAAGGCATTTTTCCCCCTATTGTTTTATTTAAACCCGTGAACACGTTGTTGCAGGTGGTGATGGCTGCATTGTTTCTGTGATTACAACATTCACATGAACTTTTCGCGTACATGGTTAGGTACATAAATGAATGGTTAGTGTCACGTCCATGGCAAACGGCGCGTATGATTTTGTCTTTGTAAAGATGTGCCAACACCCACGATGCACTGGTAGCTTCGTTGTTCAGTGTGTGTGTGTGTGTGTGTGTGTGTGTAGATATGAACTGTGGTGCTTTTTTTTTTTACAACGTGAACTTTGGTGAACGGGACCTTAAAATTGGTCTAGTTACAATGCAAAAACCATGAACCCGAGTAATTTTCTCACTCATGACGTACAGGAAAGGTATGCACACAAAAAGCGTTACGGGTGGACTTGGAAGTGGGTTAGGTGGGGAGGGAGAAGGAAGGGGGAGGAGAGGGAGGCTGGGGTGATCCTTCCAATATCCTCGCTGAAGCCCGTCACTTGTGGCCTTTTATCCAGGTGATGCAGGACAACAACGTGTACAACCTCATCTTCTCCAGCTCGGCCACTGTGTACGGGCCTCCCAAAGTGCTGCCTCTGGTGGAGACTTTGGAGACCGGGGGCTGCACCAACCCCTATGGGCGCACCAAGTTCTTCATCGAGAACATCTTCAGGGACGTCTGCACGGTAGACCCGGTGCGTTGTCACGTTCGTGCTGATGCGGAGTTCTGAGGCGTTGTAACAGTGGTTGTTGTTGTTGTGGTTCTGGAAGTTATGAGAAGATGGGATGATGAGGTGGTGGTAGCGGCTTTGATGTCTCTTTATAATAAACATCCAGAAGACTCTCTCTCTCTCTCTCTCTCTCTCTCTCTCCCTCTCTCTCTCTCACACACACACACACAACACATACACAGTACACACATGAGTACACACACACACATAATATGTATATATAGATATATACATACTCATACATACATGCATGCATACATACATACACACACACACTAACCTCTGCGCCACCTCAGAGGCAGTGCACCCACGCCACTCATTCCGAACACCCCGTCCACAGCCACAGCCCGGTCGGTCCCGCCGCAGCCCCGGCACCGGCAATCCACAGGGAGCAGTCAATGTCAAGTCGTCAAGAGGCAACCCACCGGAGAAGACACTGCACTGCTGCCGAGTCACTTCGGTGGTGTTCAGTGACGCCTGTTCTGATCCAACATACGCAGGACATCACCTACTAAGCCCCCTACAGACGACAATAATTGCTTAGTCGCGGAGCCGGCGTGAGTGAGCTCTCCCTCCGGAGGGTGCCACTACGTCCGTCCAACGACAGCCCCCATGGACTCGCCGATACCGGTGACTCCGACGGAACCAAACCAAGGCCACAGACGTGGAGAGGACATCGAAATTGAGGTCACTATGAGAGCAGGGCATGAAGGGCCACAGAACTTGAGACATTTTTTTTTATGCTGATCGATGAGAATGAGGATGATTCAGATGATGCTACGGATTTCCATTTCGGTCTGAGACTACATGACAGGGATGTACTCTACGCTTCCTTTCATAATATCCCGGCGTCAACCAGGCCCGAGAGATACGGGCACCTGCAGTGTTGGCCAGGAAATTTGAGCAACACTCTCAGAAACGCATCCATTAAGTGGATGAAACTCGACTGCGTGGTCCCAGTCTTCCCAACTGAGTCCGCAGCAAACTCAACTCTGGGTAGGAGTCGGTAGGTGGAAGAAAAATCCCACATGACTCTGATGGGATTCGAAGCCACGACTTCCCAGCCGGGAGTCCGCGACGCTAACCACTTCGCCACGGCGGCTGGTGTGCACACATGTTTGGATTGGAAATAAAAGCAATGGATCACGAAAGAAAAAACAACTTTTTGTTTGCATATTCTCATTAAAAAAAAATTAAAAAAAGAGGCGGGAGATAGTGGATGTAGGGGAGGGTGGAGGGGATACGAAGTCAACATGGCCGTTACTTGTACCCATTTTGTGAACGAATATGTGTGAAAAGAACAGATGTATCCCAAATGAAGTCAAACAACTGTGGCAGCCCTTAATGATAAACCTCACAGTTTCAGTGTGACTCTCTTCCTCTTGGGTCACAGAAGTGGAACATGATCTTCCTGCGCTACTTCAACCCGGTGGGGGCCCACGAGTCTGGCATCATTGGGGAGGACCCCATGGGGGTGCCCTACAACATCATGCCCTTCGTGGCCCAGGTGGCGGTGGGCCGGAGGAAGGAGGTGGAGGTGTTCGGCAACGACTTCGACACCTGTGACGGCACAGGTGAGAGAGACGACAGAGAACGTCCCGCCGCAAGGCCTACCACGTGCATTTTTTGTGTTGTTTTGTTGTTTTGTTTGCAGTTTCGTTTGTTTGTTTGTGTGCTTTCAGCTGAACAGTGGTGTGTGTGTGGTGTGTGTGTGTGTGTGTGTGTGTGTGAGTGTGTGTGTGTGTGTGAGGAGGGGGGAGGGAGGGAGAGAGAGGAGGGAAATATTAATGACATAAAGAAAGATTTTATCTTCAAGAAGATGCAATCAAAATTTCGCCTGCGAGAAAGGAGTGTTAAAAAAAAAAGTTCCTAAAAAACCTCGCCATTGAATTATGGACAGAATTCAACGTCATGCTCATGTGTACATTCGAATATTATTTCAATGTCGAATCATGGACTAAATCCAATGATCTATGTACACTGATGCCATGTCTGTTGTTTTATCGACACAGGTGTTCGTGACTATGTCCATGTGGTTGACCTCGCTAAAGGTCACCTGGCGGCTATGAAAAAGATCGACGAGAAGAGCAGCGAACAGGTAAAATTGATCACTATCAGAAGAATAAGCTGCTGGATTAATCACTCACTCACAGACACAGACACAGACACACGCACACACACACACACACACACACACACACACACACACACATATATATATATATATATATAAAATCAGAGTTAAAAAGCCACTCAGAACGTTAAAAGTGCTCAACCATGTAGGGAGCGACATACCAGTTTAAAATAGCAGTTTAAAATAGTTTAAAATACCAGTTTAAACGTGCGTGCGTGCGTGCGTGCGTGAGTGAGTGAGTGAGTGAGTGTGTGTGTGTGTGTGTGTGTGTGTGTGTGTGTGTGTGTGTAGCTATTGTGCGTGTGCCTGCGTGTATGTGGGTGTACGTATATGCATTGTCTGTGTGTGTGTTTCTTCACTAGGCCTATGGAGTTTTAATGAGGTGATCAAACATAGTAAAGCTAATCAACATTTTAAATCATACCAGCGTGAATGCAAATATCGTTTTAAACCCATCTTTGAGTACAATTTGTCGCTTGCTTGCTCAGGGCCAAAACTCTGCCGTACAAAAGTAGCTGCAAAATTACTGCAAACGTTGAAACAAGCTTGTAGGTTTTAATCTCTTCATTTTAAAATCCTATTTTAAACTGGTATATATATATATATATATATATATATATATATATATATATATATATATATATATATATATATATATATAATGTGTGTGTGTGTGTGTGTGTGTGTGTGTGTGTGTGTTATGCAGAATAATGTTTTTTATGTGTGTAATAAATCTTTCACCCTCATATGAATGCGTTCACGCGTAGGTACGTGTAAGCGATGTGTGTATGTGCTTGCATGCGTGTGTATGTGTGTGCGTGCGTGCGTGCGCGTGCGTGCGTGCGTGCGTGAGTGTGTGTGTGTGTGTGTGTGTTGTGTGTGTGTGTGTGTAGCTATTGTGCGTGTGCCTGCGTGTATGTGGGTGTACGTATATGCACTGTCTGTGTGTGTGTTTCTTCACTAGGCCTATGGAGTTTTAATGAGGTGATCAAACATAGTAAAGCTAATCAACATTTTAAATCATACCAGCGTGAATGCAAATATCGTTTTAAACCCATCTTTGAGTACAATTTGTCGCTTGCTTGCTCAGGGCCAAAACTCTCCCGTACAAAAGTCGCTGCAAAATCACTGCAAACGTTGACACAGAATGCAATAAATCGTTCCTCGTATTTTATTCTTTTCTGTCTCCCCACCATGTGGGTCGGCCAAAATTCTTCCCATCAGCTCAACAAAAACATTCAACGTTTTACTTCACACCGCTGACAAACTAAGTTAGCAAGCGAGAGTTAAACTGGGAAGAAATTCTCGTTACTGACGAAGCCTGTGTACCAGAAGCTGGAAAAGGGTTAAATCACGGAGTTGCCATATTTGTCTTCTACAGCCCAAGATCTACAACCTGGGCACAGGGAAAGGAATCTCGGTGCTGGAGATCATCAATGCCTTTCAGGAGCACACGGGACAAAAGGTAGGCATTGACGATGATGGTGATGATGATTACAACGACCACCTTGATGATAACAGCTGCAACAATGATGATGATGATGGTGATGATGATCACAACGACGACCTTGACGGTAACAGCTATAACAATGATGATGATGATGATGATGATTATGATGGTGATGATGATGACGACGATGATGACGATGATGATGACGATGATGATGACGATGGTGATGATGATGATAATGATGATGATAATTATGATGATGACAATGACGATGATACTAGTAAACGATGACGAAGATCATTAACATGATCATGGTACCGTCCATATATAAACTAGTTCAGTTTGAGTTTGTAACCATTCATGAATAAAAGATGATGATGATAATGTTGATGATGATGGTGGTGGTAGTTATTATGATGATGATAGCAAATGATTACAAAGACAATTAGCGTAATCGTGGTATCGTCCAGATGGTTCGGTTAGAGTTTTACCATTCATTTATATAAGATGATGACGATGTTCTGTATGATCTCAGGTGGTTCTGTCACTATTATGCGAACTTGTTGAGTCAGTGTACTGTTCGCTGCAAATTCATCTGCTCCCTCCCCTCCCCTCTCCGCTCCCACAGGCTGAACGAACAAGAAAGGTATTCCGGATCGTCTGATCATGTGGTTTGAGAAGGTGCGGAAGTTAAGGGGGAGAGGGGTGTGGAGGGAAACGAGGGGACAGGCCCGGTGGAAACGGAAAACTTTTCGTGCCAATACGAAACCCAGGAATTCCTCTACATGTTGAAATTGTCCCATAATTCAGAATCAACCGCCAGTCTTTGCTACCTCGGAAACAAACTTGGAAGTGGGGAATTCAACAGACTGGCTTATCTCCCTTGACGTGGCGTGTTTCCGGTCGCTCTAAAACTACAGACAGCAGAGCGCGCTACACGAGTTGCTTTTTCCTTCTTTTGCGACTCCACCTCCTTCTTCTCTCCAGCCTCCCCCCCCCCCCCCCCCCCCCCCCCTCCCTTTTTGTAGTAGTTTTTGTTCGTTTGTTAACCTTGGTAATTTGGCGGATGGAGCAGGGTGGGCGAGACAGAAAGACACGCGCCATGATGCGAAACGAGTTTTGTATCAGTCTCCTCCCCCCCCCCCCCCCCCCTCCTTTCCTCCTGACCTAAAGTAATGGTCCGACTACTAGTTTTTTTCAAATGAGACAATAAACCAAGGCTTCCGGACGCTGCATGTACTCGTCACTCGTAACAACAACAACAACACAACAACACACACACACACACACACACACACCACACACACACACCTACTCATACACACACACACACACACACACACAAGAGAGAGAGAGAGAGGAGAGAGAGAGAGAGAGAGCAACAACGGAACTGTTCCCGATAAAATCTTTCGAGAACTTTCTATTTCAACAACTCACCAAATATACAACGCATGCAGGAATTACAAAAAAGTGCGTAATACGGAGCACTTTTCATGCGCATACCGGCTCAGCCATTGTACTGAGGATGGGACGTTAATGACCAAATCTAATGCAGTGAACTATCACCACGAACTGGGAGAACAGGTTATCAACATCATCGTCGGATGATTGCAAATCCCACACTTGCCGTGAGGGACGGTCAGGCGGTCAAGGGATCTCCAAAGCTCTGTGCTCTGAATCACGCGCCATCATAGTCCAGTGCTTTACCATGTCCGCCGCCCAGGTGGTTTTTTTTTTTTTTTTTTTTTTTTTTGTCTGCCTCGACGACATTCCGCCTTCAATAATCCAAGCAACCAATCGTGTATCATTCTTCGCTTGACTTTTCCTTCCAGTAAGGAAGACACGGTTCGTTGCCGGTCATGCACCACTAGCGCCCAGCATGCTATAAAAGCGTATGGTCATGGTTCTGGGGACCCCTCCAACTACGAGTCACAGCCCTGTTGATGACCTCTGTTCAGATTCCCTACAAGATCATGGGTCGTCGAGAGGGCGACGTGGACACGATGATCGCCGATGCCTCCAAAGCGGGCCGTGAACTGGGCTGGAAGACAGAGAGGGGGCTCAAAGAGATGTGTAAGTAATGAAGGGGTCAAAGAGATGTGTAAGTAATGAAGGGCTCAAAGAGATGTATAAGTAATGAAGGGGTCAGAGAGATGTGTAAGTAATGAAGGGGTCAGAGAAATGTGTAAGTAATGAAGGGGTCAAAGAAATGTGTAAGTAATGAAGGGGTCAAAGAGATGTGTAAGTAATGAAGGGGTCAGAGAGATGTGTAAGTAATGAAGGGGTCAGAGAGATGTGTAAGTAATGAAGGGGTCAAAGAGATGTGTAAGTAATGAAGGGGTCAAAGAGATGTGTAAGTAATGAAGGGGTCAGAGAAATGTGTAAGTAATGAAGGGGTCAGAGAAATGTGTAAGTAATGAAGGGGTCAAAGAGATGTGTAAGTAATGAAGGGGTCAAAGAGATGTGTAAGTAATGAAGGGGTCAGAGAGATGTGTAAGTAATGAAGGGCTCAAAGAGATGTGTAAGTAATGAAGGGGTCAAAGAGATGTATAAGTAATGAAGGGGTCAAAGAGATGTGTAAGTAATGAAGGGGTCAAAGAGATGTGTAAGTAATGAAGGGGTTAATGAGATGTGTAAGTAATGAAGGGGTCAGAGAAATGTGTAAGTAATGAAGGGGTCAAAGAGATGTGTAAGTAATGAAGGGCTCAAAGAGATGTGTAAGTAATGAAGGGGTCAGAGAGATGTGTAAATAATGAAGGGGTCAGAGAGATGTGTAAGTAATGAAGGGGTCAGAGAGATGTGTAAGTAATGAAGGGGTCAGAAAGATGTGTAAGTAATGAAGGGGTCAGAGAAATGTGTAAGTAATGAAGGGGTCAAAGAGATGTGTAAGTAATGAAGGGGTCAAAGAGATGTGTAAGTAATGAAGGGGTCAGAGAGATGTGTAAGTAATGAAGGGGTCAAAGAGATGTGTAAGTAATGAAGGGGTCAGAAAGATGTGTAAGTAATGAAGGGGTCAGAGAAATGTGTAAGTAATGAAGGGGTCAGAGAAATGTGCAAGTAATGAAGGGGTCAGAGAAATGTGTAAGTAATGAATGGGGTCAAAGAGATGTGTAAGTAATGAAGGGGTCAGAGAAATGTGTAAGTAATGAAGGGGTCAAAGAGATGTGTAAGTAATGAAGGGGTCAAGGAGATGTGTAAGTAATGAAGGGGTCAGAGAAATGTGTAAGTAATGAAGGGGTCAAAGAGATGTGTAAGTAATGAAGGGGTCAAAGAGATGTATAAGTAATGAAGGGGTCAAAGAGATGTGTAAGTAATGAAGGGGTCAAAGAGATGTGTAAGTAATGAAGGGGTTAATGAGATGTGTAAGTAATGAAGGGGTCAGAGAAATGTGTAAGTAATGAAGGGGTCAAAGAGATGTGTAAGTAATGAAGGGCTCAAAGAGATGTGTAAGTAATGAAGGGGTCAGAGAGATGTGTAAATAATGAAGGGGTCAGAGAGATGTGTAAGTAATGAAGGGGTCAGAGAGATGTGTAAGTAATGAAGGGGTCAGAAAGATGTGTAAGTAATGAAGGGGTCAGAGAAATGTGTAAGTAATGAAGGGGTCAGAGAAATGTGTAAGTAATGAAGGGGTCAGAGAGATGTGTAAGTAATGAAGGGGTCAAAGAGATGTGTAAGTAATGAAGGGGTCAAGGAGATGTGTAAGTAATGAAGGGGTCAGAGAAATGTGTAAGTAATGAAGGGGTCAAAGAGATGTGTAAGTAATGAAGGGGTCAAAGAGATGTGTAAGTAATGAAGGGGTCAAAGAGATGTGTAAGTAATGAAAGGGTTAAAGAGATGTGTAAGTAATGAAGGTGTTAAAGAGATGTGTAAGTAATGAAGGGGTCAAGGAGATGTGTAAGTAATGAAGGGGTCAAAGAGATGTGTAAGTAATGAAGAGTCAAAGAGATGTGTAAGTAATGAAGGGGTCAGAGAGATGTGTAAGTAATGAAGGGGTCAGAGAGATGTGTAAGTAATGAAGGGGTCAAAGAGATGTGTAAGTAATGAAGGGGTCAAAGAGATGTGTAAGTAATGAAGGGGTCAAGGAGATGTGTAAGTAATGAAGGGGTCAAAGAGATGTGCAAGTAATGAAAGGGTCAGAGAGATGTGTAAGTAATGAAGGGGTCAAAGAGATGTGTAAGTAATGAAGGGGTCAAGGAGATGTGTAAGTAATGAAGGGGTCAGAGAAATGTGTAAGTAATGAAGGGGTCAAAGAGATGTGTAAGTAATGAAGGGGTCAAAGAGATGTGTAAGTAATGAAGGGGTCAAAGAGATGTGTAAGTAATGAAGGGGTCAAAAAGATGTGTAAGTAATGAAGGGGTCAGAGAGATGTGTAAGTAATGAAGGGGTCAAAGAGATGTGTAGGTAATGAAGGGGTTAAAGAGATGTGTAAGTAATGAAGGGGTTAAAGAGATGTGTAAGTAATGAAGGGGTCAGAGGAATGTGTAAGTAATTAAGGGGTCAGAGAGATGTGTAAGTAATGAAGGGGTCAAAGAGATGTGTAAGTAATAAAGGGGTCAAAGAGATGTGTAAGTAATGAAGGGCTCAAAGAGATGTGTAAGTAATGAAGGGGTCAGAGAGATGTGTAAGTAATGAAGGGCTCAAAGAGATGTGTAAGTAATGAAGGGGTCAGAGAGATGTGTAAGTAATGAAGGGGTCAAACAGATGTCTAAGTAATGAAGGGGTCAAAGAGATGTGTAAGCAATGAAGGGCACAGAAAAATTTGTTTGTTATAGGTGGGCTCAGAGACGTGTAAGTAAACTAGGGCTGAAAGAGATGTGTAAGTTACAGAGGGCTGAAAGAGATGTGCATGCTATAAAAGGCTGAAAGAGATGTGCAAGTTATAGAGGACTGAAAGAGATGTGCATGCTATAGAGGGCTCAAAGAGATGTGCAAATTATAAAGGGCTGGAGGAGATGTGCAAGTTATAGAGGGCTGAAGGAGATGTGCAAGTTATAGTGGGCTGAAAGAGATGTGCAAGTTATAGAGGGCTGAAGGAGATGTGCAAATTATAAAGGGCTGAAGGAGATGTGCAAGTTATAGAGGGCTGAAGGAGATGTGCAAGTTATAGTGGGCTGAAAGAGATGTGCAAGTTATAGAGGGCTGAAGGAGATGTGCAAGTTATAGAGGGCTGAAGGAGATGTGCAAGTTATAGAGGGCTGAAAGAGATGTGCAAGTTACAGAGGGCTAAAAAAAGATGTGCAAGTTATAGAGGGCTGGAAAAGATGTGCAAGTTATAGAGGGCTCATGGATATGTGTTAAGTTATATAGGGCTAAAAGATGTGTGTTAAGTTATATAGGGTTAAAAGATATGTGTAAGTTATATTGGGCTAAAAGATATGTGTAAGTTATATTGGGCTAAAAGATATGTGTAAGTTATATAGGGCTCAAAGATATGTGTAAGTTATATAGGGCTCAAAGATATGTGTTAGTTATATAGGGCAAAAAGATATGTGTAAATTATATAGGGCAAAAAGATATGTGTAAGTTATATAGGGCTCAAAGAGATGTGTAAGTTATATAGGGCTCAAAGAGAGGTGTAAGTTATATAGGGCTAAAAGAGATGTGTAAGTTATATAGGGCTCAAAGAGATGTGTAAGTTATATAGGGCTCAAAGAGATGTGTAAGTTATATAGGGCTCAAAGAGATGTGTAAGTTATATAGGGCTCAAAGAGATGTGTAAGTTATATAGGGCTCAGAGATGTGTAAGTTATATAGGGCTAAAAGATATGTGTAAGTTATATAGGGCTCAGAGATGTGTAAGTTATATAGGGCTCAAAGAGATGTGTTACGTATATACTGTTCAAATATATGTGAAAGTTACGGAGGGCTCAAGGATATGTGTAAGTTATAGAGGGTTCAAAGAGATGTGTAAGTTATAGAGGGCTCAAAGAGATGTGCAGGTCACAGAGGACTTAATGAGATGTGTACATCACAGAGGACTTAATGAGATGTGTACATCACAGAGGACTTAAAGAGATGTGTACATCACAGAGGACTTAAAGAGATGTGTAGGTCACAGAGGACTTAGAGATGTGTACATCACAGAGGACTCAAAGAGATGTGCAGGTCACAGAGGACTTAAAGAGATGTGTAGGTCACAGAGGACTTAAAGAGATGTGTACATCACAGAGGACTTAAAGAGATGTGTAGGTCACAGAGGACTTAAAGAGATGTGTAAGTTGTAGAGGGCTCAAAGAGATGTGTAAGTTGTAGAGGGCTCAAAGACATGTGTAAGTTGTAGATGGCTTAAAGAGATGTGTAAGTTGTAGAGGGCTTAAAGAGATGTGTAAGTTGTAGATGGCTCAAAGAGATGTGTAAGTTGTAGAGGGCTCAAAGACATGTGTAAGTTGTAGATGGCTTAAAGAGATGTGTAAGTTGTAGAGGGCTTAAAGAGATGTGTAAGTTGTAGATGGCTCAAAGAGATGTGTAAGTTGTAGAGGGCTCAAAGAGATCAGAGGGCTTAAAGAGATATGTAAGTATGACAGGGTTCAAAGAGATGTGTAAGTTGTAGATGGCTCAAAGAGATGTGTAAGTTGTAGAGGGTTCAAAGAGATGCGTAAGTATCAGAGGGCTTAAAGATATGTGTAAGTATCAGAGGGCTTAAAGAGATGTGTAAGTATCAGAGGGCTCAAAGAGATGTGTAAATTAGTGGGGGCTCAAAGAGGTGTGTAAATTACAGAGGGCTCAAACAGATGTGTAAATTACAGAGGCCTTAAAGAGATGTGTAAGTTGTAGAGGGCTTAAAGAGATGTATAAGTATCAGAGGGCTCAAAGAGATGTGTTATTATCAGAGGGTTCTGTGTAAGTCATTGGGAGCTCAAAGAGATGCATGAGTGATTTATGATTTAAAGAGAGATGTTTAGTGATCGACGGCCAAAAGAGGTGTGTAGGTGAAGGAAAGTTCAAATAAGCGTGCCAGTAATAAAGGACTCAAAGAGATGTGTACGTTATAGAGATACAGAAATTATGAATATTGAAGACCCAGTGATGTGCAAATCATGACGGGCTAAAAGAGATGTGTGAGAAATGAGGAGAGCGTCGTATGATATCTTAGGTTTGAGAGCACTACATGTGTGTGACGAAGCATTTGAATTATATGTTGATTACGAGAGAGAACCATAACAGATGTAAGTAACATGAGTACTTTCAGAAATGTATTAACAAGCATTGGAATGGATTTTCGGTTACATGAGCGCATCATAAGAACTGTAAGTCATCTGAGAGCATCTAGAGACGTGCAAGTGTCGAAAGAGCGCCCCAACATGATGGTCAAGAATAATGAACAGACAGATAATCATATCATGGAAAATGCTGAACCGAATAAACAAACATCAAAATGTGTTTGTAAGCCTCGGAAATGAATGTCTGGTAACATGTACAGGAGTGCGAAAGCCGGCACATCGAAGACAGTATTACGTAATGTTAACTTGAACAAATACATGGTATAAATCGTTGTTGACAAGGTTTTTATTCTCCTTTCAGGCCTTACGCTGTGGAATTTCCAATCCAAAAACCCTTACGGGTATCAAGGGAAGCCGGATTCGGGGGTATCAAGGGAAGCCGGATTCGGAGTGAAGGGCCCTAGCCTTGACCACAAGTGAAGAAAATACAGACACAGATGTACCGGCTGCAAAAACTGCGTGCATGAAAATTGTTGTTTTTCAATTCCACCACACACAACATTGCAATGTCTATGTTTACATTAACGTGCGTTTCATTTGGGGGTCTGATTGTGAGGGTTTTGGTTTTTCATCATGGATAATATTGATATAATGCAAGATTTATGGTTCATGGTTTGTGTTTGACATGTCTGTGTCATTCCAAGCTCATTCAAAGTCATTAACTTAAATGTCCCTTGACTCTAAAGGCTTCAGGAAAATAAAGATTGCGTACAAGTGTACAAAAACATACACCTTGCATGTGGTCTAATTTGTTCACAATAGTGGTACTTAGAAAATCACACATAATCGTATTTATGACGAAAAGCTCTGCTTGGCTATTTTGAAAAAAATGTGCTTTGCAAAACTTGAAAGAACTGCCAAAGCAACAATTCACTGCTGGCGCAAGTTTACTTTGAGCATAGTTTAAACAATAAAGATGTTACCAAGAAAAGAAGTAACACGAACATACAGTGCCATAACATTAAATATATGCACACGCATATCTCTTGATCATGATAAGTTTCACAATCACGAGCAACGTTTTACCAAACTACATCAGAAACAACAGACGTCCATCATGTGCTAGAGGCTCACACTCAGGCATTTACACATATACACACACAAAACGCACTCTTGGACTAGGGCCACACTTGAACAGATAAAAAGCGGACTGTATTGGCTGTCCAGATATAACACAACTCCCCCTTCCCCAACATGTCTGCGTGTTTGTACGTATGTGGTCCAAGTCTTCGTGCCATGTGTGTACTCATGTGGATATGCACGCATGCGTCCGAGACCCCTGTAACGTGTAAAGACGAACATGCAGTCAAACACTACTATTTCTGTTTGCTCTCTGGGCAAAGTTTGCGCTTTGTCTGCTCTCTGGGCAAAGTTTGCAGGCAGTGTGTATGTGGTAGCATGCGACAGTAGGCATGCTCGCATCGATGGTGGTGGTATTGCAGGTGTATGACGATGAAACCGACAACACGTGCAGCCTGTCGGCTTTGTCGTCGCCATATGCATCAAACCGATTCACAAAATGGAAAACAAACAAACAAGCGAACAAACAACAACAACAACATCAACAACAACAAAAGCAAATAAATCAAACGGCGTTACGCTCAGACGTGAGAAGTAAGACTGAATGTGGAGGATGGAAGTGTTGGGGGACAGTTAGTACACACTTCACTCCCCTCCCTTCCTTCCCCCGCACCTTCCCCTCCCCCCCCCCACCCTCTTCCCCTCCTTCAATGTGAGCA